>CM055271.1:12438085-12506335 GCA_029237695.1 Conchocele bisecta
CAAAATAAATGCGTCGCATGAAAAAATAGTATTTTCGACAGGTTATAAAGTAATATCATTGCGCATCAAAAAATAAGTACGATAATAAATAGTAATTTCAGTTATCATTTTAAGAAAACACGTTTATCGCCCTTGATATAGTGTGGAAATTTACCTCAGATATAAAATGTACAATAATGCCAATCAATACGTGGGGAAATGGTGCATAAATGTTTATTTTGCCAGGAAATGTCTCAGATGATGTCTCTGATATAGATAACATTGTGTGCCTACTGAGTGGGCATGCACCTTTAATTCACAACTGTGTCATATGCAAATGAAACCTTCAACTCACAGTGACAGTCAGTCACAAAAATAATAAAGGGCTCGGTGAAAAACTTAACCCCCTTATTCCACTGACCCCGTCAATCGACAACTGTGTCATATGCAGATGAAAGCATCAATTCACAGTGACAGTGATTGTCACACAAAATAAGGGGTTCGGTGGAATAAGGGTGCTACATGTAACTCCATGAAGGAATAAGGCCCCTTATTCCACTGGCCCCTCAATTCATAATTGAGACAGGCCATGCGATTTTGTACCTACGGACATCTGCGATATTTCATGAAATATATGTACAGAAAATGGGATATTTTCCGTAAACGACTTCAGACGTTGACACAAATTTCAGAGTACATGCGGAATAATTAATTCCGCATGTACTCTAAATTTTTTTGTCAACTTCTGACTTCATTTATGGATGGAAAATGTGTTATATTTTATTTTGTAAATGTATTTCATGAAATAACGCATTTGTCAGAAGGTACAAAATCGCATGAGTTGTGTCGTATGCAGATGAATGTTGTATGCCAAACATACTACGATATTGGCGTGGAGACAGCGTGGGCGATGGGCATTACGGGTCACGAAGTAGTCGTAGGCGTCGTCGATGTCGGCGTCAATACGAAGCTGTTAGAACTGGCAGCGAACATCGTAAGATTTGTTTTGTCTGAAATTTAAGGACATTCGCTACGTAATAACAGTGTATTAAAATGATGTAATAAATATGGAAATGACACCGTGAGTGAAAACAAGATCAGTCGATGTATAACGCCGTAATAAAATCTGACTTATGTATCAATTTGTATTTGCCATTTATTAATATGTGTCATAAATAATTCGGCAGATGTACAGATGTACATGTACAGTGAAACCTCTCTAAACCAGACACACTGGGAGGTCACCAGGGTGTTCGATTTATAATTGTTCCACTGTAAACCAGGCATATGGTCATTCTGGAACATACTTATGTATTTTGCATTCATGAACATGCATTATTATCTGCGTCAGATATTCATATAGTTGATTGGTGTCCGGTTTAGAGAGGTTCCACTGTATATACAAATGTTTGTATCGATTTGAAATTGGAATTGCGAAAACACAAGCTTACTTAGAGAAATATAAGGTTCCACAATGTCCATGGAGCTATGTGTGAACGTATGCCGTGGCACAATATAACTTGTTTCAACCCCAAGGCCGTAGGCCGCTGGTTCAAACAGTTCCCGAGTGCCACGGCAACCTTTTTACCCACGGCTGGATATGGTCCAATGTTATTGTTACATTTCCGTCGGAAGCATCATGTAATGTGAGCATGCATAATCAAGGTGTGGTTTCCGAACCCGATTTTCCGATGTGACGTAATCTGTGACGTCATTTTTACATTAGATTTTCCTTAAAATCTTCCTAATAAACGGACGGATTTTGATGATATGGTGCGCACCAAATACGATGACATATGTGTGTTATGGGTGCTTTCACAATTTCTTACATTCACGTGCTCTAGGTTTACTCTACATTTACCGTAACCGATTCTTCGGCAAAACGACAGAATCATGAGATTAAAGCCGTCTATACAATAATGGGCAACGTGTACCGCATTTGATACGGTATATTTCATAAAAATCATGTCATTTCTATACGTCATATAGTCGAGAACAAATGAGTTGTTTGCATAAAATGGACTTTCACAGTTTAATAACGCAGTTTATTACATTCAACTCTGCATGCACAGACTGATCCTGATCGACTGGTTGCAAAAGCCACAATCCCCATTTTTCCTGTCACATCCACATTTATGTATATATATAATATTGTAGAAACACGAGCTCAGCTACAACTTTGTGGATAGAAATCTCAATGTGGAGCCGATAACAAACGAAAACTATCCGGAATATGGTGAAGATATGGAGTAAGTGTCTCCATAATTATGTATTAAAGGTACATGCCCACTCAGTAGGCACAACATTTTCTTTATAGGAATTAAATGACTGTATGATTGTGTCACTATTCCACCATTTCTATAAATTACGAGTTCCGCTATACATATATAATCATTTTGTAATATTTATATCATATAATATAATATCATGTGCAAATGAGGCATGATACTTTTAATTATTTATACTAATTAAATGCGTCACCTGAACAAAATAACAGTTTCGACAGATTATAAAGTATGATCATTGAACATCAAAACTAAATACAGAGAATAAATAGTAATGTCAATTAACATTTTAAGAAAACGCTGTTATCGCCCCTGATATCAGTGTGTAAATTGACGTCTGATATTAAAATGCATAATAATGCTAATCAATATGTGGGGTAATGGTGAATGATTGTTTATTTTGCCAGAAAATGTCTCAGATGATGTCTCTGATATAAAGCACACTTTTCGCCGACTGAGTGGGCATGTACCTTTAAAGGCACTGTGGAGCCGACTATAGGTCATTGACGACTATCGTTCACGTGCATGATTCAGCCGTCTATCGTGTTTGATAGACATTTCTGAAGGTAGTTCAACACACGGTGTAGATCCAGATGAGCCGGCTCGTGACGAGCCGTCTCATCAGGATCTGCACCATTTGCAGTAATTGTCATATTTATCAGAGCAAAACCACCCCCTTTTCATAATTTTATAGTCTAAAGATAATTTTGTGATGATTGGATTGGTTGCAAAATTAACATATCAAAATTCATTCCAGTTACTTAGGGATGAACAGGGATAAACATATATTTGGTGCTACATGCATTTTGTTTTCTTGTAGTCATGGGAACCGATGTAGCGGTCTAATAGCTGGAGTCAAGGATAACAACCTGTGTTGTTCCGGTGTGGCTTATAACTGCTCCGTGGCTGGTATGTTTGTTTGTGAAGTTACATAAGTAATAAAACAATGGGCTGTTGCTTTAACTGGGGTGTATAATACATGGTGTCTGCTTAAAGTGCGTGGGGTCCGAATGACTCCTTTTAGACTGTAAACAGACCAAATGTAATGTGAGCCACAGTAAACGAAACAGCCCATGAAGCTTAAATAAGTAGTAAACCCATGGGCCGTTGCGCTTACTGGGGTGAATAATACAGTTGGTCTGCTTCGGACTCAACGCAAACTTAAAACAGTAAACGCAACAGTCCATAGTTTTATTACAACTAAACAGACCAAATATAGTGTGCACCACAGTAAACGCGACAGTCCATAGTTTTATTACAACTAAACAGACCAAATATAATATGCACCACAGTAAACGCAACAGTCCATAGTTTTATTACAACTAAACAGACCAAATATAATATGCACCACAGTAAACGCGACAGTCCATAGTTTTATTACAACTAAACAGACCAAATATAATATGCACCACAGTAAACGCGACAGTCCATAGTTTTATTACAACTAAACAGACCAAATATATATGCACCACAGTAAACGCGACAGTCCATAGTTTTATTACAACTAAACAGACCAAATATAGTATGCACCACAGTAAACGCGACAGTCCATAGTTTTATTACAACTAAACAGAACCAAATATAGTATGCACCACAGTAAACGCGACAGTCCATAGTTTTATTACAACTAAACAGACCAAATATAGTATGCACCACAGTAAACGCGACAGTCCATAGTTTTATTACAACTAAACAGACCAAATATAGTATGCACCACAGTAAACGCAACAGTCCATAGTTTTATTACAACTAAACAGACCAAATATAGTATGCACCACAGTAAACGCAACAGTCCATAGTTTTATTACAACTAAACTGACCAAATATAGTATGCACCACAGTAAACGCAACAGTCCATAGTTTTTATTACAACTAAACTGACCAAATATAGTATGCACCACAGTAAACGCAACAGTCCATGGTTTTATTACAACTAAACAGACCAAATATAGTATGCACCACAGTAAACGCAACAACCCATGGTTTTATTACAACTAAACAGACCAAATATAATATGCACCACAGTAAACGCAACAACCCATGGTTTTATTACAACTAAACAGACCAAATATAGTATGCACCACAGTAAACGCAACAACCCATGGTTTTATTACAACTAAACAGACCAAATATAGTATGCACCACAGTAAACGCAACAGTCCATAGTTTTATTACAACTAAACTGACCAAATATAATATGCACCACAGTAAACGCAACAACCCATGGTTTTATTACAACTAAACTGACCAAATATAGTATGCACCACAGTAAACGCAACAACCCATGGTTTTATTACAACTAAACTGACCAAATATAGTATGCACCACAGTAAACGCAACAACCCATAGTTTTATTACAACTAAACAGACCAAATATAGTATGTACCACAGTAAATGCAACAGTCCATGGTTTTATTACAACTAAACAGACCAAATATAGTATGTACCACAGTAAACGCAACAGTCCATGGTTTTATTACAACTAAACTGACCAAATATAGTATGTACCACAGTAAACGCAACAGTCCATAGTTTTATTACAACTAAACAGACCAAATATAGTATGTACCACAGTAAACGCAACAGTCCAGGATGTTATTACTTATATTTACACTGCAATTCTGATAGTTTCAAAAATGAAAATAACCAAATATGGCGTTAAAATTAAGAATACTCTTTTTTACGTAACAGCGACGTGTGCAGCTATTGACAACCTCGTGGAAATTTATGAAATCAAACGTGGGTCTATTGTATTGTATTGGGACGTAAACGCAATACGTCGCATGAGAGTTTGTATTATGCATTTATAGATGTAAATATTGTGCTGTAATGAACAGCATTTGTATGCGTAATATGGCAACAATATGTAATGTAAGGTTCGACAATGTCCAGCCGTGGGTAACCGTTTTGCCGTGGCACGAGGTAAATGTTTGAACCCGAAGGCCGTAGGCCGCGGGTTCCAACAGTTCCCGAGTGCCACGACAAACGTTTACCCACGGCCACAGGTGGAAGACTCGGACCTATGACACCAAAAAAAATGCCTATTAAAAAAATCCCATTACCCCACCCACTTGGTCTCGTACAGTACCATATGCTATATAAAGGTGAGTATAAATAGGGCCATTATAGAAAAATCCCTCTCTTTTCCGGCTCGCACAAACACAATAAACATCGATTAAATGTATGACTTCTGTCTCTGGCAATCGATAAAGGTATTAGGTGTGTGAATATACTCACTTCAAATCGCTGTTTCCAGCATTTATTCAGTTATTCGCATTTTGTATACCCCATCCAAAGCGAAATTTGCGTGTACGAAAGAATCTCACACAGAATCGGAGGCCGTCCGGCTGGATTATCGGTCATATTTGGCCGATAGCTGATCGCCAGCTCAAACTAAAGTCGTGCACCATGATCATATACATTACAGACTCCAACCATACAAATTTTTTTTTTCATCTATAGACCACATACAACAAAACTGGGGTTGGTTCCATTTTTTCTATAATCCCTATGGCCGCCATCTTGAAATTCAAAATGGCCGCCAGTGAAATTTATATTTTGAGGTCAAAGTCATTATGTGTGGCGTTTTTGGAGCGTAAAACACATTATTATGGACAAGTAGTATTGGCAGAATGAGTTCAGTACATTTTGAGACACCAGCCATTTTGGTTTTCAAAATGGCCGCCATTTCAAACTTGGAAATCCAGTATTTATTGTACATTTTTGAATGTCGTGTTAACATTATGTATTTTCCTTCTGGTTATACTCGTATTTCTTTGAACAGTCTACTTAGATTATTCCTAACTGGTATTGTGCTACGAGTAATCTTTATCTTCAAAATGGCCACCGAAACTAAGTGTGTTATGTACATCGCCACATCAAAGATGTGTTACAAATTCTAGTAGTTCTGTGGCTGTAGTTATCTTCTTGCAAATGATATTGTGATTGGAACGTGTGTGTTTTCTTGAAAACCTATCTATATACAACATATAACCAAACTGAAGTTTGTTCCATTTCTTAAGAGCCTCATGGCCGCCATTTTGAATTTCAGAATTGCCGCAATATTTTTAAAATGGCCACCATTTAAACTTGACAATCTTATTTTTAGTATACATGTTTAATGCAGTGGTGATATTTGAATGTTTCTTCTGCTTATACTCATAATACAATGAACAAACACTGTCAAGATTATTGCTAACTAGTACTGTAGTACCAGGCACAATTATCTTCAAAATAGCCACTGAAAATAAGTGTGCCACCTACGTTGCCACTTCAAGGATTTACATGTATTACGTATTGTTGTATTACGTATTGACATGTAATACATATTGTTGTGGCTTATAGTTATGTTTCTCCAAATGATATCTTGGTTAGCACATGTGTTAAAATAAGAAGATAACAATATGGCAAATCATCCATTGTATCCAATACGTGTATATTAATGTAATTGTATATTGCATTGCAAAGGTAGCGCTCGCTAAGAAATTAATTTATTAAAAAGTCAATATATGAACTATAACTATTACTTAAAAGTCAAAAGTGTCACTGATTTCATGTTTCTTTCAACGTTAAAGGTATTTGCCATGTCTGATGACGCAATACAACAGGGCAACCTCGACGTTTTCAGCGTTGCGTCTGTAGCGAAAGCCAACGTTCACAGGCTACATGAGATCCATATATACTCCAACAGTTGGAGCCCAAAGTATCTCTTCTATAGCGCGGATCTAGCATCACAAGAAGCATTCAAGTATGGCGTAATGGAGGTGAGTGAGATTCGCTAAGGCCATACCATATCCTTTCTATGTTATGTTCACCCAGTTGACCAAAACCTACCTACCTATCCGGTAACAACTAACAAGGCGTTAACAAACAACGAAGGTAAATTTATGTTAAAAACCTCCTCAACACTTTGCAGGGTTGTGAAAGTTTTTAACATAAATTTAAATTTCAGCCACCAAACTTTAGAGAAAAAAAGAAAATATTCTTATTAAAGGTACATGCCCACTCAGTAGGCACACAATGTTCTTTATATCAGAGATATCTGCTGAGACATTTTCTGGCAAAATAAATATTCGTTCAGCATTACCCCGCGTATTGATTGGCATTATTAATACATTTTATATCAGACGTAAATGTACACACTGATATCAGGGGCGATAACAGCGTTTCCTTAAAATGTTTACGGACATTACTATTTATTATTTGTATTTCTTTTTGATGTGCAATGATTATACTTTATAATCTGTCGAAAATATTTTTTGTTTCAGGTGACGCATTTAATTAGTATAAATAATTACAACATATCATGCCTCATTTGCATATGAAAATAGCCTGATACCACCGTATCAGTAAAATAAAAATATTACTAAATGACTACATATGTATAGCCGGCACTAATTTTTATAACTGGTGGAATAGTGACAGAAGTATACACTTATGTAATTCCTATAAAGAACAGTTTGTGCCTACTGAGTGGGCATGTACCTTGAAAGGTACATGTCCACTCACTAGGTACAAAATGTTCTAAATAAGTGTATACTGAGTGGACATGTACCTTTAAACGTATTAAGTGGACATTAATGAACGGATTTTATACTTGGAAAAGTCCCCCAATCAGCTTTCATATTGCCAGTAAACAGCGTAAAATAGCAGACACATGATTGCGTTTGTTTTTTCATAGAACCACTTTCAAAAGCTACCCGCACGTGGACGCTTAACAGAGAAAGAACTTGCTATGAAACAAGGCCAAAACAAAGTGTTCGTTTCCTATTACGCTCAAAACAGATGCACGCCCAATTTAGAGTAGTACATGTCATGGCTAACTATTTAAGTTTATATAGTGTATGCTAAACAAATATGTTGACACGACTACTTTTTATGGGACGATTTCAGTGATTGTTTTTTATTTTTATTATTATTTATTCTGCTTTACTAACAACGTTTAGGATCGGCAAAAAAATCTAGGTAGAGTCGAGTAACCGGAAAAAAACTATTTTAGGCCTAAGATCCACAGGTTCATATGTATGGCAAGCAAAATGCACAATAATTCCTCCGTAAACCATGTAAACCATGGTTTGGAGCTTAAACTCTACGGTCTCTTTCACGAAACCTGCCCAAATTGTACGGCTATATAAACAATGCAAAACAATAATCGTTTCGATAATATTAAAGTTTATTAAAATTTAAGAGTGAGCCTTCTTTTTATTTCGTGAAATTTTGTCCAATATTAGACATTCCATTGTAGAATGTGCCTATTTCCTGTGAATCCCCATGTTGTCCGTCCAAGAGACGGTACATGTAATATGTTTTAGTTTGCAATATGCCTACAGGCCATTGAGCATATATCCACATTGTGACACCAGTGCTCCAGATAAGCTGCGTATTTGCTTAAATACCCAATTAAAATTGCCAAAAACCCCATTTGAAATCAGAAGTAGCTAGTATCAAAAAGCAATACAAATTTTGAAATGCCAAGACATGTTTTCATTTCGAAGCAAACTATTCAATAATTGCTGTATGTTGATGTGTAAACAGTTGTGTGCTTTTATTTTACCAAATTACAATTTTGAAATACCCAATTGCTTGAGAAATGATGGAGTGACAATACTCAATTACTAATTCCTTATCTGGAGCACTGGTGACATGAAAACATGGACATGTGAGCACAAGATTCTAGAAGATGGCACACACTGATCAGTAAGCATGAGAATTAGAATACAACACTATAAATAGATATGTCGTCAAGTTCGGATGACTCACCAAATAATAATACACTTGTATTTATTGCAATGAGGATCGTAGCTAGTTATCTCCCGTAGAATTTATTTTTAGAAATCCGGTTCAAATTGTGTAGTTTATGGCCTTATGCTTATAAACAGAGCAAATATAGCATGGTTTGTTGTGAAAAGGAGTCGATATAGTGATGTTGACTAGTGTTGATCCAAAGGATCCTACATATCTGCGCAATCTGATCTGGGACTACATTATTAGCCAGATTCATATTTTCACACTTATTAATGTTATTGCAATCAGTGTAGACTCAGATCAGACTACACAGATGTGCAGCCTGTTCTGAGTCTGCTCTGTTCGCAAAACTCAATATGTATGCTATTCAGCAAGACATAAACGCTGAAATACAGCAACGGACAGGATCTCTTATATACATATATTTGCAAAGGGAAATAACTAGCTATGATATCTCATTTCGCAAGCAGTCACAACGTAAGGACGAGTTATTTCCCTTACACCATAAGCGATGTAACGTCGGTCGCCGGAGGACATACGATGAGGGATCGTAGTTAGTTATTTCCCTTTGCAAATCTATTTTAAACGAGAACTAATATACATAGTATTAAGATTATAAAGTATTATTCCTTCTTTATCCGTTTATTATAAACTTATTTTGAAAAATAAATGTTCCACTATACGAAGTATATTAGTAAACAAGTGTTATCTCCCCTAAGTCAGAACAAGACTTCTGTCATGTACGCACATTTTGGTCTAGAAAGTTCATTTTTAGTGCAAATTTTTATAACTTCGAACTCCTTGTTTGGTGTGTAGCACTAGTCCATCAGCCCCGGTCCGGAATTCTGGTCACCGGTATCAAATCAGGGCAAGAATGCTCATAGTGATTTTTGGGAAGGTATAACCCCCTAGAGTTAGAAAACATGTGATAGCCTTGTGGCGGTTGTAGCTTTATATGAGTTATCTACCTTTTTCCAAAATGGCCGCCAAAATGCTCATTAAGCTATATATCATGTTCTAGAGCAGCTAGGACAGTGATTTTGCTGTCTATGACCAGGTATTAGGAGTCCTATATTATGCCCCCTATGCGATAGCAAGGGGGGCATATTGCTTTGCTCCTGAGGTTCCGTCCGTCCGTCCGTACTTCCGTACTTCCGTACTTCCGTGTACATCTGCGTCGAAAAGTTTGTCCCACCTTCTCAAGCATTTTTATTTTATTTTTTTTTATAATTCTTTAATTTTTGTTTATTTCTTTTTGTTTCCTTTTTTCATTATTTTTTTTTTTTTATTATTATTTTTTTTGTTTTTAATATTTTTTTTTATTATTATTATTTTAACAATCTTTACTCACTACAGTATTCCACGGGGGCATATCCATGTTTTACAAACATAATGTCTAGTTCATTTCTGTCTTCACCCAAAATGATATTAATCCAAGATGGCCGCCAACATGGCTGCCAACACATATTTAAGTGGCTGTTTCAAGCTCGTATAGCAGTTAGGACAGTAATTTGTAGCTAATGTTTCAACTGGGCAAGGAATCAATTTCTATGTTCACCTTAAACTCAATGAAGCCTTCATATAATAATGCAATCCAAGATGGTGGACACAACGGCGGCTGTAACATGTTTCCAACTGTAGGTAAATGTAAATGATGACTCTAATACTCATCACTACTCTCCAGTTCATCGTCATCCACATCCTCGTCCTCGTCCGTGCTTTCCACATCCTCTGATGACCGATTCTCGCAGTCTGACAGTTTGCACATATCAGTGCACTTAAGTCCATTTGCCAGACAGACACACTTTGGCAGTGTACACTTCCTTGTACATTTGCAGGCCAGTAGGGCCAAGATAGCCTCGGGTGCTGCCTGACCATCCATCCAATCCACTACCATGAATTGCTCAGCTCCATCCATGTCAATTTTCCACCCTCTGCCAATGGGACTTGGTACACCTGGGTCTTGCTCAAGACATCTTCTCCATATTCCAGCCTGATAGTTTGCCCTTTGCGCATGCTTGACTAAGCAGTCCCTGCAGGGTGGAAGCTGATGACTCTCTATCTCACCTTTCTTAACACAGAACAAGTGATACCTGAGATCATTGACCTTGGTGAATGATGCTTGGGACCATAGAGGAGACATGTGATCACTCTAGTTTGTTCATCAGTTCTGAGGAGATGTGCCATTCCTGGCCCAACTCTGTGAATGTGTTCTTGATTTCACTGTTGTTGGTCAATAATTTTAGAGCACTTGCCTTCCCTTTACCTGCGAAAGCACTGGTAGTGTCACATCCAGTGTATGCATGTATACCAACAAGAGCTCTGCAGACATCTATGCCGGCAGCGGCAGCGACTTTCCCGATGTCAACTAATCTAGTTCTGGTTCTAGTTCCACATTTCTGAAATAATGGGGCTCCTATCTTGTCATGGAATGCCACACACATGATGAAGACATCTGTATCCTCTGAGCATATCACTACAGCCTGGTAGCCCTCTCCAGCAGCATGGACAGCATGGAAAAGTAGGCGCTCATCTGCTTCTTCCTGCTGACACTGGAGATCTGGCACCTCTTCACTGCCCTGCGATGTAATTCTGTAGCATTTGTCATCTACAGTTACATAGAGAATCTTCTCATGTAGTTTCTCTCTATACACTGGCTTCCTCCATTCACTGACAATGAAGCTAATAAGACTGGTTTTGTTAGCTATTCCTGTCAGGAAACTTCTCCATTGCCTCACGATCTGTGCGCTTGTGATATTCTGCAGCTGGTGTCCGGTCTCTTCACCTCGTGCCGATCTCTCACTGTTCTTGATAGAATTCTCTCGATATGTGTCGAACACAACATCTATTCGGGTACTTTTACTTCCTTCTCTCAATGCCATATACAGTATTGTAGTGGCAATGTCTCCGAACGTAGCTTGATCACCATTTACTCTTTGAACTAAGTTCATTCCATCGACCACAGAAGCCGAATTTTGTGGGAGTTGGTCTGCTACTGTCACATTCTTCTGCAAAGTAGTGGCTAGGGAAGCTTTGTTTGTTTTCCTGAGTAATCCGTCAGGGGTAGAGAGAGCCCAGGGTAGTGGTCCCAGGGGGTGAGAGAGGATGTCCTCCATCTTGAGAGTGCGCCCTTGTGCCATCACTATGATGCGACCAAACAGAGACCTGTCAGCTTTCAATATGATCTCCTTCCCACTTGTTTTCACCACCTTCTTCTTACACATATTTGTGAATGTCTTCAGCTTGTTAGCTTTTATCGGATCGTGAAATGTTTTTGCTGGTGGGTCGTTCTCCAGTCTCTCGTTCTTGAAAATGGCATAACTCTGCTCTCCAATATCACACGCCTTCATCAGGTCAGAGGCAATGTCTCTGGGTGCCGATTTAGCAGTAGAAATGCTTATGAGGTCTTGCTTCTCTGCCGAGAATGTTTCCTCATCTTTTTGGATTCTGGGGTGCTGCAGATCAGCATGGTTGAGTTCTGATTGGTTACCATACACCATGTCTCTTAAGTGTCCAAGAAATGCACTGCGGTACTCTGCTATGATTTAGTACCTCTTGATGGCTCCTGCATTTAGGCTGAACCGTGACGTGCCTCCAGGGGTCTGAGTGTCCTTGTTCACCGTAACCTCAGTTGTCTGATCTACAGGTATCCGACCAAAGGGATTATTCCTGGACATCTGCACCGAGAAATGACCTTCCTGGAAGGCTCTGTGTACATCAGGATTATTCTCCGGAAGATTTGTCATCTGAGCAAAGTATGCAGACAGGTACCTGGCATAGTTGACCTTATCGTAGGCAAAACACCATGGGATCATCGTTCTAATGGCATTGATATGCAAATCCCAGTTTCCCTCACGAGAAGCACGCAGAAGGCCAAGAATCACGTGCTATACCATGTCTATGTATGACATCCAATATCCCGATAGCTCCCCATTGTTGTGGCGGAGGTGTTCCAGAAAGTCTCTCCACAGGATCATCAACTCTAATAAGTGTGGACTGTCGAGGAGACCACTGAAGGTATGTTGGTTGAGATCATCAGCTATGTATTTCACCTTGTCTACACATGATTTGATCACAGCGCTATATATATATTTGTTGTATGTATGTATGTATGTATGTATGTATGTATGTATATATATATATGACATTGCTGGCGAAATTACACCAAAGGTCCTTTCAGCAAAGTCCTAAAGTTAGAAATATTTCACCAAGAGCATACTCGTTTAGACCTACTGAAATATGTGGTGATAATCATTCTGGTGGCCATTGCAATCACCATTTTGCCAACCATTTTGTATTGCAATATCATAATAAGGCTTCAGATAAATGCAGAAATTAAATATTTGATCATTTGAAGAAATGTACACCAAAATCACTGTCGCAACTGTTCTGGGACCTTAAACGCGGTCATTTAAATATGTGCCTGCAGCCATTTTGGCGGCCATCTTGAATTTTAATATTAAGGCTGCATCCAATATTTTGGATATAGACAAAAATTATATATCTGACCCCTCAAACCTAGGCATAGACACCAAAATCACTGTCCTAGAACAGGATATATAGCTTAATGAGCATTTTGGCGGCCATTTTGGAAAAAAGGAGATAACTCATATAAAGCTATAACCGCCACAAGGCTATCACATGTTTTCTAACTCTAGGGGCTTATACCTTCCCAAAAATCACTATGAGCATTCTTGCCCTGATTTGATACCGACCAACCCCATTACGCCATTATTGTTAATAAAACATAATCGAAGATGTGCCCGTTTCGAATAAAAATGGTGGATTTCGATCGTATGACCGTTAGTACGGCAGTCTAACGTTGATCCAATACATTCTCAGAATGTTCAGTTTCGTCACACACATACTCCCGATTATATATATATTCTGTTCGTTAGCTAACTTTAACACAACGGAACAAACCTAACATGGCGGTCTGATAAACGTCGATAATTGAAAATCTCGGCTGAAATTACGTCAGCTAAGTTCACGACGTCATATCTTGTGACGTCGTCAGACTCCCGAAGACAGGTTTTCTCGCGACGCGGCTCATATATGTAGGATCTATATATGTATATTCACATTTTACAACTTTGGGAAGAAGACACAGTCATGTTAGCTAAAACCAATATATGCGTATGCTCTTTTAGGAAATAGTAAAGCACTGTGTGTCAGATGATGTCTCAGATGTTCAATATGTATTCACATAAGTGGCTTTTCGCTTTATGCCTAGTAAATGACCTGGACCCGGTTGTATGAAGCACTAAGTATAATGACTCATTAACTTTTCATTAGCGACTCCTTAACTAATTTGTCATTAAATTCAGTTGTACGAACACTAAGTTATCATGAACTTGATGAAGTCGTCATTAAATTATCATTATTTAATGTAGGTTCTTGACCATCATTAGGGCGCGTGCTCCCGTCATTAAGCCTTCGTGAAGTATCCAAGATGGCGACCATTGCGGTCGATTAAAAAACAACAGAAAAGCCGGATGAAATGGTGAAGATGAAGTTTCAAATTACTCTAGATTTCCTTTATAAAATGCTACTTACATATTTATTGCGTAAACAATCCAACAATCCCTGTAATTTATTTGTCCGTTCTCATTCTGCAACTCTGAAGGCCTTATTCAGGACTTTGAGAATTAAAATGCCGTGTAACACACGCAAACTGCTGTAAACGCTGTCACACAGCTTCAGCGAACTTACACAGTGACGTCACTTCGTCAGCATACCGATCTAATAATAGACTAGTGACACTACCTACACCGTCTTCGACCTAACAACAAGTGGGGTGATTGGTAATTTCGATGCGGACTGGATTAGAAAATACTGCCTGATTCGATTAATGCACGATGTCTTACGAATAAACACATATGATCTATATTACAGCAAAAACAATAAAATATAATATTGTTTTTCTCTAAGAATAAACTTTAACATTTAACCCGTTCAGCCCTAAACAACTGGAATGGACTATATATAATATGTTAATTTTCGGTCAATTCCAATCAACACAAAATACTTTTCAAATAATCGATTTATATTTTTTTTTCTTTTAACAAATATGAAAATTACTTGCAGAGAGTGCAGATCCTGATGAGCCGGCTCGTCTGGATCTACACTGTTTAAAACACCTATGTAACGGCTGTAGTGTTGAAAGGGTTAATGGTACATGCCCACGCAGTGGGCACACACTGTTCTTTATAGGAATTAAATAAGTGTATAATTGTGTCACTATTCCACAGGTTCTAAAAATTACAAGTGCCCGCTATACAGATATAATCAATTAACATTTTAAGGAAACACGGTTATCTCCCCTGATATCAGTGTGTGAATTTACGGCTAATATAAAATGTATACTAAGTCGAATAACGGTGAATGAATGTTTATTTTGCCAGAAAATGTGTCAGATGATGTCTCTGATGTAAGTAACATTTTGTGCCTACTGAGTGGGCATGTACCTTTAATACACGATTTAAACATGTAGATGCACAGTAGGATTGAACTTCACTTTTTACAGAGTGGGGCTGGTTCAGTTGGATCATGGGTAATATGAATGATAACATAATCAATTACATGTATTACATATGCTAAATTACATGTATTACATATGTTAAATCAAACTTTGGCTCTTGCAGCGCTGGAGAGTGACATTGTCATCTGCGGGTTTATTATAAGTATTTTTTTAATAACACGTGCAAGTTTTTTATTGAAAATTCAGGTCTCTCATTAATGACGATTCTAATGTACCACTCAACCATGAAGTCTTAATAAAACAGTGATTTCTACCCAGTACTGCAAGAGCAAAAGAGGGTGAATATCTGTAATTGTATATTTTGTATTTGTATCTGACTAGTACATGTATATTATGTACGGTATGTGGGGGATGGCCCCGACCCACAACAAACATATTACGGGGGAAATAAAAGTAGTATTGTATTTGAAACAGGAGCTGGAGCTGAGGTTGAGTTTCTATTTTGCTGACGTCATGTTACGTCATGTTACGTAATCTAATATAATCCCTCGCTAATACCATTTAATCCCCCGATAATTCTATTTTGAAAACGGGAGCGCGAAATGAGGATGAAATTGAAATTCATGGTTGAGCAATATTGCGTAATCCTAATACCCGCTTATTTCTCCGAAGTCGTTAAGCGGATCCGAGAGAGAAAGTTATCAGAGAGAGAGAGAGAGAGACTGGACAGACAGAAACGTGGATGTATTGTATATGGGCCGCGCCATACGAAAACCGGGCTTAATGACAACGTCATGAAAAGCGGTAAACGACGTCGGAAAAACGACGTTTCAAATTGTCTAGCGTCGCCGTAAAAGTTCACAGTTTGCACTCCCATTTACGTTTACTGCTGTCAATTAACATTAAGTGTGAACAGAAAACGGAAAATGATAACTTACTGAAACTTTCACTAATATGAGACGCGATACCTTGTACCTCGGTACACATAATATGACGTCATGACTTGACGTCACGTACTTGTGACGTCATTGAACGTGAATACATGTTTGACGTTATGGCCATGGTGTCGTGACAAAATATTATAGCAAGGATACTTGCATGAGTTCCTCGCAGCATCAATGACTTAGAAATGCTTCCGGCGCTGTACATTGTCGCCTAACTGTCGTTCTTTGACATTTTTACTCTTTTTCGTCGGTTGTCCTTATGAATTCAAAATGGTGAACGCATAAATTAACTGGCTAGATATCAGCGAAGTCTTCGCTTACACTACACTTTGATTCCTAAATAATCTTAAATATGAACAACCTAGTGTATGCCAACGATATTACCATCTATTATCTTGGTAAATTGAGACTTTTGAACAATTATATCCAGTACTTAGCGAATGATATGCCATTTTTTTTTATTTATTTTTTTTATTTAATATTTTTTATTATTTTTAAATACAACATGTACATACAATACAACACATGTATTATTAACTAACACACTGTGACGAAAGTCGCTATGAAATGATTGCACATGCACTCATTGTACTTGAAAATAAGTTTTTAGAGAAAGAGAAGACAAAAAGAATATAGAAAAGCATAGATGGTAAAGTACAATCAGGAAGAAGGAAGAGTATCGAAAAGTATATAATATGTCCCCTTTTGTTCACATCCGCTTGAATTGAGTTTTTTTTTTTTTTTATATATATATTGTTTGTTACTTTTGTGTGGTTAGTGTGATTGAACCTTCACTACTATGCCCAAAAAAAACATACCTATGTTTGAAAAACATCCCATTTAATGTTGTGTTGCTCAAGTTTGTCTTTTTTAGTAGCTATTAACTCTTCTAAATTTATCCTATATTTTAAGTAGTTTATAAACGGTTCGAAAGCAATTTCCCGGTTTTCATATTTACATTTAACAATAAAGTATTTGGCTAATATGAGTATAAAATTAAATTGTTGTGCCTTGTGTGTACTTTCATCTATTCCTAAAGAAATACTTTGGAATTTACAGCGTAAGTAAAACCTTTTTCATTCAAATAGGTACGTAACTGTGACCACATATGTTGTACATGAGTACATTCCCAAAACAAATGTTTCATAGTTTCTACATACATAGAGCAAAAATCGCATAAACTACTATTAATTAGGTTACATCGAAAGAGTAATTTATTTGTTCCATTCATTCGCATAAGGTATTTATATTGAAAATTCCGCAATGTGGAATCTATAGTACAATTAAAGGTTGACATGTAAATATGTTTCCAGTTTAAGTTGGCTTCCGGAAATTCAGCTATCCATTTTTTTTCAGACTTTTTTTCTTCAGTGATTTTTTTTTCTGTTTGTATTATAAAGTAATTTATTAACGTATTTGCTTTTTTGTACCCTTGATTTTCAGTGTTTCAGACAGTTGTATTATGTTTATTTGTTCTGTTTTTATTGTTTCTTTCCATATTGGATTTATACTATTTAATATACATTGATATTTCATAAAATCATCATTTCTTATGCTAAATAACTCTACAATATCACCGAATGTCAGAAAAGTTTTTGTTCTATAATCGTATAATTGTTCGATGTACTTGATACCCTTATCAAACCAGTGTCTATGAAACAAAGTTTTATTTTGATGTTTTATATTAGAGTTGTTCCAAATTATTTCTTTTGATACTGTATCTGTTTGAGAAGAATAGTTTATGCTTGCCCAAGATTTCAAAACATTGTTCAGGAATTTATTTTTCACTATGTTTTGTATGTCTTCCGGTTTCAAGTTACATTCGAAAATAAAAGTCCCGCCATATTTTTCAAGTATTTTTTCGTAAATTGCTTTCCATTTCCCTATGTTAGTAGTATCGCATATTCTTTTTACCCATGAAGCTCTTATTGAAGTAATAAAACTATCGATGTCTAACATTTTTAGTCCCCCTTTTTCGTAAGCTTGAATAATTGTATTTCTTTTTACTTTATCAGGCTTGTTATCCCATAAAAATTGAAATAACTTGGTTCTTACACGTTTTATCATATGTTCTGGTGGATCATGTAAAACTGTCAATGGGTATATTAATTTTGGGGCAGCAAATGTTTTTATTACCGTGATTTTTCCGAGTAAGCTGAGCTTTCTGTGTTTCCATTTGTCTAGGCACTGTTCAAATTCTAAGATTTTTGTAAAAAAATTATGGTCATGGGGTATTAATATTATCATTTAGGAATGTGATGCCTAATGTTTTCGCGCTGTGTGAGGTCCAAGTAAATTGTTTGTTGGGGCAAAATGTGGTTTCTGTATGTTTAAGAGCACCTATTCTCATTACTGTTGATTTTTTAATGTTAAGTTTTAGCCAGAAATCATACTGAATTCGTCTATTATGTATATTAACTTTTCGAAGGATTTTTGAGAGCCGTCTGTCATAAAGGTTGCATCGTCAGCAAACATTGTGTTCTTTAGTTCTACATCATACATTTTGACTCCGGTTATATCTGCTTCATTTATGACATGCCATTTAATGCCACTCATTTTATCATAAATGGAGGTAGACACGCAGCTATAAAATGACATAAATATCCGGGGTTTGTATTGAATTTAAAATAAATGCATCAACATATTAATTGGAAATTTGATGGTCATAAACTTGCTTTTGTAGTCGAAAGTGCTTGTGTGGTATAAAATGTTTAGTTTATCAATTGACTGCATAATAATGTAGATCAGGCGATGGTAATGCGATCCTCAAGAAAGACACACGGCGACAATTATAAGGTATCACGCTACCAAATCTGCCCGGTATCGTGTTTTGTCACAAAGTTAATGTTATAAGCGGCCTACTGTCTACTTTAAAATATGTCGTCGCATACGAAATGTTAAATAATGTCGCTATTATTCCCCAAAATTATTCCAGCAGCAAACAACAGGAAACGCCTCACTCTGCTTTATTTGAAAATTATTCATACGAAATTACGTTACTTGGGCCGCAATCCAAAACATAACGTTACATTAGCAACTGCAACACGAGCCATAATCATTATGTTCATACTTTGTCTTGGCCTAATGGGAGACACTTGGCCAGGCTACGAGATATCCAAATTTGGTTGACATGCGATCAAAGATGACAAATATATAGGACTTGTCCGGATCAACACCCCTTGTATACGCCGTTGATAAAAACGTCGTAATTTCGACGTCATTGATCTAAAACGTCATATAATTTTTTACCACGCGTCATAAAACTACTTCTGAAATGAAACATAATTGTGATACATTGATACGGCGGCATATGGCTTTTAAAAGATGTACAATTCAGAATACGCGAAAAAGTAAAAACTGAAAATGTTGTCATTAAGCCCGGTTTTCGCACGGCGCGGCTCATATATTTTTGGCGGTCGTAGTTGTGCAAGAAGTACACACAATATAATGTTGACTTTGCCCAAGGTTACGTGTCGTTTGTCAATTATTCACTAATAGTATAAAATTATTTTATCAAAATAAAACGCCGAAAACTTAGCCAAATTTTCAGAGAAAATTCCGCATTTCCTCTGAAAGTTTCGTCAAATTTAGACTTATTTACAGCAATTGTCAAATTTTCAAAATCAATAATGGTGACATTCCGAAATATCAGAAGGTACGTTATCTCATGGCGCGTCTCATATCGATGTGGGATTTGTGAATAGAAGTATCAATACAATTTCTGACACCGTTGTGTTGCACATATAAGTCAGCAGACGATAACTTGCTACTTGTTTATAATAAACCGGTCATAAACAAAACACAGAATAGGTGAGACAGGTAAATACAGGGTGATTCAAAAAACTTGTCCCCACTTCAAATAATCATATTTTGCTTTCTAAGAGTGAGAGAGAATCAAAATATGGCTTATTAATTAATGCAACTCAACACCATTTTGCTAATATTATGAACAAAAACTGATGACGTCATCATTCCATGTGTATGACGTCATCAAGTTTTATGTATGATGTCATCAACATTTGAAAATGGATTTCTCAGCAGAAGTTGTAAAGTTGTATTATGAATGAGGAAACTCACCTAATATTGTCAGAAAGATGATGAAGAAGACGTATCCAGACAGAGAATACTTGTCACGGAAGCAGATATATAGAATAGTCAAGAGATTTGAAGAATCGGGAAGTGTTCACGGGAGATGGAAGGGAAACAGTGGTAGAGAAAGAAATGGACGTTCAAATGAAAACATTGAAAACGTGAGAAAAAAGTAATAGAAGAGACACCGAGAAAGTCAATCAGGAATGTATTGAGGGATCTCACAAACACTCCAAGTTATTGATCAGTCCAAAGAATATTGAAGTACGACTTGCAACTCAAGCCATATAAAATCTCAGTCATGCAGCACTTAAAGGAAGAAGACATTGACAGGAGAATGGCATTTGCTAACTGGGCTATTGAAAATCCAGAAATCATTGACAATACTTGGTTCTCCGATGAAGTACACTTCTACATTGATGCCGCAGTCAACACACAGAATCAACGTTTTTGGAGTGCAAATAAACCAGACATTTACGAGAAGTCACTTCACAGCGCGAAGGTAACCACACGGGCCACACTGAGCAGCAAGGGCGTTATTGGACCTTATTTCTTCGAAGAGCAAGGCGAAACCCAAACTGTGTCAACAGACAGGTACCTTCATATTCTGAAAGGAAAATTTGTTCCAGAATTGACCAGAAGAGGATACGATACATCTGATGTATGGTTTCAGCAAGACGGCGCTGCACCACATACCGCGTCTGACGCGAACAGTTGGATTGACAATTCGTTTGGCAACAAAGTAATATCGCTCAAAACACTTATTGAATGGCCCCCAAGCTCACCAGACCTCAGCCCATTGGACTTCTTTCTCTGGGGTCACCGTAGAACGTTAGTCTCACTTTCATGAAAAGTAATAACTAAATGCACATTTCATATGTGTGTACATGAAGAATCTGGAGTATGTTCTCGCCGATCATGTCACATTGAGGTCATACAGCAATAGTGATAACCCTCGCCGTTTCACTTATTCCCTTCTCCAGCAAGCAGTCATAAAAATAACAGAATGATATCCACAAAAGTAATGCATTTGTGAGGTTCGAACTCTCGACCAGATCAAATGAACAAAAGTTCTGCAAACGTATGGATATTATCCTGCTTCGATACCACTAAGCCACACTACATGACTATTTGTGCACCAATATACATTATTATATTGACATGCATGCACGTGCACTTTATAATGTAGTTATTATACACGAAAACGAGGCTATGATATGATAACACACCTGGTCTACCTATTTTTGGACTCATCGATTGACCTCCAGCAACTTATTATCGTCTGTCATTTATACCTTCAATCGTTTTATTTGCAAGTATACGTGAACCGATTACGTCCGTATGTATATATATATATATATATATATATATATATATATAAATTATCTGCACTATTACAAGCGCGGGCTGCGGGTTGAGAAAAGGTACCTTACGGCATTTTCAACAATTGTATGTCCTGATCAGCTTGCACTGCTTTGGAGCTACAGCTACCAAATGGCGGACAGTGTATGCCCTGATCAAACTGAACTGATGTGCTGGCTGATCCTGGGCTATGTTGATCGCACATGCCGCAAGGTACCTTTTCTCAGCCAGCAACACATTTGCAAACAGTGTAGATGCGCATGAGCCGGCCCTATATATACAAACATTTACAAAAATATGTACAAGATATATCAATGGCTGAACTGTTTTTAGTGTGTATCTAATGGCGTTTAACGGCCCATCAACAGCTACGGTCATATTTGGCCGAGTTAACGTGGTCGAATCATGTATTGTACCTGTATGTGTGGGGGGAAATCGTAAAAGGAGAGCTGAATACTTAGCCAGAGTCGTTTAGCCCCACTGCTCTCGGAAAGCCAATAGAATATGACAGAATACAAAAGAAAAACAACAACATTTGGGTGCCAATTATTATGGTAAGAGCCATACACAAAGGTTCACAGCAGCCAACTACACGCTCTTCTCATCGACGGCAAAGAGGGTTACCGATTCCCGGCTTCTGGATCGACGACGGACGCAGCCAGCAGGGGCTCGTTGTGGTGACGGCGGTGGTGTCAGCGTCGAGGAGGTCACCTCGTTCAGCTGGATCGGATGAGCCTCTCTCCTTCGACAGCATTTCCGTCGCCGCCGCCAAACGATCACGATGACGACTCAAACCCTGTATACGCCGACACTGACAGCGATCACGACAGATCATGACGACACACTAGCGGAAACGACTGAAAAAAAACAACAACAAACATTGGAGTCATACATTGAAAATTATTATTATTATTATTATTATTCCTGTACGGCGTGCTGTATTTGTATATATATATATACTGACAATTGTTAACAGTTGCCAAGGATACTGGAGAATCGAAAAACACTAGCATTTCCATTCGGTTTACAATATACACGTCTATGATTATCTGTATAATGAACACACAAAATTAAATGCAAGGTCACTACAAATGCCGAAATAATACTGTACCATATATATTCCACATACAATATTTGAGTAATCACTATATGTTGTATGTAAAGTGACTGTTCTGTCGGCTGTTCCAATATACAATGTATATGAAAATGTACTATAATATAATGTGTACCAGAGGAACAGATAAGGGGAATATTTGATGATAATTTTGCGATAAATTTCTACAATTACCGAGTAAAACCTATGTTGTTGGTACTCGTTAGAATCGCCTCGGCGAGGCGATTCTAACGAGTACCAACAACATATATTTTGATCATGAAATAAGAAAGATTATCACAGATTTATCATCAAATACCCCCCTATCTGTTCTCCTGGTGTACAATGCGCGTGAACCCTTTACATGCTGAAGATACCTTATTTTGTTGACGGAAAAATCTGTCTATTTTTCTTATTTCTCCATGAAACTATATGTCGTGACCATCACTTGAACTGTCTCGAGGCGGTTCAAATGAATGGCCACGACATATACTTTGAATGAGAAATAAGAAGAATAGGAAAAATATTTTGCAATTTTCAAGCACCTAAATCATGTAAATGTGTATTCCGCATGTAATGGGTTAAAGAATGCAACTCACCAATTGTTCGCTCAGCACGGCCGGGCGTGGTGCCAGTGGTTGTGGTGTTCGTCGTCGTCGTCGTGCTTGGCATGGCGTTGTCGTCATCTTCGGAGTCGTCATCGCTGTCATCGTCGTCGTCATCATCATCATCCTCGCCTGGTTTCGCAGGTGCTCTAAACGGGGTCTGAAGAAGGAAATAACAGATACGTTGTATTTCGCATGTTGGAAATAGTTGTGGAATCAGCATGACATCCACAGGACACTAGCGGTAGCCATAACCTTACATGCATCTATCCCGCTAGAACCTGTACCCAACCCCGACCCTAGTGGCAGCTATTGGATTTGGGTTGTAACAACAACACTAAACGTCATCTCGATTGTATGGGTGCTTTTCGATTTAACAATGTGGGGACGTTTTGACTAGGTGACGATTCGACTTGGGGCCGTCTGGAGTAACATATTAACGTCAGTGGTAACATGCTCCGTTTAGTTTAATTAGATCTAGGCAGTATAGATAGATGGATGGATGGATGGATGGATGGATGGATGTATTTGACGGACGGACGGACGGACGGACGGACGGACGGACGGACGGACGGACGGACGGACCTAGTTTAATTAGACCTAGGCAGTATAGATAGATGGATGGATGGATGGATGGATGGATGGATGTATTTGACGGACGGACGGACGGACGGACGGACGCGGACGGACGCGGACGGACGGACGGACGTACGGAGACGGACGGACGGACGGACGGACGGACGGACGCGGACGGACGGACGGACGGACGGACGCGGACGGACGGACGGACGGACGGACGGACGGGGACGGACGGACGACGGACGGACGGACGGACGGACGGACGGACGGACAGACCAGACAGACAGACAGACAGACAGACAGACAGACAGACAGACAGACAGACAGACAGACAGACAGTTAGTAGCCTAGTAGTAGTATTAACTTTGTATTGAATAACTTTGTTGTTGTAAAACTTACATATTTAATAGCAGTCAACAATGATCAGATGATTTGCTGTTCATGCAATGTAAAAAACAAAATCAATATCACTGGATCGCTTTAAGCTTTAAGACTAAGCGCCTAGACGATTCTGATTATCAGTTATGGAGTACATAGAAAAGTAGGATTGAAGGGGTGAAATTTTAAACGAAATTATCATTATTATTATTATTATTATTATTCGATATCAGTACCGTAATATCTCGAACACAATATGAGCCAGGCTCTGGCAAATGAACCCTTATCGCACTGAGGTATAACGCCGTGAAAGAAATCCATGAAACGTTAATTTTTCCGTAAATGACGTCGAAAGTTGACGAAAATTACAGAGCATATGCGGAATTATTTTATTTTTTTGCCAACTTTCGACGTCATTTACGAAACATACACTTAATTTTGTAAAGCATTTTCGCTAATTGCGGATGAGCAAGTACGTGTTTTTCTCAGAGCCTGGCCCATATGTAAGTGTAGGTATACGTGCGCGTGTGTGTGTGTGTGTGTGTGTGTGTGCGTGCGCGTGCGCGTGCGCGTGCGCGTGCGCGTGCGCGTGCGCGTGCGTGTGCGTGTGTGCGTGTGTGCGTGTGTGCGTGTGTGCGTGTGTGTACCTTTGCCGAGGAGGTTGACAATGCCGTCGTCGTCGTCGTCGTCGTCGTCACCGCCGTCGCGTTCTGACATTCTTCCTCTTTGAAGAACACTCTCGTCCCGGCCGAAAGGAACTCTCCCATCTGTTGGCAAGTCACTGCCGTTGGCGACTCCATTCGTATCGTCCTCACCACCGGCATCTGTCCCACATGGCACTGGAAGGCGGCGACGAATCCACTCCCGCTGACGTATATTCGCTCCGCCTCTCCAAACACCCTCCCGCATGTTACGTTCGTCACGCCACCGTCCCCGGTGGTGCACCTCAGCACCCCCGTGGCCTCCGCCTCTCTGCAAACAACGCACGACGAGTTGATCAGGAGCAGAAGAAGAAGCAGAAGAAGCAATACATTATTCACGCAGACACCAGCATAGACAGAACATATACAATCGTGCGTACCCACGTACAAACAAGTGGTGCTTACTTACTCTACACCATTTGCAACTAATAGTTCCATTGTCGAATCATGCCGACAAAAGTCGCGTAGACTTTGGGAGATTGGTTTAAACTGGGACAAAACAATACTAAGTTGGTGTTTGTCCCATGTCCATTTGAGTACGGTCAATGTTATCCCGTCAGACATACCCACGCTTTAATTCTGGGGTTGGAAATAATTGTGTCAGTGACCGGAGAAATGCGACTTACGCGGTGTGTGACCATCGTAGCTTCCGATCAAATAACACGCTGATGTAGCCAGGCGCCGAGGTTATAAAACTTTTTATCAATCTCAGACTCAGACTCAAGCAAGCTGATTGGTTGATACTGAGAATACGCTTCAGTCTGAGCAAAGTTGTATTACCTCGGGCCCTGATGACGATCTATAATGCTTTTTAGACGCATGCAGGGAGTTTCATTTATGGAATGGCGAAGAGTGCATATCATGACCAGACTGTGCGGATGTCCCATAAGCCCCAACTCAGACACAAGCATAATTTTAAAGGCGAACAAACACGAGAAATGTGCACTTACCGTCGGGTACGCTGTGTAAATGAAGCCCACTGGGCTAACGACAATACGTGCCCCGTAGCACTTTCGTCCGTCCGGGCTATGGCCAGTTACCCATGGAAAATTGCTCCGTTCTATGATCACGCAATTCTCGTCCGACGGGACGAAACTTGACTTTTCTAGATTTATGAGTGTCCTCATGCATAAGCGTGCCACGAACGCACATGTGAATGTAGATTTCCCAGGACGCCGTAGCACGTGATTGTTGTAGATATGTCGTCTGCAAAAAAGATTATTAATTTTGTCACTACATGTATTTATCATAAGTACACGAGAAAAGTGGCTGTGACTGGTGACATGAAGTTTATGGAAAACAACAATCAACAGCCAGGTTTATTTTCCTACATTTGTTAGAAATCAGCATATTCTCACTTTTGGCACAAAAACATAGAGGATATGGCCAGTTAGAAAAAAAATGATAGGAGTTATAGTTTTTCATGTTTTTCAAGTCAAAATGTTACATACTGCTGTAATTCAGATCAAAGTGTTTTAACGGACTGGTCATGGCAATATATAAGCAAAATCGATGCATTTAACATAAAGCTGCTCCTAATAGATTTGTTACAAACCAAACATCTTTTATAATCTTATTTACAACATAAGTAAAGGAATTTCAATAATGTGTATGTAACATTGACAAAATTGACAAAATTGTTACATACATGAATTGCCTCAAATGTTGAAATAGTCCGTTCATGATAATAATTAATTTATAAAAAATTTAATTTATAAAATAAATCCTGTCCCTATAGGTTTATTATAAGTTGTAAATATTTCATGTAGTGCTATTTCCTGTATAAATAAAGGAAGGTATATGATATGTACGTAACATTGACGAAAACATGTTACAGTACCTTAAAGATGTTGCAATGGAGTATTCAGGGTATTTTAAATGATCAAATTGTGGATTTAAAAAAATTTGGTGATAATGGGATGGTTGCAAACTAGAAACTGCTCAATAAGGCATGTAAACTTATTACTAACATAAATAAATAAACCTGAAAAATGTGCATGTAACATTTACAAGAATATCATATTGCAATCTATTTATTTATTACACATTAATCAAAACATTTTATGTGTAAACTGCTAACAATCATCTTATCTGTATACAGTGTATTGTCTTACAAGAAGAAATTCCAGTTGCCACATAGTAATAAGCATCCAGTCTCTAAAAAATAGTATTGCTTGGCATATTTGTCAATGTTACATACGCGACTTCGATCAAGTGACACAATATACTTCTCAAGGTAGGGCATGATTTAAACTAATGCTTCTACAACAAATAAGGTCCAAATAGGTTTGTTACAACCCATAAACATATCGTATAATCTCATTTCTAACAGTTTAAAATGAGCATGCAATATGTGTATGTAACATATGACGAGAAAATATATTGTAGGCATTTTTTCATCAACCAATAATCAATGCATTTTCTGGTAAAGGTGTTTGCCAGTGCACAGTAAAACACGTCTTTACACAACAAAGAAACTAAGATGCCATTTGAAAGCAACATAGGATCACCAAATACATATTACCTCTTTGTCAATGTTACATACACGAGATTCAGCACATTTCTATCTCTCCGTAGTTAAAGGCATGTATATTCTGCAAACAACTGCAATTTTCCAAACCCTAGTGACTTGGACTATGCTACGTTGTAGTTTTTCTAACAAAGCACACAATCCAAAAAAAAACCTCTTAAATGTCCCCCTATTAGGCCAAATACTGAATTCTGGCCCATATACATTAACAGTTTGGGCCAAGGTACAGAGACCACCAAATGCAGCTTAACAAGACGCGTTTGATGCGCCATATTTCATCAAAATCCGTTACATAATAAGGACACTATAACAGAATACGTACTTTGAATCGGATGGATTCTAGAAGTTCAGTACTTGTTGTTGCTGTTAGTACCACGTGATAATACACCTTGTGTGTGTAGTATGCCAGTTATGCTGGTGACTTTAGCATTGATATTATATATTTGAGCTATAATTATTGTTGAACTTGAATTATTCCTGCACCAATAAATAGTTCTACCTGATAAGAAACAATTATAGTCTTTTGAGTCGGTGTACATGAGATTTACGGACCTGAGAAAAGTGATGTTCACCGACGCCAGCAGGAATTATTTTAGGGGGGTGCGTTATCGACGGCGCGAAGGGCTAAACATTGTTTTTGCACATCCACGAACATACCTCCGCAGATTAACCCTTTCACCACTAAGTAACTGGAATGGATTTTGATTTGTTAATTTTGCAACCAATCTAAATCATCACAAAATGATTTTCAGACCAGTCCATTTATGAACATGGCGTGTTTTTGTTCTCAAAATTATGAACATTAATTTCAAAAAGTGCAGATCCTGATGAGACGGCTCGTTACGAGCCGGCTCATCTGGATCTACACTGTTTGCCAATACCACTATACAGGCCTGCGGGTTAAGAGTAACATGGTTAAGGGGGTGCGTACGTACCCGTCGCACCCCCTCTGCGTACGGGCCTGTGTATGGCAACTCAAGCTCGCAACAATATTCAAGCATTTCGAAATAAAGAAATTGACAAATATTTCCCAATTCGTGTTACCCCATTTCATGCTGAGGATACGCCATGTGTGTGGAAAATCCGGAATATGTTTTGTCAATGTGCTAAGAAGTACATGTCGTGATCACCATTTGAACCGTCTCGACATGCATATTGTTCTTGTCAATTCCATTTAAACACTACATACAAAGAGAAATGTTGAGATGGAACACTTTTACGACTTCAGTTATATGAATACACGTATGGACTATCTAGCAGTACCAACAAATAGGTTATTGAAGTTGATTGAACAAGCTGTACAGTTCTTCAATATGTATGTATCTCACACTTTTTAGGTGACAAAACGGGGACATTTTTAACATGTCCTAGTATGTGCAAGTATTTCATATTGATCTTGCCCTTTTCATTGCGTCGAAAGAGATCGTACGTTTCTGTGAGCAGTCTAACTATATTTCAGTACAAAAATTATTTGTCAATCCGAAGTATAACCATTGCAAAAAATATAACCAAAAGTAGTTTGTGTATGTAACGTTTTCTTGTCAAACCCTGTTACATACGTATAACCAGTCCAGTAGCTTACAATATGGAACCTGATTAATTTATTTACTTACGTATTGAACCATTTGGCGGTGAGTCTTAAGATGCAAGTAATATTTTTGTTTTATCTTAAAAGAAACAAAAATGGTAAAAGTTTATTTAATATTTATAATATTTCTTGTCAACAAACTGTTACATACGCAGAAGTTCCTTCATGTAAACATAGAAAACAACAATCAACAGCCAGGTTTATTTTACTACATTTGTTAGAAATCAGCAAATTCTCACTTTTGGCACCAAAACATAGAGGATATGGCCAGTTAGAAAAAAAATGATAGCAGTTATAGTTTTTCATATTTTTCATGTCAGAATGTTACATACTGCTGCAAATCAGATCTAAGTGTTTTAACGGACTGGTCATGGCAATATATAAGCAAAATCAATGCATTTAACATAAAACTGCCCCTAATAGATTTGTTACAAACCAAACATCTTTTATAATCTTATTTACAACGTAAGTAAAGGAATTTCAATAATGTGTATGTACATTGACAAAATTGACAAAATTGTTACATACATGAATTGCCTCAAATGTTGAAATAGTCCGTTCATGATAATAATTAATTTATAAAAGAAAAAGTTTACAAAATAAATCCTGTCCCTGTAGGTTTATTATAAGTTGTAAATATCTCATGTAGTGCTATTTGTTTTATAAATAAAGGAAGGTATATGATATGTACACAACATTGACGAAAACATGTTACAGTACCTTAAAAATGTTGCAATGGAGTATTCAGGGTATTTCAAATGATCAAATTGTGGATTTAAACAAGATTTGGTGATAATGGGATGGTTGCAAACTATAAAATGCTCAATAAGGCATGTAAACTTATTACTAACATAAATAAATAAACCTGAAAAATGTCCATGTAACATTTACAAGAATAACATATTGCAATCTATTTATTTATTACACATTAATCAAAACATTTTCTGTGTAAACTGTTAAAAATCATCTTATCTTTATACAGTGTGTTGTCTTACAAGAAGGAATTCCAGTTGCCACATAGTAATAAGCATCCAGTCTCTAAAAAAAGTATTCCTTGGGATATTTGTCAATGTTACATACGCGACTTCGATCAAGTGTCACAATATACTTCTGAAGGTAAGGCATGATTTAAACTAATGCATCTACAACAAATAAGGTCCAAATAGGTTTGTTACAACCCATAAACATATAGTATAATCTCATTTCTAACAGTTTAAAATGAGCATGCAATATGTGTATGTAACATTTTGCATATACATATCATATACATATTTGAAAAATATATTGTAGCCATTGTTTCATCAACCAATAATCAATTCATTTTCTGGTAAAGGTGATAGTCAGTGCACAGTAAAATACGTCTTTACACAACAAAGAAACTAAGATGCCATTTGAAAGCAACATAGGATCACCAAATGCATATTACCTCTTTGTCACTGTTACATACACGAGATTCAGCACATTTCTATCTCTCCGTAGTCAAAGGCATGTATATTCTGCAAACAACTGCAATTGTCCAAAACCCTAGTGACTTAGACTATGCCACGTTGTAGTTTTTCTAACAAAGCACGAAATCCAAAAACATATCTTAAATGTCCGCCTATTAGGCCAAATACTGAATTCTGGCCCATATACATTAACAGTTTGGGCCAACGTACAGAGACCACCTAATGTAGCTTATCAAGACGCGTTTGATGCGCCATATTTCATCAAAATACGTTACGTGATAAGGACACTATAAAAGAATACGTACTTTGAATCGGATGGATTCGGAAGTTCAGTACTTGTTGTTGCTGTTAGTACCATGTGATCATAAACCTTGTGTGTGTAGTATGCCAGTTATGTTGGTGACTTTAGCATTGATATTATATATTTGAGCTATAATTGTTGTTGAACTTGAATTATTCCTGCACCAATAAATAGTTCTACCTGATAGAAAACAATTATAGTCTTTTGAGTCGGTGTACATTAGATTTACGGACCTGAGAAAAGTGATGTTCACCGACGCCAGCAGGAATTATTTTAGGGGGGTGCGTTATCGACGGCACGAAGGGCTAAACATTGTTTTTGCACATCCACGAACATAACTCCGCAGATTAACCCTTTCACCACTAAGTAACTGGAATGGATTTTGATTTGTTAATTTTGCAACCAATCTAAATCATCACAAAATGATTTTCAGACCAGTCCATTTATGAACATGGGGTGTTTTTGTTCTCCAAATTTTGAACATTAATTTCAAAAAGTGCAGATCCTGATGAGACGGCTCGTTACGAGCCGGCTCATCTGAATCTACTCTGTTTGCCAATACCACTATACAGGCCTGCAGGTTAAGAGTAACATGGTTAAGGGGGTGCGTCCTTACCCGTCGCACCCCCTCTGCGTACGGGCCTGGGTATGGCAACTCAAGCTCGCAACAATATTCAAGCATTTCGAAATAAAGAAATTGACAAATATTTCTCAATTCGTGTTACCCCATTTCATGCTGAGGATACGCCATGTGTGTGGAAAATCCGGAATATGTTTTATCTATGTGCTAAGAAGTACATGTCGTGATCACCATTTGAACCGTCTCGACATGCATATTGTTCTTGTCAATTCCATTTAAACACTACATACAAAGAGAAATGTTGAGATGGAACACTTTTACGACTTCAGTTATATGAATACACGTATGGACTATCTAGCAGTACCAACAAATAGGTTATTGAAGTTGATTGAACAAGCTGTACAGTTCTTCAATATGTATGTATCTCACACTTTTTAGGTGACAAAATGGGGACATTTTTAACATGTCCTAGTATGTGCAAGTATTTCATATTGATCTTGCCCTTTTCATTGCGTCGAAAGAGATCGTACGTTTCTGTGAGCAGTCTAACTATATTTCAGTACAAAAATTATTTGTCTATCCGAAGTATAACCATTGCAAAAAATATAACCAAAAGTAGTTTGTGTATGTAACGTTTTCTTGTCAAACCCTGTTACTACGTATACCAGTCCAGTAGCTTACAATATGGAACCTGATTAATTTATTTACTTACGTATTGAACCATTTGGCGGTGAGTCTTAAGATGCAAGTAATATTTTTGTTTTATCTTAAAAGAAACAAAAATGGTAAAAGTTTATTTAATATATATATCTTGTCAACAAACTGTTACATACGCAGAAGTTCCTTCATGTAAACATAGAAAACAACAATCAACAGCCAGGTTTATTTTACTACATTTGTTAGAAATCAGCAAATTCTCACTTTTGGCACCAAAACATAGAGGATATGGCCAGTTAGAAAAAAAATGATAGCAGTTATAGTTTTTCATATTTTTCATGTCAGAATGTTACATACTGCTGCAAATCAGATCTAAGTGTTTTAACGGACTGGTCATGGCAATATATAAGCAAAATCAATGCATTTAACATAAAACTGCCCCTAATAGATTTGTTACAAACCAAACATCTTTTATAATCTTATTTACAAGTAAGTAAGTAAAGGAATTTCAATAATGTGTATGTAACATTGACAAAATTGACAAAATTGTTACATACATGAATTGCCTCAAATGTTGAAATAGTCCGTTCATGATAATAATTAATTTATAAAAAGTTTACAAAATAAATCCTGTCCCTGTAGGTTTATTATAAGTTGTAAATATCTCATGTAGTGCTATTTGTTTTATAAATAAAGGAAGGTATATGATATGTACACAACATTGACGAAAACATGTTACAGTACCTTAAAAATGTTGCAATGGAGTATTCAGGGTATTTCAAATGATCAAATTGTGGATTTAAACAAGATTTGGTGATAATGGGATGGTTGCAAACTATAAAATGCTCAATAAGGCATGTAAACTTATTACTAACATAAATAAATAAACCTGAAAAATGTCCATGTAACATTTACAAGAATAACATATTGCAATCTATTTATTTATTACACATTAATCAAAACATTTTCTGTGTAAACTGTTAAAAATCATCTATCTTTATACAGTGTGTTGTCTTACAAGAAGGAATTCCAGTTGCCACATAGTAATAAGCATCCAGTCTCTAAAAAAAGTATTCCTTGGGATATTTGTCAATGTTACATACGCGACTTCGATCAAGTGTCACAATATACTTCTGAAGGTAAGGCATGATTTAAACTAATGCATCTACAACAAATAAGGTCCAAATAGGTTTGTTACAACCCATAAACATATAGTATAATCTCATTTCTAACAGTTTAAAATGAGCATGCAATATGTGTATGTAACATTTTGCATATACATATCATATACATATTTGAAAAATATATTGTAGCCATTGTTTCATCAACCAATAATCAATTCATTTTCTGGTAAAGGTGATAGTCAGTGCACAGTAAAATACGTCTTTACACAACAAAGAAACTAAGATGCCATTTGAAAGCAACATAGGATCACCAAATGCATATTACCTCTTTGTCACTGTTTACATACACGAGATTCAGCACATTTCTATCTCTCCGTAGTCAAAGGCATGTATATTCTGCAAACAACTGCAATTGTCCAAACCCTAGTGACTTAGACTATGCCACGTTGTAGTTTTTCTAACAAAGCACGAAATCCAAAAACATATCTTAAATGTCCGCCTATTAGGCCAAATACTGAATTCTGGCCCATATACATTAACAGTTTGGGCCAACGTACAGAGACCACCTAATGTAGCTTATCAAGACGCGTTTGATGCGCCATATTTCATCAAAATACGTTACGTGATAAGGACACTATAAAAGAATACGTACTTTGAATCGGATGGATTCTGGAAGTTCAGTACTTGTTGTTGCTGTTAGTACCATGTGATCATAAACCTTGTGTGTGTAGTATGCCAGTTATGTTGGTGACTTTAGCATTGATATTATATATTTGAGCTATAATTGTTGTTGAACTTGAATTATTCCTGCACCAATAAATAGTTCTACCTGATAGAAAACAATTATAGTCTTTTGAGTCGGTGTACATTAGATTTACGGACCTGAGAAAAGTGATGTTCACCGACGCCAGCAGGAATTAGATTGCCCTGGGCTCGCGGCGATAGTGGTGCGACAGGCGCGCGATGGCAATATAGACGGCTTTATCCGAAACCACTTATCTGGCTCATATTGACCACCATACTTCTTCGCGGAATAGCACAATCAACCGTAAATGTACTTAGCATAAAACACGCACTTGAATCTACCACAAACCTGTGTCGCTTGACACAATTAACAAACCATAGGTGTACACCAAACCAGATAAAACACGAACGCAACAAAACACTTACACGTCAAACATTAGCCATATTTATATCGGTTACTGCCCTATCTATACTCGCATTCATCTTGCAGGGGACAACATTAACATCACTTACTAAACTACTCCTCATTTTAGCAGGTGATATACATCCAAACCCGGGACCAGCTCCAGATAATGACTCCTCCCTAAACGACTCAGCATCTTCATATTCCAAACTCATAAATAGTGGACTGAGCATAATGCACCTTAATATACAAAGCATAAAGCACAAAATCGACATATTAGAAGTAGAGGCTCAACCTTATGATATCTTAATATTCACCGAAACTTGGCTTACACCAGACACATTAAATATAGATCTGTGCATACCTAACTTTAATCCTCCTTTTCGGTGTGACAGAATAGGCAGAATTGGTGGCGGAGTAGCTATATACGTTCGGAATTCACTTTTATCTAAACAACGCAGCGATCTAAACTTAAACGGCATTGAATCAGTTTGGATCGAAGTAAACACTCACCAACGTAAACTATTAATTGGTGGCATATACAGGCCACCAGACTCGAATAATGCTCACTGGACGTTAATGGAAGAAAACATTGATCGTGCATTTAACGAAACGTGTGACAATATCCTATAGCAGGCGATTTTAATATTAACACACTTAACTCAACATCTAACAAAATTAACAGGCTTATATCTTCGTATAATGCCGAGCAGTTAATTACTTCACCAACACACTACACGGAGCACTCATCATCCCTCATCGACCTAATGTTCATAAAACACACAGACCAGATTCTCACCAGCTTTGTCGCGGATCCATTTATACCAGATCTTGTCCGATTTCATTGCCCAATCGTTTGTGTAATGAAATTTAATAAGCCCAAAATATCAATCTATAAGAGACGAATTTGGCTTTATGACCGAGGAGATTTTAACGCTTATAGAGATATACTAAAAAAATCATAACTGGGCTAACTTAATTCAACCTGACGATATTGAAACAACGATAAAGTCATTAACCGATATAATTACTGATGCTGCATCCAAATCTATACCAAATAAACTTGTAACTATTAGACCTAATGATATCCCATGGTTTAATAATAGCTTACGCCGACTAATAAAAAAAACGACATAGACTCCACAAAAAGGCAAAATCGTGTAAAACCGAAAGCGCCTGGGCCAACTTCAGAAAAATAAGAAACGAAGTGACAAGCCTCCTACGAAAGTGCAAATTAGAACATAAAAATAAATTGATAGAAACAATCAATACGAGTGACATTCTAGCAAAAACATGGTTTAAAATAGCCAAGCAACTAACAGACAAAGCCGGCTCATCCCCACAAATACCAATACTTATAGAAAATGGAACTGAAGCCAATTCTGACCTCGAAAAAACAGAGATGCTTAACGCCTACTTCTGTAAACAATCTTCTATTGATGACAGTAACCAAGTTTTACCACCTCTTACGCTACCCCAACACAACATATCTTCTATTCACATATCACAAAGAGATATATGTGACGCTATATCCCGTATCGACCCGTCCAAAGCATGTGGTCCAGACCTTATAAGTCCTCGCCTATTGAGAGAAGGTGCAAACGAGCTTTCATCACCTCTTTCTTTAATATTCAATATATCAATCAACTCCTCGCAATTTCCATGTTCATGGAAACTAGCTAACGTCATCCCAATATTCAAAAAGAATGATCCTTCAAATCCACAAAATTATCGGCCTATATCACTCTTAAGCTGTATCGGGAAGCTCATGGAACGCTGTATCCATAAGTATCTATATAATTATATAGTTAATAATAATATTCTCACACCATTCCAATCGGGGTTCGTCAAAGGAGACTCAACAGTAAACCAGTTACTATATGTATACAATGATATATGTAAGGCTTTGGATGACGGCAAAGAAGTTCGTGCAGTTTTTTGTGATATATCGAAAGCTTTTGATAGGGTCTGGCACCGAGGCCTTCTTTATAAGCTGTCTTCAGCAGGCATTACTGGCAATTTGCACCGATGGTTTACATCTTATCTATCTTCAGGCAACAGAGAGTAGTTTACGCAAACTCTTCATCCCACTGGTCCACTATTAATGCCGGCGTTCTCTCAAGGGTCTATCCTAGGCCCACTCCTCTTTTTACTTTATATAAATGATATAGTCACGGAAATCAAATCGAATATTAGACTTTTTGCCGATGACACGAGCTTATACATCATAGTCGACGACCCGAACACCTCCGCCATTTCTCTTAACGATGACCTCAAAACAATTGATCAGTGGTCGCGAGACTGGTTGGTCACGTTTAATCCATTAAAAACGGAAACAATGATATTTTCTCGAAAACAAAACAAACCGCAACACCCAGATCTTATCATGAACAATGTAACACTAAACCCCATTAGTGAACATACACACCTAGGTTTAACATTATCAGAAGATGGTAAATGGAAAACACATATTTCCCGCTGCATAAATAAAGCATGGCAACGAATTGGCATCCTACGTTCATTGAAATTCCTCCTAAATAGATCGGGTCTTGAACGTTTATACTTCTCATCCATTCGACCTCTCATAGAATACGGCGATGTCATTTGGGACAATTGCACTTGTGAACTGAAAAATGATTTGGACGCAATTCAAAATGAAGCCGCGCGAATAGTAACAGGAGCCACAAAACTATGCAGTATAGAAAAAAAATTATATCGCGACTTAAAATGGGAAACGCTAAGTACCAGAAGAAGAAAACATAAACTAATACAACTCTTTAAAATGAAAAATAATCTTACACCTAATTATCTACATACTCTTATACCGACTCAAGTACAAAATCGCTACGCCCTTCGCAACGCGGATGATATTCCACATATTCCTTGCCGCACTCAAATGTACAATAACTCATTTCTACCTTCTGCTATACGCGAATGGAACACATTACCTGCAGAAATTAGAAACTCACCTAGCCTATCCATCTTTAAGTATCGAATGAACAAAAATACATCTAAATCAACACAACTTTTTAACATAGGCAACAGGAGAGACCAAATATTGCACGCTCGCCTACGACTAGCTTGTAGCTCGCTCAACTACGACCTATACCGAAAATCAATAGTAGATTCCCCTTTATGTTCTTGTGGATCACAAGAGACTGTAGACCACTACCTAACAGCATGCACAAACTACGAACTACAGCGTCAACAATATTTACCTAATGTAGCTTATCAAGACGCGTTTGATGCGCCATATTTCATCAAAATACGTTACGTGATAAGGACACTATAAAAGAATACGTACTTTGAATCGGATGGATTCTGGAAGTTCAGTACTTGTTGTTGCTGTTAGTACCATGTGATCATAAACCTTGTGTGTGTAGTATGCCAGTTATGTTGGTGACTTTAGCAGCAGGAATTATTTTAGGGGGGTGCGTTATCGACGGCACGAAGGGCTAAACATTGTTTTTGCACATCCACGAACATAACTCCGCAGATTAACCCTTTCACCACTAAGTAACTGGAATGGATTTTGATTTGTTAATTTTGCAACCAATCTAAATCATCACAAAATGATTTTCAGACCAGTCCATTTATGAACATGGGGTGTTTTTGTTCTCCAAATTTTGAACATTAATTTCAAAAAGTGCAGATCCTGATGAGACGGCTCGTTACGAGCCGGCTCATCTGAATCTACTCTGTTTGCCAATACCACTATACAGGCCTGCAGGTTAAGAGTAACATGGTTAAGGGGGTGCGTCCTTACCCGTCGCACCCCCTCTGCGTACGGGCCTGGGTATGGCAACTCAAGCTCGCAACAATATTCAAGCATTTCGAAATAAAGAAATTGACAAATATTTCTCAATTCGTGTTACCCCATTTCATGCTGAGGATACGCCATGTGTGTGGAAAATCCGGAATATGTTTTATCTATGTGCTAAGAAGTACATGTCGTGATCACCATTTGAACCGTCTCGACATGCATATTGTTCTTGTCAATTCCATTTAAACACTACATACAAAGAGAAATGTTGAGATGGAACACTTTTACGACTTCAGTTATATGAATACACGTATGGACTATCTAGCAGTACCAACAAATAGGTTATTGAAGTTGATTGAACAAGCTGTACAGTTCTTCAATATGTATGTATCTCACACTTTTTAGGTGACAAAACGGGGACATTTTTAACATGTCCTAGTATGTGCAAGTATTTCATATTGATCTTGCCCTTTTCATTGCGTCGAAAGAGATCGTACGTTTCTGTGAGCAGTCTAACTATATTTCAGTACAAAAATTATTTGTCAATCCGAAGTATAACCATTGCAAAAAATATAACCAAAAGTAGTTTGTGTATGTAACGTTTTCTTGTCAAACCCTGTTACATACGTATAACCAGTCCAGTAGCTTACAATATGGAACCTGATTAATTTATTTACTTACGTATTGAACCATTTGGCGGTGAGTCTTAAGATGCAAGTAATATTTTTGTTTTATCTTAAAAGAAACAAAAATGGTATAAAAGTTTATTTAATATTTATAATATTTCTTGTCAACAAACTGTTACATACGCAGAAGTTCCCTTCATGTAAACATAGAAAACAACAATCAACAGCCAGGTTTATTTTACTACATTTGTTAGAAATCAGCAAATTCTCACTTTTGGCACCAAAACATAGAGGATATGGCCAGTTAGAAAAAAAATGATAGCAGTTATAGTTTTTCATATTTTTCATGTCAGAATGTTACATACTGCTGCAAATCAGATCTAAGTGTTTTAACGGACTGGTCATGGCATATATAAGCAAAATCAATGCATTTAACATAAAACTGCCCCTAATAGATTTGTTACAAACCAAACATCTTTTATAATCTTATTTACAACGTAAGTAAAGGAATTTCAATAATGTGTATGTAACATTGACAAAATTGACAAAATTGTTACATACATGAATTGCCTCAAATGTTGAAATAGTCCGTTCATGATAATAATTAATTTATAAAAAGTTTACAAAATAAATCCTGTCCCTGTAGGTTTATTATAAGTTGTAAATATCTCATGTAGTGCTATTTGTTTTATAAATAAAGGAAGGTATATGATATGTACACAACATTGACGAAAACATGTTACAGTACCTTAAAAATGTTGCAATGGAGTATTCAGGGTATTTCAAATGATCAAATTGTGGATTTAAACAAGATTTGGTGATAATGGGATGGTTGCAAACTATAAAATGCTCAATAAGGCATGTAAACTTATTACTAACATAAATAAATAAACCTGAAAAATGTCCATGTAACATTTACAAGAATAACATATTGCAATCTATTTATTTATTACACATTAATCAAAACATTTTCTGTGTAAACTGTTAAAAATCATCTTATCTTTATACAGTGTGTTGTCTTACAAGAAGGAATTCCAGTTGCCACATAGTAATAAGCATCCAGTCTCTAAAAAAAGTATTCCTTGGGATATTTGTCAATGTTACATACGCGACTTCGATCAAGTGTCACAATATACTTCTGAAGGTAAGGCATGATTTAAACTAATGCATCTACAACAAATAAGGTCCAAATAGGTTTGTTACAACCCATAAACATATAGTATAATCTCATTTCTAACAGTTTAAAATGAGCATGCAATATGTGTATGTAACATTTTGCATATACATATCATATACATATTTGAAAAATATATTGTAGCCATTGTTTCATCAACCAATAATCAATTCATTTTCTGGTAAAGGTGATAGTCAGTGCACAGTAAATACGTCTTTACACAACAAGAAACTAAGATGCCATTTGAAAGCAACATAGGATCACCAAATGCATATTACCTCTTTGTCACTGTTACATACACGAGATTCAGCACATTTCTATCTCTCCGTAGTCAAAGGCATGTATATTCTGCAAACAACTGCAATTGTCCAAACCCTAGTGACTTAGACTATGCCACGTTGTAGTTTTTCTAACAAAGCACGAAATCCAAAAACATATCTTAAATGTCCGCCTATTAGGCCAAATACTGAATTCTGGCCCATATACATTAACAGTTTGGGCCAACGTACAGAGACCACCTAATGTAGCTTATCAAGACGCGTTTGATGCGCCATATTTCATCAAAATACGTTACGTGATAAGGACACTATAAAAGAATACGTACTTTGAATCGGATGGATTCTGGAAGTTCAGTACTTGTTGTTGCTGTTAGTACCATGTGATCATAAACCTTGTGTGTGTAGTATGCCAGTTATGTTGGTGACTTTAGCATTGATATTATATATTTGAGCTATAATTGTTGTTGAACTTGAATTATTCCTGCACCAATAAATAGTTCTACCTGATAGAAAACAATTATAGTCTTTTGAGTCGGTGTACATTAGATTTACGGACCTGAGAAAAGTGATGTTCACCGACGCCAGCAGGAATTATTTTAGGGGGGTGCGTTTATCGACGGCACGAAGGGCTAAACATTGTTTTTGCACATCCACGAACATAACTCCGCAGATTAACCCTTTCACCACTAAGTAACTGGAATGGATTTTGATTTGTTAATTTTGCAACCAATCTAAATCATCACAAAATGATTTCAGACCAGTCCATTTATGAACATGGGGTGTTTTTGTTCTCCAAATTTTGAACATTAATTTCAAAAAGTGCAGATCCTGATGAGACGGCTCGTTACGAGCCGGCTCATCTGAATCTACTCTGTTTGCCAATACCACTATACAGGCCTGCAGGTTAAGAGTAACATGGTTAAGGGGGTGCGTCCTTACCCGTCGCACCCCCTCTGCGTACGGGCCTGGGTATGGCAACTCAAGCTCGCAACAATATTCAAGCATTTCGAAATAAAGAAATTGACAAATATTTCTCAATTCGTGTTACCCATTTCATGCTGAGGATACGCCATGTGTGTGGAAAATCCGGAATATGTTTTATCTATGTGCTAAGAAGTACATGTCGTGATCACCATTTGAACCGTCTCGACATGCATATTGTTCTTGTCAATTCCATTTAAACACTACATACAAAGAGAAATGTTGAGATGGAACACTTTTACGACTTCAGTTATATGAATACACGTATGGACTATCTAGCAGTACCAACAAATAGGTTATTGAAGTTGATTGAACAAGCTGTACAGTTCTTCAATATGTATGTATCTCACACTTTTTAGGTGACAAAACGGGGACATTTTTAACATGTCCTAGTATGTGCAAGTATTTCATATTGATCTTGCCCTTTTCATTGCGTCGAAAGAGATCGTACGTTTCTGTGAGCAGTCTAACTATATTTCAGTACAAAAATTATTTGTCAATCCGAAGTATAACCATTGCAAAAAATATAACCAAAAGTAGTTTGTGTATGTAACGTTTTTCTTGTCAAACCCTGTTACATACGTATAACCAGTCCAGTAGCTTACAATATGGAACCTGATTAATTTATTTACTTACGTATTGAACCATTTGGCGGTGAGTCTTAAGATGCAAGTAATATTTTTGTTTTATCTTAAAAGAAACAAAAATGGTAAAAGTTTATTTAATATTTATAATATTTCTTGTCAACAAACTGTTACATACGCAGAAGTTCCTTCATGTAAAACATAGAAAACAACAATCAACAGCCAGGTTTATTTTACTACATTTGTTAGAAATCAGCAAATTCTCACTTTTGGCACCAAAACATAGAGGATATGGCCAGTTAGAAAAAAAATGATAGCAGTTATAGTTTTTCATATTTTTCATGTCAGAATGTTACATACTGCTGCAAATCAGATCTAAGTGTTTTAACGGACTGGTCATGGCAATATATAAGCAAAATCAATGCATTTAACATAAAACTGCCCCTAATAGATTTGTTACAAACCAAACATCTTTTATAATCTTATTTACAACGTAAGTAAAGGAATTTCAATAATGTGTATGTAACATTGACAAAATTGACAAAATTGTTACATACATGAATTGCCTCAAATGTTGAAATAGTCCGTTCATGATAATAATTAATTTATAAAAAGTTTACAAAATAAATCCTGTCCCTGTAGGTTTATTATAAGTTGTAAATATCTCATGTAGTGCTATTTGTTTTATAAATAAAGGAAGGTATATGATATGTACACAACATTGACGAAAACATGTTACAGTACCTTAAAAATGTTGCAATGGAGTATTCAGGGTATTTCAAATGATCAAATTGTGGATTTAAACAAGATTTGGTGATAATGGGATGGTTGCAAACTATAAAATGCTCAATAAGGCATGTAAACTTATTACTAACATAAATAAATAAACCTGAAAAAATGTCCATGTAACATTTACAAGAATAACATATTGCAATCTATTTATTTATTACACATTAATCAAAACATTTTCTGTGTAAACTGTTAAAAATCATCTTATCTTTATACAGTGTGTTGTCTTACAAGAAGGAATTCCAGTTGCCACATAGTAATAAGCATCCAGTCTCTAAAAAAAGTATTCCTTGGGATATTTGTCAATGTTACATACGCGACTCGATCAAGTGTCACAATATACTCGAAGGTAAGGCATGATTTAAACTAATGCATCTACAACAAATAAGGTCCAAATAGGTTTGTTACAACCCATAAACATATAGTATAATCTCATTTCTAACAGTTTAAAAATGAGCATGCAATATGTGTATGTAACATTTTGCATATACATATCATATACATATTTGAAAAATATATTGTAGCCATTGTTTCATCAACCAATAATCAATTCATTTTCTGGTAAAGGTGATAGTCAGTGCACAGTAAAATACGTCTTTACACAACAAAGAAACTAAGATGCCATTTGAAAGCAACATAGGATCACCAAATGCATATTACCTCTTTGTCAATGTTACATACACGAGATTCAGCACATTTCTATCTCTCCGTAGTCAAAGGCATGTATATTCTGCAAACAACTGCAATTTTCCAAACCCGAGTGACTTGGACTATGCCACGTTGTAGTTTTTCTAACAAAGCACGAAATCCAAAAACATATCTTAAATGTCCCCCTATTAGGCCAAATACTGAATTCTGGCCCATATACATTAACAGTTTGGGCCAACGTACAGAGACCACCTAATGTAGCTTATCAAGACGCGTTTGATGCGCCATATTTCATCAAAATACGTTACGTAATAAGGACACTATAAAAGAATACGTACTTTGAATCGGATAGATTCTGGAAGTTCAGTACTTGTTGTTGCTGTTAGTACCATGTGAGCATACACCTTGTGTGTGTAGTATGCCAGTTATGCTGGTGACTTTAGCATTGATATTATATATTTGAGCTATAATTGTTGTTGAACTTAAATTATTTCTGCACCAATAAATAGTTCTACCTGATAAAAAACAATTATAGTCTTTTGAGTCGGTGTACATGAGATTTACGGACCTGAGAAAAGTGATGTTCACCGACGCCAGCAGGAATTATTTTAGGGGGGTGCGTTATCGACGGCGCGAAGGGCTAAACATTGTTTTTGCACATCCACGAACATACCTCCGCAGATTAACCCTTTCACCACTAAGTAACTGGAATGGATTTTGATTTGTTAATTTTGCAACCAATCTAAATCATCACAAAATGATTTTCAGACCAGTCCATTTATGAACATGGGGTGTTTTTGTTCTCAAAATTATGAACATTAATTTCAAAAAGTGCAGATCCTGATGAGACGGCTCGTTACGAGCCGGCTCATCTGAATCTACTCTGTTTGCCAATACCACTATACAGGCCTGCAGGTTAATAGTAACATGGTTAAGGGGGTGCGTACGTACCCGTCGCAACCCCTCTGCGTACGGGCCTGGGTATGACAACTCAAGATCACAACAATATTCAAGCATTTCGAAATAAAGAAATTGACAAATATTTCTCAATTCGTGTTACCCCATTTCATGCTGAGGATACGCCATGTGTGTGGAAAATCCGGAATATGTTTTAACTATGTGCTAAGAAGTACATGTCGTGATCACCATTTGAACCGTCTCGACATGCATATTGTTCTTTTCAATTCCAGAGAAATGTTGAGATGGAACACTTTTACGACTTCAGTTATATGAATACACGTATGGACTATCTAGCAGTACCAACAAATAGGTTATTGAAGTTGATTGAACAAGCTGTACAGTTCTTCAATATGTATGTATCTCACACTTTTTAGGTGAAAAACGGGGACATTTTTTACTTGTCCTAGTATGTGCAAGTATTTCATATTTATCTTGCCCTTTTCATTGCGTCGAAAGAGATCGTACGTTTCTGTAAGCAGTCTAACTATATTTCAGTACAAAAATTATTTGTCAATCCGAAGTATAACAATTGCAAAAAATATAACCAAAATTAGTTTGTGTATGTAACGTTTTCTTGTCAAACCCTGTTACATACGTATAACCAGTCCAGTAGCTTACAATATGGAACCTGATTAATTACTTTACTGACATATTGAACCATCTGGCGGTGAGTCTTAAGATGCAAGTAAGATTTGTGTTTTATCTTAAAAGAAACAAAAATGGTAAAAGTGTGTTTAATATTTATAATATTTCTTGTCAACAAACTGTTACATACGCAGAAGTTCCTTCATGTAAACATAGAAAACAACAATCAACAGCCAGGTTTATTTTACTACATTTGTTAGAAATCAACAAATTCTCACTTTTGGCATCAAAACATAGAGGATATGGCCAGTTAGAAAAAAAATGATAGCAGGTATAGTTTTTCATATTTTTCATGTCAAAATGTTACATACTGCTGTAAATCAGATCAAAGTGTTTTAACGGACTGGTCATGGCAATATATAAGCAAAATCAATGCATTTAACATAAAGCTGCTCCTAATAGAAACATCTTTTATAATCTTATTTACAACATAAGTAAAGGAATTTCAATAATGTGTATGTAACATTGACAAAATAGACAAAATTGTTACATACATGAATTGCCTCAAATGTTGAAATATACATATAGTATAATCTCATTTTTAACAGTTTAAAATGAGCATGCAATATGTGTATCTAACATGTTGCATATACATATCATATACATATTTGAAAAATGTATTGTAGCCATTGTTTCATCAACCAATACTCAATGCATTTTCTGGTAAAGGTGATTGTCAGTGCATAGTAAAACACATCTTTATGCCAGTTATGCTGGTGACTTTAGCATTGATATTATATATTTTAGCTATAATGTTGAATTTGAATTATTCCTGCACCAATAAATAGTTCTACATTAACTGTTTTCTGTGATTCAATCCCGTTTGCTAGAACTGAATGTTGTGGTTGGTTGGGAACATGCAATTGGTAATTTAACGATCGGGATTCATCTGTACCGGAATCCCGACAGGAGACCTGGTTTGACCCTCAAGTACGTGTATGGCATTCTTGTAAGTGAGAGTTGTATCTGGTTGTACCACTTATATGAGTAATTTGATCATTCCTAATCATGTTACTTTTATGGGAATGTGCAAGTGATTTTGGTGTGGTATGGATCTGACATCATGTCAGGTTATTCTAATTTCAGGGCTGAATATATTTTTTGTTTTGTAAATATTCCGTTCTGATTCTGGGACCCCCACCTCGCCCTCGAATGCAAATGTTAAATACGGGATTGAACCCGTTGGTCCGGCTTTAAATGACATTTGGTGTTGATAGGCCTGAAAAATACAAACAGTTAAAAGACAATAATTGTATAATAATGTATATACTCACGTTAGTAAGTGGTCAAAGTTTTCCATGGACATGGAAATACTTCTTTTTGAAATATTAAAGAAGTCACTGTCACAAACTAAGGCAACACCCGGAAATTGGCTGATTCGGACCCTGGTCAACTCTGACCTTTCGCCTGGCTGATTCGAACCTCGGCCTGGCTGATTCGGACCTTATTTTTCTGGCCGATTCGGACCATGCGTTTGGCTGATTGGGACCACTCTTTCGCAGATTGGGATCCTCTGTCTTTGGCTGATTCGGACCCTAGATACATCTATATAGACAGTTAACAAAATACATAGTTTGAAAGCATACAGACCGGTGTACAGACACTAACGTGTGGATATATTTTACTAGTGAAGTACTTATTCACGGTGTTCTCGACACGTTTGCGTACCTATTTATCTGCAAAACAAGTACAATGCATTCTATTTCAGTAGCATATTTCACCAACATTGCAAAGTATACTTATCTAGCAAAATATACTTTGAGGGAGAAATTTTCAATTGAAGAATAAATTTATTAATTTTTATTATACTGAATGTATTACATTATCACAGCCAAAATGAATGTATTACATTATCACAGCCATTTTGGCTGTGATAATGTAATTAATACATTCAGTATAATAATTATGCATACTTTTAATCATCAAATATATGCAACGGTTTGTTCTTTATGAATTAATGCATTTCGGGAAAAACAAATGATTACTCCCCCAAAGTATACTTTGCTAGATAGGTATACTTCGCAATGTTGATGAAATAGGCTACTGGGATATATCTGGCTCCCAGGTATACTAGGTATTCTTGGGACCTGGGTTAAATCAAACGATACTGACTTTCCTCTGGCTAGATGTAGATCTTCACAAAATGTTAATATAATTATGAATGCCAGTGTTCAGATTGCCCGAAAAAATCAAAAATGTAACCGTTTATTTCAAATTTAATTATATTTCTACCATTTTTTTGGGTCAAATTCAGCACTGGAATTGGCAAATTCACGTAAATTGTGAATGTTTAACAATGCAATACGCATTAGGAATGTATACGCAGTAGGCACGGAACAAGGCATAGACATCATCTGAAATAAAACAAACTGTATGTTTTAATAGAAACAAGAGTAGTTCGTAAAATGTTTCAATTCCTTTTCCGGAGTGTGTCTAAGTGACTCTGGTGTGGTGAGGACCTCGCACCAGGTCGGGTTATTCTAATTCCATGGCTGAATATAGTTTCCTGAAAATATTCAGTTCTGATTTTGGGATTTAATGACACCCCCACCACACACCATCACAACAGGTAACATTATAGAATTCTACCCCATAGCCCGGCCTAAAACGACCTTAGCTGTTGACAGGTCGTTAAACACCTTTAAATTAAATCAATTCAGTTTACGATTTTGTGGTAAATCGTGTACAATCTGATCAAGGACGACACTGGTCGCCATAAGTGACTCAACAACTTAACTGTTTTCTTTCATTGAATAACCGTCTGTTCCAGCAGTAGCGGTGCTATCATGATAAGCATCTACGCTGGCCATAAATACACTAACGTTCTTTTATCATCTGTGGTCCAATTATTCCACGTTGTGAGAGACGTGAACACAGTGTCGCAAACTGATAAGGACCTACTCGAGAGACGTGAACACAGTGTCGCAAACTGATAAGGACCTACTCCATTCTCTGATCATTATCACATAAACTATTATGGTATGGAATATAAGAATGGAATCATGTATATGTGCAACTAATGTAGCTCCAGATCACCGAGCGCATGTACACAGCCGGTTCAGGGTCTACACATGTTTCCATCCCATACAACCTTGTATTATGTCTGTGCGAGTGTGTCATTCATAAAGAAGAAGGATCTACGCCACATTCCAGCCAAATAAACCATTGTGGTATTCACAAGTACAATAATGGGTTCATATTTATGTGTAACAATGCAACGTGCGTGCAGTCTGATCAGGTGCTACGCTGTTTGCCATCATATACTACGTTACGTTATGCTTGTGCTTTCAGCCAATACACAATTGTGGTACTACATGTAATAATGAGTTTGTCCTTATGTACAAGCAGTATAGCCCCTGCTCACTTGCTCAAAATTCAAAGCAGATGGACCGACGGCGTTTAATGTTGGTGTGTCGTGTATTATACTTAGATACACGACGTACACTATATTAGGAATAAGTTCAATGTTATAGTCGTCTCATAATCACTAAAATCACATTTTTGCCAGACATATTTTAGTGAAGTATTTTTTGGTAGCTTATCAGTGATCGTTTTGACCAGATTGCGGATGTACATGTTGATCTAAATCTACACTGTTCGCAAAGTCAATACTCCCCATTTTCAGATACATTATAGGTTCCATCACGGATTTGATAATATTTTGCGCCGAAATAAGAAACCACAAATGCCCATTTCAACTGTTTTGGCACGTAGCATATTATTTCAGATCAAATGGAAGCATGCGCCCTTTATCCATTTGAAAATACAATTGCTTACTGTTTACTGAGTCCAGCTGAACACCGTATGGTCAGTTCGCACGTAGCGGGCAAGCTACACGGTGCTAATTTCACAATCGGGTACTTGATGCACCAATAATCACGTCCGGGAAGAGTAATTGGCTACTGTAATTGATAGGGTTTACCGTTTTACTGAAGGCGGAAATTATGAAAGTCGTTGCAACCAATATAGCCTAAATTATGTAGATATAGAATATACTAACTTCTACACTGTGGAATAATGATCGACTGTGGTTGTGGTTGTGGACTTAATATTAATTGTGAACGCAGCAACGATGGTCCCGTCATAACTTTGGAATTTATTTGATATGGAAAGAACGTTTCGTACTTATTATTTTATGAGCCGTCTCACCGGTATCTGAACTTTTTGCAGGTAATGCCATAATTATGTTCATATTTATTTTAGAAAACAAAACAACAACCTTTTTTAAAATGGAATAGTCTGAAAACCATTGTGTAATGATTTGATTGGCCAGAACATCAACATCACAGTCCATTCCAGTTATTTAGGGTTGAAAGAGGCATGTGCTAATAATGATAATGTTCTCGTGTTTGGGCAAAATTGTAGTGTGATATTTTCAATATCCTGTTTTGTGTACTCATACTACAAATACTTAGAACTACATCTGCCCCACCATGCGTTAGCACAGGACGGAAACATGATTTCGTTTCACTTAAAGTTTCGTCTATCCATACGTCTGATCATTTATATTAAACATTAATTTATGTTTTACGGTTCAGCCTGTCAGCTGTATATATGAATGCGTCCGTCCGAGAGCACCGGGCTCGACTAGACATTTAGCCAGTTGAAGGTACGTTGTTGGTGATATTTTTGATAACGTCAAAACGACGTCTTTCCCGGCTAAAATCGATGTATAAACGTCAGCGTCGTGTTTTGCATTGGCTGTTTTTTCTAACACAAAAATACAATTATGTACATAATGCAATGGTTGTCTGTATCATAATCATTAGTCAATATAATGCAAGTATCATGTGGGTGTGATGATACTTGATACGGTGAATAATACATTTGAATGCACCAGGTCTATGCACATGCTCATTGTCAGGGATTGAGCTAGGCATGTTAAAGTTGGTATTTTTCTGTTATGTTCACATGTGACCGCTGCAAAAGGCACACCAATAGAAAGAAGACAACATTCTCATTTCGTAATTGGAATAGCATTATCGTTCAGCTAATTTAGGCATATCATTTATACTACACAATCACCAGAAACTTTTTAAAACTGTACAATAGCGACGTAATTTGCGGCTTGTGACGTTTTCATTAGACATTTTAAAGTGCGTGGTTTTTTATTATGTTTATGTGCGACCGTCACAAAAAGTACTTTACTAGAAAGAAGACAAAATGCACAACGCATTGAGCTCCCGTGAACTCTATTAGCTGAATGTACACATCAACTTTCAAATGGGTATTTCACATTGACGCATGGAGCTCCCCACTTCCGATAATGATTCACTGTAACCAGTATAACCATTAACATCATCATACGGTGTCTAAATATTGATCATGGCTATCAATGCGTTGTGTACAGACGTATCTCAACGATATCTTCTTCCAGCAGCATGTTGATCAATGTCACATTGGGCCAACTAGGTAAAACGAAAGGGCGTTTCGCTACGAAGTCCACTATAGGTGACGCTGCGACCAAATTGTACACTGCATGGTCAATATCTTACAGTACGTAACATCTAGACTTCGTTGAGAATCACAGCCACTAAGCTCTGCCATTGTCACACTGTCACGATCGCTACTACTTGAACACAATTTGGTGAGTTCTGATGGATCGTACTGGTGTCGGCTTGAATCTTGTAAGGATGATGATGATTGTGATGATAATGACGACGCTGATGATGTTGATGATTATGATGATGATGATGATAACGGTATATAGTTACATAATCCCAGATCAGCCTGCATAACCGAGCATTCTGACCGAGTCTACGCTGGTTTCCATAGTCGTATTTCAGCGAACTTTATGATTTATTCTCAATTCAACGTGCTGATCTCATCAAAACTCGTCTAAATATGTAAATTCTGGGCTTTAAACTATAATTCCTTTCATTAAACAATTGGTTGGTCGTCATGTCATTGATTGAACAGCGAACAGTGCAGAGCCTGATAAGATTGTGCGGATACAAAATCTGATCAGGATTTACACTGGTCGCAAAAACCGTATATATATGTACGTATAATCTATCGATTTCGTGAAAACAAATTAGGCCCACACAAGATTATAAACTTTTTCAAGTTTTAAAATGAGTCTCAACCAGTTTAATTGATGAAAATGTTTGATTTAGAAACAGTTAATTTTCAGTTTTCATAACGCATGATTTATATAAAACGATATATAATTATGTTATTATTTTTGTATATTTGCAGCTACCACAGTCGGCTATGTATTGGTCCACGGACTCCTTATTCGGGAATCTGAATATCCGGAAAGTTATGAAGCGAGACCGGTTTGACAAGTTACTGCAGTATTTTCATGCGAATGACCGGACACAGAACCCTGCAAAAGGCCAGCCAGGACACGACAAGCTTCACCATGTGCGGCCCATCCTTAGCGAAGTACAACAACACTGCCTTCGCCATTATAACCCGCACCAGAACACCAGTGTGGATGAAGCCATGGTGAAGTTCCGTGGGCGACTGTCGTTCCGCCAGTATCTTCCGTCAAAACCCGCGAAATATGGAATCAAGGTCTGGATGAGGGCGGATCCAACGAACGGCTACACGAATGAGTTCCAGGTGTACACTGGCCGAGAATAAGGTAGAGCTGAGGTTGGTCTTGCAGCGCGAGTTGTACAGGACATGACGAGGAAAGTTTGGCACAAACACCATATCGTAAACATGGACAACTTTTTAACCAGCCCTGCACTACTGGACACCCTACTCGAGAATCGTACATATGCCCGCGGAACTGTACGCCGAAACAGAAAAGGGTTACCAACGCAACTCCGCGAGAAAGATCTCAAGGAACAGGGGCAGTTCAGAACTGCTCAAAAAGGAGAGCTGATTGCCTGTCTGTGGAAGGAGAAGAAGCATGTGTATGTCCTGTCCACCGCAGAAAATCCCGCCCGTATCGACAGTGTAGTGAGTCGAAAGTCTCGGAATGGGGAGGTTCGCGAAATCCGTGCACCGGCCATTATACCAGAATACAACAGCCATATGAACGGCGTTGACCATGCGCACAAGTTGCGGACGGAGTACTCCACATACAGATCTTCACGGAAATGGTGGCTCTACCTATTTTGGTTTATTTTTGATGTCGCCATCACCAATGGTTTTATTATGATGAAAGAGTCCGTCAACCACCAGCGCCACACAAAGACAGGCAGGGTGAAGAAACTAACAATGCTCGAGTATCGAATGGCGCTAGCAAAGTTACTAATAGGTGATTATGTGGAAAATGAAAGAGCTGCTCTAACGACGTTCAGTGTTGGACACTTCCCGAAGACAGCGTCGAAACGAGGTCGCTGCAGGCAGTGCAGTAAGCAGAAGCATCGTCGGGAAATAGTGAACATGTGCCAACAGTGCAATGTGCACCTGTGTGTCCCGTGCTTTCCTGCTTGGCATCGTGACATGTTGAAGAACTAATGAATGTGCTCCTTGTACAGATGTGTGAGTGGCTTTCGGCTGAAATCTAGTCATTTTTTATGATTTGTCCACAAAAGTATATGTTGTGACCCTCATTTGAACCGTCTCAGCCAGATGATTCAAATGAGGTTCACAATATAAAGTTTTGTTGAGAAATGATAAAAACGGAAAATATTCAGATTACTGCCCCTCATTACACTGTGTAAAATATGAATAATTCATTTCGTGGAAGTGTTACCTTACATGTATAATGGATGTTACAAAAATAGTGTAATTATAAAAAACAATGTGAATATTTGTGAACAAGGTGAAATGGATTATTTGTCAGGATTTGGGATTAATTAATTAACAAGATCATCTATCAAGTAAGTCAATTTTATGTATCCGCATGCAAAATCAGTGCTCAAATCAGTGCGTATTTGAATAGTGTCTAAAAGATTGAAATTCTAAAAAAAAATGCAGATTGTCGCTTTTATTGAGAAATATGAAAACATATCAATATCTGCTGCTTATCTGCTACCCTGCAGCACTGTTTCTTCATATTTCACAATGAATTAGGCAAATGGGATTGCTTAGGGGTCTTTTAGAAAAGTTTCATAAGCATGATAAAGACCTTTCTAAAAATGTGCAACTTGTATGTTTTTATGGAGATGTATGAAACTATTGTCCATATACGTTGCTTATCTGATGCCCCGCAACACAGTTTTCAATATATTATCTATGGAACATGTAAATTGAGTTCTTTTCGGATCGTCTCCTAAGACAATTCGAAAAAATTATACATGACTCCACAGCTTGTATGTTTTATGGGAAAATATGAAAAGATATGCTGCTTATCTAGTGTGAATGGAACAAGTAGTGACTTATTTATGAAAAAAATAATATCATTGTTGAGCAAATTTTTAATTCTACATGTGTGCAGAATTTCATATTTATTGATATTTATTCACATGAATTATAAGCCATTGTTGTAACACACCTAGTTGTTGAGTTTCAAAATGGAATAATTTTCTCAATAAGTCCTAGGGAGACATAGCTGATAAGCCCACTGCTGCTGCTAGGAGGTAGCCTAGCAGATACCTGTAGGAGGGAACTGGCTAGCAGTGGCTAGGGTGGAATGAGTTAATTTCATGAAGAAACCGAGAGACATTGATGAAGCAGTGTTTTGTGTTGTAGAATGTAAGAGTGAAAGGTCTACAAGTAGGCACCAGGAACCATATGGCGAGAAAAAAATGAGGAAGTTTTTAAGAAGAACTCACATCAAATGGACATAGAAAGCGAAGACGAAAGCGAGGATGAAAATGAGGATAGGGTTTTAAGATTAAACATTAGTGATCGACACAATAAGAAGCCGAATGCAGCGAGATATGCTAAAACGAGTAATAAAGAAGAGAAAAAAACCTACAATAAAGGTCGGTCTGGAGGCGAAGCATGACAGACCACAAAATGACCAGTCAGCAAACGAGAATATGATTCAATGTATACAGCAATTGACAGATAGGATTAAGGAGTTAGAACAGCATGTGAAAGCGAGTAAGCCAGAAAGGCCTATAAATGCAGACAGGTCGCAAATATGCTTCAAATGTAAGGAAAAGGGGCATTATGCGAGACAGTGCCCAACAGTTAATAATTATTATCACAGAGATGGTCGGCAGCAACGACCGTATAAACAATTTTCAGAGAGACGGAAGAGTACCCTCAGAAGTTTGAAGGCAGGCCTTTAAACTTTGCGGGGCGACCTCAATAGGCCAACAGGACGCCCGGGATAATACTGGCCTACCAGATAAGGCAAATGAGGTAAAAACCTCAGGTCGAGCAGTAGCTGAAACAAGATGGCCTAAATGTAGCGGAGCATACATCGAGGGTAGGATACAGAATAAACAGGTCATATATACCGTGTATTCTCAATACAGATGGGCGACCTACAATTAGAAAAGGAGCTGGTAGTAGCAGAAATACAGGATGAGTGCCTGTTAGGCATGGACGTACTACAGAATGACCGAGCGGGTCCAAGTGATGTTTTACTGAGCCAGGGAGTTATTATACTTAGAGGAGTAGAAGTACCAGTAATGCAAATAGGAGTTGAAAGTCAAAGAAGAGTGATTGCGGCAGATCATTTTATAATACCAGGCTACAGTGAGTGTATCATCGACGTATATGTACACCGAGAAGAAAGTGATGACCACAGACAAGATACAGAATTCATAGTGGAGCCCACAGAAAACTTCAAAGAATCGTATGGTTTGCAAATGGCAAGGACGCTGATAGATATAAAGGACAGGGTGACAAACCAGATTAGGGTCTTAAATCCTTTTCCAACCTCAACGTCTATACATCAATATGCAATAGTAGGAATGGCGGAGCCAAGAATAGGAGAAATACAGTTCATAACAGATGAACAGAGTACTACCGTGAAACCGGGAAGGGAGGCAATAAGAAGGGTACCGATAAGCAACACAGATCGTAGCGCCACGGAAATAGGAAGCAACATTGAGGATAGTCATCATGTGAAGAAGAAAATAATAACATACCCAGCCACCTGATGGAGCTATTCAAGAAAGGAACAGAAGACAAGAACAGCTATGAGAGGAATCAGATAGGGAATTTGTTAGCAAAGTACCAAGCTACTTTTTCCATCAATGATAATGATCTGGGACTGACCCATATTACTGAACACTCTATTGATACAGGAGATGCAGCTCCAATTAAACAAGCACCAAGGAGAGTACCAATAGCGTACGCAGATGCAGAGAGGAAAGCAATAAAGGAGTTAGAAGAAAAGGGGTTATCCGGAAGTCGGATTCACAATGGGCTAGTCTATAGTGCTAGTTAAGAAGTCTGATGGAAAAATGAGACCGTGTGTGGACTATAGACGGTTAAACGCGGTGGTTAAAATTGTATCAGCGTTTCCATTACCAAGAGTGGGAGACTGTATGGACGCTGTAGCAGGAGCAAAGTATTTCTCGACATTTGACCTAACGTCCGGATATTTTCAAATACCAATGAAGGAATCAGATATACCAAAGAGCAGTTTTTTGCACGAAATATGGGCAATATGAATTTCTATCTATGCCGTTTGGATTAAATTCAAGTGCAGCCACCTTTCAGAGAACCATGGAGTTAATCTTACAAGGTTTACAGTGGACTACTGCAATCATATACATAGATGATATAATAGTGTTCTCCAGGAGTTTTGAAGAACATGTATGTCGGGTAGATGGTGTGCTAGCAAGAATAGAAGCAGCAAATCTCAAGTTGAAGCCAGCAAAAACTGAGTTTTTTCAAAAGTCAGTAACGTTTCTAGGACATGTGGTGTCCGAAGACGGTGTAAAACCGCACCCTGGCAATATTATCAAGATAGTACAGTGGGAAAGACCTAAAACGGTGAAGCAAGTGAAACACATTTTAGGTATGGGGTCGTACTATCGCCGATTTGTTAAAGGTTATGCGACGGTGACCAAACCACTGACAGAGCTAACACGGAAAGGAAAACAATTTATTTGGACAGTAGCATGTGAGAGTGCATTTCAGAACCTGAAGCAGGCTCTGGTGAGCACAGATATAATGGGCCATCCAAACGATGATGGAGAATTTACCCTGGATGTAGACGGGTGCATAACAGGAATTGGAGCGGTACTTCACCAAGTGCAAAATGGACGTGAGAAGGTGATTGCATATGGAAGTCGAGGCCTAAACCGAGCGGAGTCAAATTACTGCATAACTCAGATTGAGTTATTGGCAGTCAGACACTTTGTGGAATATTTCAGGCAATACTTACTGGGTAGAAAGTTCACAGTGAGAAGTGAACACCAAGCTTTAGTCTGGCTATTCAGACTTAAAGAACCAAGAGGCCGTGTAGCGAGATGGATAGAGGAGCTTTCAGCCTACAACTTTGTAATTGAATATCGTCCTGGGAAGAAAATGGGTAATGCAGATGCTTTGAGTCGCTGTGAGAACCCACATGATTGTGAGTGTCCAGAGCAAAATACACTGGAGTTGTTAAAATGTGGACCATGTAAGAAATGTAGGAAGAGGGAAGAAGAGATGGTGCTCTTAAATCCAGGAAGAGAGACCACACTACATGAAGAAGTGACCGTGAACCTATGGAATGAGCAAGAAATAACTACACCGGAATGTACCGGCCTACTATACAGTGATCACAATGGCATCCGACTATTGGTTTTCGCCGAAGTACGGTAATTTCCCATTGTAAATATCAATGATATATAACTAGATCTATTGGATAATATTACATAGTAGCGATCGCTAATTCGATCCAGTTATAATAAGTAGTTTACCTGTAAACTTTCTGCTTCATCTGCATAGAGTCTCAATGCAGGAAAGTGACTTAAATGTCGATTTAATTAGGGAATTTCAGCGTGTTTTCTGAATATATCACCAACCACTAGTGACCATTGCGCATGCGCTAGATCACTTCCGGAAAATACGTCATATTCCAAAGTTCAGTAGGTCAGCGTTTCTGACACAGCGCAACATTCACATCTCAGTCCGCCCTAAATAAACCCCAATAGACTCAAATTTAATGTATTATGAATGATGCCGAGATGGCAATTGTGTTCAAAGATGACTATTAGTCGTAGTTGTGTTATTTATAAAACAACTTTCATTGAAAATAGTGAACTTAAGGGAACTTATTTCCCACTGTATCCGGAGAAACTGTAAGAATCCCATTGTTGCTATGGGCGCGTAAGGATGATTTCACTATTGCTAGTGTCAACCCTAAGGGTATAAATACCCGCGCACATTCAAATGAGGGGATTCTGGGCACCGGCAGAGCAGAGGACAGTTTATATTCAGAGGCTATTCTCTGATTTCATATATTTATGCACTAAGAAGTTTATTGTTCTATATTATCTGACTTACATTAAGTCACATCTAACTTTGACTAATATAGGTGGGCATTGTTAGGATGAGTGTATTTTTAATTTACACATAGTCAATCCTTGTGGGTTTTTGGGGAAAGTGTGGATTTTTATTAATAACCCTTCCTCTTGTTATCCCAACCTACCGTGAATTACCCCTATCCTATGATGGCCAGTTTATTTGGCTACTAGAACAACAAGTGTCTATTAGAGAGGTGGAAGGTTACCTCCCTTGTTGTGAGAATATTAAGATAGGAGGAGTGAGTTCCCCTATGTATCGTAGCTCCCACATCTAAGACTGGAAAGCTGTTTGATGTAGGGAGTTATTTCCCTTAGAACTGTATAGATCCTGATCAGTGATGGAGTATATATAGACTCCTCTCGCAACCTCAAGTTTTTAAAGGAGATATTTCCTTGGTTACACATTTAGAGAAAACATCATCTCTAGTTGTCTCTGCCTGTCGGTAAATTATTCGAACCACAACAAAGATCCCCTCAGCCCAGAATCATACCATCTATTAGAGAGGGATAGGTTCACACGACCTCGTTTATTATTGATTTGAAATTGTAAACAATATGGATTGTATGTAAATAAAATATACATGTAGTTATATACCTAATTGTTGTTCCCATCTTACTAGGCCCTTTAAATCAGTCGCGGCCCACGCTACCCAAACCCGTGACAATACGTTTCAGATTCTATGTGTTTAATAACCAACAGTTTGTCGGCAGCAAACTATTTTTAGTGGGTCCGAATAATAAAGCCAGCATTGATGTCCGAAAATATAATTTTTTTCCCAACATTGAGGTCGGCCGATAAGCCACATAGGGTCCCCGAATCAGCCAACCGTGAGGTCCGAATCAGCCAAATCATAAAAATAGTAAAAGGTCCGAATCAGCCAACACCGAGGTCCGAATCAGCCAGAAATAAGGTCCGAATCAGCCATTGTTCGAATCAGCCAAGGTCCGGGTCAGCCTGTTACCACACAAATATCCTCGACTGCGGGAATTGAAAAGCCGAAATCGGCGTGATTTGGGTATACATACATGCGAACCAAGTGACCTCATCAGCCCGTAGCGTGTCGTTAGTACCACGTGATCATACACCTTGTGTGTGTAGTATGCCAGTTATGCTGGTGACTTTAGCATTGATATTATATATTTGAGCTATAATTGTTGTTGAACTTGAATTATTCCTGCACCAATAAATAGTTCTACCTGCTAAAAAACAATTATAGTCTTTTGAGTCGGTGTACATAAGATTTACGGACCTGAGAAAAGTGATGTTCACCGACGCCAGCAGGAATTAGTTTAGGAGGGTGTGTTATCGACGGCACGAAGGGCTAAACATTGTTTTTGCAAATCCACGGACAGACCTCCGCAGATTAACCCTTTCACCCCTAAGTAACTGGAATGGATTTTGATTTGTTAATTTTGCAACTGTTCTAAATCATGGGGTGTTTTTGTTCTCCAAATTATGAAAATTAATTGCAAAAAGTGCAGATCCTGATGAGACGGCTCGTTACTAGCCGACTCATATGGATCTACACTGTTTGCCAATACCACTATACAGGCCTGCGAGTTAAGAGTAAAATGGTTAAGGGGGTGCGTACGCACCCGTCGCACCCCCTCTACGTACGGGCCTGGATATGGCAACTCAAGCTCGCAACAATATTCAAGCATTTCGAAATAAAGAAATTGACAAATATTTCCCAATTCGTGTTACCCCATTTCATGCTGAGGATACGCCATGTGTGTTGAAAATCCGGAATATATTCTATCTATGTGCTTAGAAGTACATGTCGTGATCACCATTTGAACCGTCTCGTCGAGACGGTTCAAATGAGTGGTCAGAACTTATGGGCAAGAATTCGCTATTCTGGAGAATGCATATTTGTCTTGTCAATTCCATTTAAACACAACATACAAAGAGAAATGTTGAGATGGAACACTTTTACGACTTCAGTTATATGAATACACATATGGACTATATAGCAGTACCAAAAAATAGGTTATTTAAGTTGATTGAACAAGCTGTACAGTTCTTCAATATGTATGTATCTCACGCTTTTTAGGTGAAAAAGGGGGAAATTTTTAACATGTCCTAGTATGTGCAAGTATTTCATATTGATCTTGCCCTTTTCATTGCGTCGAAAGAGATCGTACGTTTCTGTGAGCAGTCTAACTATATTTCAGTACAAAAATTATTTGTCCATCGGAAGTATAACCATTGAAAAAAATATAACCAAAATTAGTGTGTGTACATGTATGTAACATCTTCTTGTCAAACCCTGTTACATACGTATAACCAGTCCAGTAGCATACAATATGGAACCGGATTAATTTCTTTACTGACATATTGAACCATCTGGCGGTGAGTCTTAAGATGCAAGTAATATTTTTGTTTTATCTTTTTAGAAACAAAAATCGTGAAAGTTTATTTAATATTTATAATATTTCTTGTCAACAAACTGTCACATACGCAGACGTTGCTTCATATAAACATAGAAAACAACAATCAACAGCCAGGTTTATTTTACTACATATGTTTGAAATCAGCATATTCACATAGAGGATTTGGCCAGTTAGAAAAAAAATGATAGGAGGTATAGTTTGTCATGTTTTTCATGTCCAAATGTTACATACTGCTGTCAATCAGATCAAAGTGTTTTAACGGACTGGTCATGGCCATATATAAGCAAAATCGATGCATTTAACATAAAGCTGCTCCTAATAGATGTGTTACAAACCAAACATATTTTATAATCTTATTTACAACATAAGTAAAGGAATTTCAATAATGTGTATGTAGCATTGACAAAATTGACACAATTGTTACATACATCAATTGCCTCAAATGTTGAAATAGTCCGTTTATGATAATAATTAATTTATAAAAAGTTTATACAATCAATCCTTTCCCTGTAGGTTTATTATAAGTTGTAAATAGCTCATGTAGTGCTATTTGCTGTATAAATAAAGGAAGGCATATGATATGTACGTAACATTGACGAAAACATGTTACAGTACCTTAAAGATGTTGCAATGGAGTATTCAGGGTATTTTAAATGATCAAATTGTGGATTTAAACAAAATTTGGTGATAATGGGATGGTTGCAAACTATAAACTGCTCATGTAAACTTATTTCTAGCATAAATAAATAAACCTGAAAAATGTGCATGTACAAATTTACAAGAATAACATATTGCAATCTTTTTATTTATTACACATTAATCAAAACATTTTCTGTGTAAACTGTTAACAATCATCTTATCTTTATACAGTGTATTGTCTTACAAGAAGAAATTCCAGTTGCCACATAATAATAAGCATCCAGTCTCTAAAAAAAAGTATTGCTTGGCATATTTGTCAATGTTACATACGCGACTTCGATCAAGTGTCACAATATACTTCTGAAGGTAAGGCATGATTTAAACTAATGCCTCTACAACAAATAAGGTCCAAACAGGTTTGTTACAACCCATAAACATAGTATAATCTCATTTCTAACAGTTTAAAATGAGCATGCAATATGTGTATGTAACATTTGACGAGAAAAATATATTGTAGCCATTTTTTCATCAACCAATAATCAATGCATTTTCTGGTAAAGGTGATTGTCAGTGCACAGTAAAACACGACTTTACACAACAAAGAAACTACGATGCCATTTGAAAGCAACATAGGATCACCAAATACATATTACCTCTTTGTCAATGTTACATACACGAGATTCAGCCTATTTCTATCTCTCCGTAGTCAAAGGCATGTATATTCTGCAAACAACTGTGTACAGACACTAACGTGTGGATATATTTTACTAGTGAAGTACTTATTCACAGTGTTCTCGACACGTTTGCGTACCTATTTATCTGCAAAACAAGTACAATGCATTCTATTTCTGTAGCATATTTCACCAACATTGCAAAGCATATTTATCTAGCAAAATATACTTTGAGGGAGAAATTTGCAATTGAAGAATAAATTTATTAATTTTTATTATACTGAATGTATTACATTATCACGGCCAAAATGAATGTATTACATTATCACAGCCATTTTGGCTGTGATAATGTGATTAATACATTCAGTATTATAATTATGCATACTTTTAATCATCAAATATATGCAACGGTTAGTTCTTTATGAAATAATGCATTTTGGGAAAAATAAATGATTACTCCCTCAAGGTATACTTTGCTAGATAAGTATACTTCGCAATGTTGATGAAATAGGCTACTGGGTTATATCCGGCTCCCAGGTATACTAGGTATTCTTGGGACCTGGGTTAAATCAAACGATACTGACTTTCCTCTGGCTAGATCTTCACAAAATGTTAATATAATTATGAATGCCAGTGTTCAGCACTGGAATTGGCAAATTCACTTAAATTGTGAATGTTTAACAATGCAATACGCATTAGGAATGTATACGCAGTAGGCACGGAACAAGGCATAGACAACATCTGAAATAAAACAAACTGTATGTTTCAATAGAAACAAGAGTTGTTCGTAAAATGTTTCTATTCCTTTTGCGGAGTGTGTCTAAGTGACTCTGGTGTTGTGAGGACCTCGCACCAGGTCGGGTTATTCAAATTCCATGGCTGAATATAGTTTCCTGAAAATATTCAGTTCTGATTTTGGGATTTAATGACACCCCCACCCCACACCATCACAACAGGTAACATTATATAATTCTATCCCATAGCCCGGCCTAAAACGACCTTAGCTGTTGACAGGTCGTTAAACACCTTTAAATTAAATTAATTCAGTTTACGACTTTGTGGTAAATCGTGTACAGTCTGATCAAGGACGACACTGGTCGCCATAAGTGACTCAACAACTTAACTGTTTTCTTTCATTGAATAACCGTCTGTTCCAGCAGTAGCGTTGCTATCATGATAAGCATCTACGCTGGCCATAAATACACTAACGTTCTTTTATCATCTGTGGTCCAATTATTCCACGTTGTGAGAGACGTGAACACAGTGTCGCAAACTGGTAAGGACCTACTCCATTCTCTGATCATTATCAAATAAACTATTATGGTATGGAATATAAGAAAGGAATCATGTATATGTGCAACTAGTGTAGCTCCAGATCACCGAGCGCATGTACACATCAGGATCAGGGTCTACACATGTTTCCATCCCATACAACCTTGCATTATGTCTGTGCGAGTGTGTCATTCATAAAGAAGAAGGATCTACGCCACATTCCAGCCAAATATACCATTGTCGTATTCACAAGTACAATTATGGGTTCATATTTATGTGTAACAATGCAACGTGCGTGCAGTTTGATCAGGTGCTACGCTGTTTGTCATCATATACTACGTTACGTTATGCTTGTGCTTTCAGCCAATACACACTTGTGGTACTACATGTAATAATGAGTTTGTCCTTATGTACAAGCAGTATAGCCCCTGCTCACTTGCTCCAAATTGAAAGCAGATGGACCGAAAGTGTTTAATGTTGGTGTGTCGTGTATTATACTTAGATACACGACGTACACTATATTAGGAATAAGTTCAATGTTATAGTCGTCTCATAATCACTATAATCACATTTGTGCCAGACATATTTTAGTGAAGTATTTTTGGTAGCTTATCAGTGATCGTTTTGATCTAAATCTACACTGTTCGCAAAGTCAATACTCCCCATTTTCAGATACATTATAGGTTCCATCACGGATTTGATAATATTTTGCGCCGAAATAAGAATCCGCAAATGCCCATTTCAACTGTTTTGGCACGTAGCATATTATTTTAGATCAAATGGAAGCATGCGCCCTTTGTCCATTTGAAAATACAATTGCTTACTGTTTATCGAGTCCAGCTGGACACCGTATGGTCAGTTCGCACGTAGCGGACAAGCTACACGGTGCGAATTTCACAATCGGGTACTTGATGCACCAATAATCACGTCTGGGAAGAGTAATTGGCTACTGTAATTGATAGGGTTTACCGTTTTACTGAAGGCAGAAATTATGAAAGTCGTTGCAACCAATATAGCCTAAATTATGTAGATATAGAATATACTAACTTCTACACTGTGGAATAATGATGGACTGTGGTTTTCAGTATAATGATTACTAAACTGACTTAATATTAATTGTGAACGCAGCAACGATGGTCCCATCATAACTTTGGAATTTATTTGATATGGAAAGAACGTTTCGTACTTATTATTTTATGCACAGATGACTTAATCAGGCATGTGCTAATAATGATAATGTTCTCGTGTTTGGGAAAAATGGTAGTGTGATATTTTCAATATCCTGTTTTGTGTACTCATACTACAAATACTTAGAACTACATCTGCCCCACCATGCGTTAGCACAGGACGGAAACATGATTTCGTTTCACTTAAAGTTTCGTCTATCCATACGTCTGATCATTTATATTAAACATTAATTTATGTTTTACGGTTCAGCCTGTCAGCGTTCCGAGCTGTATATATGAATGCGTCCGAGAGCACCGGGCTCGGCTAGACATTTAGCCAGTTGAAGGTACGTTGTTGGTGATATTTTTGATAACGTCAAAACGACGTCTTTCCCGGCTAAAATCGATGTATAAACGTCAGCGTCGTGTTTTGCCTTGGCTGTTTTTTCTAACACAAAAATACAATTATGTACATAATGCAATGGTTGTCTGTATCATAACCATCAGTCAATATAATGCAAGTACCATGTGGGTGTAATGATACTTGATACGATGAATAATACATTTGAATGCACATGCTCATTGTCAGGGATTGAGCTAGGTATTTTAAAGTTGGTATTTTTCTGTTATGTTCACATGTGACCGCTGCAAAAGGCACACCAATAGAAAGAAGACAACATTCTCATTTCGTAATTGGAATAGCATTATCGTTCAGCTAATTTAGGCATATCATTTATACTACACAATCTACAGACACTTTTTAAAACTGTACAATAGCGACGTAATTTGCGACGACGTCAGACGTTTTCATTAGACATTTTAAAGTGCGTGTTTTTTTATTATGTTTATGTGCGACCGTCACAAAAAGTACTCTACTAGAAAGAAGACAAAATGCACAACGCATTGAGCTCCAGTGAACTCTATGAGCTGAATGTACACATCAACTTTAAAATGGGTATTTCACATTGACGCATGGAGCTCCCCACTTCCGATAATGATTCACTGTAACCAGTATAACCATTAACATCATCATACGATGTCTAAATATTTATCATGGCTATCCTTGCGTTGTGTACAGATGTATCTCAACGATATCTTCTTCCAGCAGCCTGGTTATCAATGTCACATTGGGCCAACTAGGTAAAACAAAAGGGCGTTTCGCTACGAAGTCCACTATAGGTGACGCTACGACCAAAGTGTACACTGTATGGTCAATATCTTACAGTACGTAACATCTAGACTTCGTTGAGCATCACAGCCACTAAGCTCTGCAATTGTCACACTGTCACGATCGCTACGACTTGAAAACAATTTGGTGAGTCCTGATGGATCGTACTGGTATCGGCTTGAATCTTGTAAGGATGATGATCATTATGATGATAATGACGACGCTGATGATGTTGATGATGATGATGATGATGATCATCATCATCATCATCATCAGTGGCCTTAGAATGAAAAAGAAGCAAGTGTATGAGAAAACCTACAAATAGTGGCAGGCTGGCATACATGTATTAGGTGAGAAATATACGCACCCGTCCCGGGGAACGAACCGTGGACCACTGTTTTTACCGAACAAAGTTGTGACGGACGGAGTTTCGTGCGGACGGATATGCATATACCTGTAATGTTCTTTTCCTCTTCACTTGTCAAAAAAAAGACATGATACACTGTACCTTCAATTCACTGACTAGTAATTAACCGCACCGTTCATTTTCATCCACCGTCACATGTCTTACAGGCCTACCACATTGAATGCATCGGTGTTGTCCGCAATACTTCCAGTTATCATTTGTGTCAAGACAGTCGACGTGCAGATGCCGTTCAGTCATACATGTATGCAATAATAGTTTGTGTTGGCTGCATGCACACACAGTTTCGCTGACACAATTATTCAAATAAGTGGAGACCCTGATCAGATTGTGCAGGTGTGCATGCTGGTCCGGGTTTGTATTGGTCCATATATTCACTATTTGATCAATCCGTCTCACGTGTCCTGTATGGTTCACGGTTTTATGCCAATTCTACTTTTGACAAATAAACAAATTAAATTTTGAGTAAAATAAAACCTTATAAATATGCATTTTTTCCCCAATAAATTCATCCCATTTTCTTCAAATATGTATATAATGACAAAAAAAGGAAGGACCGTTTTACTGTTTTTACTGTAAAATCGTAGAAACGAAAAGCTCCATCACATGGCTAGCGTGTAAGTAAGTCAACTTAGAAAAGAAAAGTTACTGTAGATGTTCAAAATCGGTCGACAAACTTTCAAATTATATGTATCCTATCATATGGGGGCAGAACATAGACTTTTTCAAAAAATACTTTTGGAATTTGTGGACCGATTTTCAAAATCTAACTTGTTTTCTAACTTACATTATTTCCAAGCTATGTAGCTAGATTTCCGATTCAACATACAAAAGCGTTTTTCGACTCTCCTCGTCAGTCTCCAGCTCATTTTTGCACCATGTTAAATTCCCATAGGAAACTTGCGTGGGAATATTTTATGAAATATTATGAACTAAAACAATTTGGGGAGGGCGATTATTATTTTATTATTGATGAAAAAGTGCATACATTTAAATACGTTTCAGATTCTATGTGTTTAATAACCAACAGTTTGTCGGCAGCAAACTATTTTTAGTGGGTCCAAATAAGCAAGCATTGAGGTCCGAATAAACCAACATTGAGGTCCGGATAAGCCAACATAGGGTCCGAATCAGCCAACCGTGAGGTCCGAATCAGCCAAATCATAAAAATAGAAAAAGGTCTGAATGAGCCAACACCGAGGTCCGAATCAGCCATAAATAAGGTCCGAATCAGCCATGGTCCGAATCAGCCAAGGTCCGGGTCAGCCTGTTACCACACAAATATCCTCGACTGCGGGAATTGAAAAGCCGAAATTGGCGTGATTTGGGTATACATACATGCGAACCAAGTGACCTCATCAGCCCGTAACGTGTCGTTAGTACCACGTGATCATACACCTTGTGTGTGTAGTATGCCAGTTATGCTGGTGACTTTAGCATTGATATTATATATTTGAGCCATAATTGTTGTTGAACTTGAATTATTCCTGCACCAATAAATAGTTCTACCTGATAGAAAACAATTATAATCTTTTGAGTCGGTGTACATGAGATTTACGGACCTGAGAAAAGTGATGTTCACCGACGCCAGCAGGAATTATTTTAGAGGGGTGCGTTATCGACGGCTCGAAGGGCTAAACATTGATTTTGCACACACACGGACAGACCTCCGCAGATTAACCCTTTCACCCCTAAGTAACTGGAATGGATTTTGATTTGTTAATTTTGCAACCAATCCAAATAGCAGGTGCCCTGACGTATTATACCCACCGTGGTGCGCAATTTAATATATTTTATTTTTGATATTTGTTTATAAAATTTACATATGTATACATTTTAGTACATGTAATCATTAAATATAAAAACAGACCCGACCTTATAAGTTCTTGTTTCTCCAAAATCCCGGCGGTGGAGTTTGTGAAAGTGTACAAGTGTACATATTTTCCACTCTGTCTAATTATTTGTGACTGGAGAAATAGCGCTTATGGGTTTTGCGACCAGTGTAGATCCAGATCAGCATGTGCATCTGCACAGTCTGATCAGGATCTGCACTGCTTGCCATTCCATCAATGAACCACCGGTCATGCTTGTAACAAACAATATAGATCGTTATCAGGCTACAGGAGTGTTATTTGATCAGGAACTACACTGGTCACACATCCCATAAGCCCCATTTCTCCAGTCACAGCCACATATAAGAACTGAGAACCAATTGTGACCATTAACCCATTGAAATCGGAATACACCTTCATGGGTATGAAGTATTTTATTTTTAGTTTAACCATTTAAAACAAAATTAATTATATTTATTTTCTTTTTAGTCACAAGCATACATGTTACATAATAGGAAATATATCCATGTGTAGTCACTGGAGTGTGCATGACAGCAGGGTACAAGTCCACTTTAGTTCAATTATTTTAATACACCACGTGTACCATCGGTTTGTTCGGTATAGAGAGGTTCAACTATACAACTCGTGTACCTCAAAGCCCCGCCCTTCCAACAGGTCCATGCTGTGGCCCTGACAGCTGGTGATTGGTTGCTTACAGTGGAAGACTCGCTATACCGGACACCCTGGCGGTACCTATGGTGTTCGATATAGAGAGGTTCCACTGTACTTGCATTTTATTGTAGCCGGCTGCCATGTACACAATATATAACAGTATCATGGTATCTGTCTATACTATCAGTAAATACTAACACCTACTTCAACCCCTTCAACACCAAACACTAGTTGTAATAGTTATAACGAACAGCATAGATATACAGTAGAACCTCTCTAAACCGGACATCAATAAACATTTGTGATCATAATTTTCATAAGTTTCTTGGTCATTTATCTCGGGAGATAATTCCCGTTCGTCATCGCATAGCACACAACTATGGCTGGTAATAATCATACACCTGATTTACAGTGAAACCTCGCTAAACCGGACACCCTGGAGAGGTTTCACTGTAGATTAAACAACTCGTTCATCCCATCAGAATCCTCACTGTTCGCAATTATTTTAGTAGATCAAAATGTTACATTAAATGTCTCATTCCGATTGCCAAGTGTGAAATGAGAATGAGTATATTTTAACGTCCCAGCAACAGCCAAGGTCACATAAGGATTTTAACCATTTCTTAATG
>CM055271.1:13173936-13273936 GCA_029237695.1 Conchocele bisecta
ACAATTCGGTTAAATTATATAGTAAAACTAGAGCAGCTTGAACTGTATCAACGGTTTGAGCCACAAACATTGATTTCATGTGTAACTAAGCTTTAGCCCAAGGTGTAAACTATCGGTTGCAAAAAGAATTTCTGAAGTTTTAGAATGAACAGTCCAACATTATTGTGTTCGCATCATCACACCGATGTGGGCCGGTTAGCTTAGAGGTAGAGCGATGGACTCGGAGCGAGGGATACCGGTTCGATCCTCAGCCAAAGTTTTAGCTAAAGGACTGAAATATCGACTACAGCAAAAACAATTCAAATCGAATGATAAATAACGAAGCTGACGTCACATCCGTTGCTCTATTTTGAAAACTTGAAAAAATACGTTCATCTTTTGACATCGAATAGAGCCGTAAGTAGTCAAGATATAGCTCTGAAAATTATCATCTTTCTTGCGGCTGACACTCCCCTATCACCCTGGCAAGAAATTATGTTGCTGACAGTACTGTACAAATTGTAAAACGTTTGTAAAGACCACCCGTTATCAGCCGAAATTCGGCAAAATCGTTGAAAAGTATGTACATTTTTCAACTTCAAATGCATATAGCTCTTTTATTTGAGCAGATAGCCGAAAACTTTCGAGTCCGAGATAGAGAATTTTATCAGCTTTCCAATGCAAAAAGAATTCTTGAAATCGGTTGGAAAATAAGGAAGTTATAGGAAGTATGACGTCACTTCCGTTTTCGTGGAAAGTAGCATTAAAAGATATCTGAAAATCTCTGAGTCTCTGCTCACACTTGATCCGAATCGGCATGCAAAATTTGAAGTCGATCCGACCAGCGGTTTGGTGTAGATGGAGGGAGCCCGTAAGTCAGCGGATGATTATTTGTCGATAGTTATCGCCCTTAAATTGCAGTTTATGCCATTTGTAAATCACCTAATAATAAAACGGAAATTAAATATGTGCAATATTCCGCCAGTGAAGTTTTCGTTTGTTTTTCACCATATGCCGGGCACAAAGCGGGAAAGTTTTAGCTAAAGGACTGAAATATCGACCGCAGCAAGAAATTTTGAAATCTATTGATAAATAACGAAGCTGACGTCACATCCGTTTGGTCTATTTTGAAAACTTGAAAAAAAGACGTTCATCTTTGACATCCAATAGAACCGATCTAAAAAACACTTTTTTCTATAATTTCGTTCATTATCTGGAACTGGGTCAATGCACTATCTTCCATAATACAACCACCGAAGCGTCTATGTAAGAACATCTCTGATTGGTTAAACCTAAAAATAGACGCGAGGACTTTCCCTTTTCAGGGTTTCCGGAAGACATAATCTGATAGTACGCGAATCATGAAAGAAAGTCAATAAAATTAGAAAAAAAGTGTTTTTTAGATCGGGCGAACGGATCACAATTGGACGAACTTTGTATGGTTGGAGTCTCTAATGTATATGATCATGGTGCACGACTTTAGTTTCAGCTGGCGATCAGCTATTGGCCAAATTTGACCGATAATCCAGCAGGACGGCTTCCGATTCTGTGTGAGATTCTTTCGTGCACGCAACTTTCGCTTTGGATGGGGTAATCAAAACGCGAATAACTCAATAAATACTTGAAACAGCGATTTGAAGTGAGTATATTCACACACCTAATACCTTTATCGATTGCCAGAGACATATTTCATACATTTAATCGATGTTTATTGTGTTTGTGCGAGCCGGAAAAAAGAGGGCTCTTTCTATAATAGCGCTATTTATGCTCTTGATATAACGTATAGTACTGTACGAGACCAAGTGGGTGGGGTAATGGGTTTTTTTTTATTTTTTTTAATAGGCATTTTTTTGGTGTCATAGGTCCGAGTCTTCCACCTGTGCGTCGAGCAACATTGTAGCTGTGTATTAAAATATACTGTCTCTGTGACCTAATCGATATGTCGATCAAAACTGAATAGATTGTGTGATTTCAAATTGCATGCAGTATAATGTACAATGAACATAACGTGTATGTTTGCTATAATATCGGTGGGTATTGATATAATTGTATACGATGTATAAGAGAAACCATAGTTTCATATTGTATTCCATATTGCAACGCACCACATTTACCTGTTTTAAGTATGTATGTTCTACATGTACGTTTTCTGAGTTTTAAGCAATGTGTGCGATGTAATGTAATAAGAGGTATGCACGCAGATCCAGTATGATTTTATTATCTATATACAAATGTATATGTGCATGTATGTATGATGAGTCTACATGCTACATGTATATGCATGCCGATACTTGAAACAAGAATATTCGTGTTTCAAGTATCGCGATGCATATAAATGTAAGTCGTGTTGCAAAGGGTAAGCTTGTCGAGAACATCACCGACCCAATCAAGTTGCGTCGGGGTGGCTGATATTTGTTTTTGATTTTTTATATTTTGTCAGTAAAACTAATCATAATACAGCATCTAACTACACAATCACTTTGATTTCACTCTAGTTTACAGTTACCAACAGATAAGGTGCGTATTTGCGTAACTACCGAATTAAAATTGCCCAAAACCCAATTGAAATCAGAAGTAGTAAGTATCAAAAAGTAATGAAAGAATTGTGGTATCTTTATCATGCTACAGAAAACAATAAACATACCACACATATAGCATATTTTCTTATTTGTCCATGAAAACACATCTTGCACTTATTGAATAGTTTGCTTCGAAATGAAAACACATCTTGGTATTTCATTATCATTGTCTCCTTGGAGACAATTCTAATTAAATACCAAGATGTGTTTTCATTTCGAAGCAAACTATTCAATAAATGCGGTCGGCTGATGTGTAAACAGTAGTTTGATTTTATTTTACCCAGTTAAAATTTTGAAATACCCAATTGCTTCAGAAATGATGAAGTGACAATACTCAATTACTAATTCCTTATCTGGAGCTCTGTACAAAACATATGCCAACATAATCTTGTGTATTTCAATACAATTCTTTTTTTTTTACCAACAATGCATGTTTTTGTCGCGCTCGCTTGCGGAAAGCACGATATAGTCGGCACTTTGGCGTACGTACGTTTGTGTTAAAGTTTTTGGTTAAGTTTTTGTTTTTTGGTTAAGTTTTTTGGTTAAAGTTTTTCGTTATACTACATCTCTGCAACTGCTTTGCCCATTACCTTCAAACTTCACATGGGTGTTTATCATCATTTATATTTTCATTCTACCATCCTCCTGTGTGGCCCCTGTGCCCAATGTCAAGATCTAATTACTAATTTTACTAATTTTTCCTTAAACTTTTTGCTGAAACTTTTTTAATGTACTATATCTCTGCAACTGCATCACTCATTACCTTGATACTTCACATGGGTGTTTATCATCATCTATATTTTCACTCTACCCCCTTCCGTGCGGCCCTTGTACACAATGTCAAGGTCAAATTGGTTTTTTGTCGCGCCCGCTTGCGGAAAGCGTACGTACGTGTGTCCGGTTAAAGTTTTTGGTTAAGTTTTTTGGTTAAGTTTTTTGGTTAAAGTTTTTCGTTATACTACATCTCTGCAACTGCTTTGCCTATTACCTTGAAACTTCACATGGGTGTTTATCATCATCTATATTTTCATTCTACCTCCCTACCGTGCGGCCCCTGTGCCCAATGTCAAGGTATAATTACTTTGAACTTTTTGGTTAAAGGTTTTGGTTAAACATTTTTGCTTAAACTTTTTCGTGTGTCCGGTTAAAGTTTTTGGTTAAGTTTTTTGGCTAAAGTTTTTCGTTATACTACATCTCTGCAACTGCTTTGTCCATTACCTTGAAACTTCTCATGGGTGTTTATCATCATCTATATTTTCATTCTACCCACCTACCGTGCGGCCCCTGTGCCCAATGTCAAGTTCTAATTACTTTGAACTTTTTGGTTAAAGTTTTTGGTTAAACTTTTTTGCTAAACTTTTTCGTGTAAAGGTTTAAGTTTTTTGGTTAAGTTTTTGGTTGAAGTTTTTCGTTATACTACATCTCTGCAACTGCTTTGCCCATTACCTTGAAACTTCACATGGGTGTTTATCATCATCTATATTTTCATTCTACCCCCCCTGCCGTGCAGCCCCTGTGCTCAATGTCAAGGTCTAATTACTTTAAACCTTTTGCTTAAAGTTTGTGGCTAAACGTTTTTGCTTAAACTTTTTCGTGTGTCCGGTTAAAGATTTTGGTTAAGTTTTTGTCGCGCCCGCTTGCGGAAAGCGCGATATAGTCGGCACTTTGGCGTACATACGTCCGGTTAAAGTTTTTGGTTAAGTTTTTTGGTTAAAGTTTGTTGTTATACTACATCACTGCAACTGCTTTGCCCATTACCTTGAAACTTCACATGGGTGTTTATCATCATCCATATTTTCATTCTACCCCCCACCCGTGCGGCCCCTGTGCCCAATGTCAAGGTCAAATTACTTTGATGTTTTTGGTTAAAGTTTTTGGTTAAAGTTTTTTCATGTACTATATCTCTGCACCTACTTTGCCCATTACCTTGAACCTTCACATGCCTGTTTATCATCATCCATATTTTCATTCTACCCCCACCCGTGCGGCCCCTGTGCCCAATGTCAAGGTCAAATTACTTTGAAGTTTTTGTCGCGCCCGCTTGTGGAAAGCGCGATATAGACGGCACTTTGGCGTACGTACGTGTGTCCGGTTAAAGTTTTTGGTCAAGTTTTTTGGTTAAAGTTTTTTGGTTAAAGTTTTTCGTTATACTATATCTCTGCAACTGCTTTGCCCATTACCTTGAAACTTCACATGGGTGTTTATCATCATCTATATTTTCATTCTACCCCCCTCCTGTTCGGCCCCTGTGCCCAATGTCAAGGTCAAATTACTTTGAAGTTTTTGGTTAAAGTTTTTGGTTAACGTTTTTGGATAACGTTTTTCCTTATACTATATCTCTGCAACTGCTTTGCCCATTACCTTGAAACTTCACATGAGTGTTTATCATCATCCATATTTTCATTCTACCCCAACCCGTGCGGCCCCTGTGCCCAATGTCAAGGTCAAATTACTTTGAAGTTTTTGGTTAAAGTTTTTGGTTAAAGTTTTTTCATGTACTATATCTATGCACCTACTTTGCGCATTACCTTGAACCTTCACATGCCTGTTTATCATCATCCATATTTTCATTCTACCCACCACCCGTGCGGCCCCTGTGCCCAATGTCAAGGTCAAATTACTTTGAAGTTTTTGTCGCGCCCGCTTGCGGAAAGCACGATGTAGTCGGCACTTTGGCGTACGTACGTGTGTCCGGTTAAAGTTTTTGGTTAAGATTTTTGGTTAAAGTGTTTTGGTTAAAGTTTTTCGTTATACTATATCTCTGCAACTGCTTTGCCCATTACCTTGAAACTTCACATGGGTGTTTATCATCATCTATATTTTCATTCTACTTCCTCCCGTGCGGCCCCTGTGCCCAATGTCAAGGTCAAATTACTTTGAAGTTTTTGGTTAAAGTTTTTGGTTAAAGTTTTTTGCTGTTTTTTCTTATACTATATTCTGCAACTGCTTTGCCCTAAACCTTGAAAAACTTTTTTCACAATGGGTGTTTTATCATCATTATCATCTACCCACTGTGCAGCCCCTGTGCCCAATGTCAAGTCAAATTACTTTGAATTGGGTTAAATTTTTTGGTTAAAGGTTTTTCAGTACTATATCTATGCACCTACTTTGCCCATACTTGAACCTTCACATGCCTTATCATCATCCATATCATTCTACCCCCACCCGTGCGGCCCCTGTGCCCAATGTCAAGGTCAAATTACTTTGATGTTTTTGGTTAAAGGTTTTGGTTAAAGTTTTTTGGTTATAGTTTTTCGTTATACTATATCTCTGCAACTGCTTTGCCCATTACCTTGAAACTTCACATGGGTGTTTATCATCATCTATGTTTTCATTCTACTTCCTCCCGTGCGGCCACTGTGTCCAATGTCAAGGTCAAATTACTTTGAAGTTTTTGGTTAAAGTTTTTGGTTAAAGTTTTTTGCTAAAATTTTTTCTTATACTATATATCTGCAACTGCTTTGCCCATTACCTTGAAACTTCACATGGGTGTTTATCATCATCCATATTTTCAATCTACCCCCACCCGTGCGGCCCCTGTGCCCAATGTCAAGGTCAAATTACTTCGAAGTTTTTGGTTAAAGTTTTTGGTTAAAGTTTTTTCATGTAATATATCTATGCACCTACTTTGCCCATTACCTTGAACCTTCACATGCCTGTTTATCATCATCCATATTTTCATTCTACCCCCCACCCGTGCGGCCCCTGTGCCCAATGTCAAGGTCAAATTACTTTGAAGTTTTTGGGTTAAAGCTTTTGGTTAAAGTTTTTTGGTTATAGTTTTTCGTTATACTATATCTCTGCAACTGATTTGCCCATTACCTTGAAACTTCACATGGGTGTTTATCATCATCTATATTTTCATTCTACCCCCCTCCCATGCGGCCCCTGTGCCCAATGTCAAGGTCAAATTACTTTTTTTGGTTAAAGTTTTTGGTTAAAGTATTTTGGTTAAAGTTTTTCCTTATTCTATATCTCTGCAACTGCTTTGCCCATTACCTTGAAACTTCACATGGGTGTTTATCATCATCTATATTTTCATTGTCAAGGTCTAATTACTTTGAAATTTTGGTTAAACTTTTTCGTTAAAGTTTTTGTCGCGCCCGTTTGCGGAAAGCGCGATATAGTCGGCACTTTGGCGTACGTCCGTCCGTACGTACGTGTGTTCGGTTAAACTTTTTTGGTTAAGTTTTTCCGTCTACTATGTCTCTTTTTTTAGTGTCCATGCCTCGCCCCAAGGCGCGACATGCAGGCCGCGGCCATCTGGTTGTATCAGCTATGTAAATGTTAGGTTGTGTAGAGTTTGGTAGCAGTATCTGCATAATGACTTATAGACCACATTCATGAGGTTTTATTTATGTCAGTCGCTGTTGTTTTATTAGTTGTTTATTTGTTATTATATTTCCATTGACTTTACATGGGGCCACAAGAAGCGTACAACTATCTTAAATCACACGCTATTCAACCCGATACTAGAAACACGAATATTCGTGTTTCTAGTATCGGTTTAGTTTAAACTATATTTTATTTCATATATATCAGGTTACATATACACAAGACAAGTGATAATAGGATTAGAAAACAATCTTTATAAAAGCTTATGTGAATTCTTCTCCTTTACAGTTTATGGACCGCCGGGTGAGATACAGGTCCTTACATCAATTGCGTTAATTGGCAATACTTGGAGACATACTTTGTTTGTTGTACCTCACACAGTATGATTTGCATGTACTCGCCTTGCTGGTGTGATTATTGCTACAATATTAGCTGAAAGACAAACAGTGTAGGCCCTGAGCAGACTGCTCGGATGAGCAGGCTGATATGGGTCCACGCTGGTCGCATATATCGTAAGGTCCATGTTCTCAGCAGGATGCCCATATTACACAATATTTATTGAACAGCCGTTTGATCACTGAAAATGAAAATGGAGCGGAGCATACACGTGATAAATATGGGCCGCGCTCTGTGAAAACCGGCCTTAATGACAAAATTTTCAATATGCATTTTTTTTACATGTTTGGATGCGGACACCTTTCACAAACAATATGCTGAAAAGAAAATGCAAATATGTTTCATAGTTTTTGTTTTATCTCACTTTTTGCAGCACCATGTCAATCACGCAAGGAAAAAAAGTAACGTCATCGAGAAAATGACGTTATTGAAACGCTGACGTTTGTACAATGCAACACAACAGCCTACAGTAGAAATGCGTGTTCATAGACTCATTGACTGTGCTTCCTGTAAACTGTATTTGCTGATAAGTTTCACTAAATGTATCTACAACTCTTACTATGAATACTATCAAACATCGAACAGAATAAAACTATGATATGTACATGTAGTGAACAAACCAAACGCACCACTATCAATGTTAAATCTATAATTAGCCCACATGTGACCTCGTAACTATCACAGATTATGCATATGCATGTACCGTCAGAAAGATACATTGTAATTATTTGAGAATTGAGTTCAGAATATAATTGACGTTAGTTACGTAATAGTTAATTGTGACGTCACTTATTGATGTAGACATTACGTCACTCATCAAGGACCAAACACAAACAACTAAACGACATTCCTGGTGTTTTAAATTGAAAAAAAATATGTGACTAATTCTGTAGAAATGAATGGCCTGAATTTGGTTAGAATTTGGATAGGCCTATATGGCTGCACATATCAATGACTTCAGCGCCAGATGGTGTATATAGGGTAGTCAGACACCCTCGGGGAGTTTTAAACAAATAAAAAATCGACTGTCCATACCCGACTCTCGGAATTAAATTTACCTCGTACTAGCGGGTAGGAGGTCTATGGAAAAATCCTGCGCTGACCCCCACTCCCTCGGCTACTCACCGCCGCGCCACTGCCCCCACACCGAGAGGGCAGATATTGTTATATTAGGCGTGTCCGCTTAAAACAGTTATTGTGTGGGCTACCCGTCTCGGTCATGTCTATGAATTTACTGCCGGTACTGATTTTTTATATAAGTTTCTTCAAATTTTAAAAATGTACGCATTTATCAACCGTACTTTGTAGATTCCTTCATATGTTTGCTATTTGCGTGAATGATGCCAGCGCGACAGCATGGGTATTTACTTAGTAAGTGGAATGTATAGTTGTTAAAATAAAAAGTGGCCAACAAAACATTCAGGGCAAAATTATACATTACTATGTATTTTTAAATGTGTGTCGGTTTGAATTTTTGATAATGGGTTTACCATTTGAAAACAAATATATATACATGTACATAAACCTGTCAATGTCGGGAAAATATGTCGATGTGACATACCTGATTGTATAATTGTTACAAAATGTTCTGATAAAAATACCGGCAGTAAGCATAATAGTACTGGTGCATGTATATGTATATCCTCTCGTCGGGAATAATTAATTTGTAAACGAAATTTTCAATTTAATTGTGTTGCGTTTCAGAAAAAGTACATTCAACGCCTTAAGCTTTATAAACAAAGAAATGAGTGACCAACCAAGCCATGCTAAAAAGCACCGTGGCGTATGTATATGTATTTTGAAGTCATGTCTGCACACTATATAATCAAGTCAGTTATTTACACACTAAATTTGTATCGACCACAAAATTGAGACATTTGTTTGAAGCGTCTCGTTTGAATTTAGACGCGTTGAATCTGAAAATATAGAAGTTGTGTATTCCAGGGCGGATTCACATAGGATAAAACCCGGTGCGCGTCCCCCTAAAAGTTTGGTGAGTAAAGATATGTTTGCTTTAAAATGCGTTATAACCCAGCAAAATGGGGAGTAAACATCAACAATATTCAGGAGGGCATACCGCCGGACCCACCTAGCAGTCTCCCGAGCTCCGCTTGGTCGACGAACAAACGGTGCTAGTTCGAAAATATAGTAAACTGTTTCATTTAAGAAGTCCCGCACCACCCCCCTAACCTGAAATCCTGGATCCGCTCCTGGTATTTGCTTTATATTATTTACACGCCTCCTACTAGAACGTCCCTTTGATAAAAAACAATAAATCACGCAGACATCCAATGTTTAGTAGTAAGTAAATTAACAACGATCTAAAGTAGGACTTCTTAAATTTGTAAATGTTGGAGACCTGTGCATCTGCGCAGCCTGATCAGGGTATGCACTGATTGCAAAAACACTAGTAAAATATATGCCATATATTCATATAGCCATATTTACAAGTGGTCAATTAAAATAATAGTTAACAGTCATCAAACGGCAATCGTACGGCTGATGTAATGTGATATTTTTGAAAGTCGCTAAAAATTACGTAACATTAGAAGGTACATGCAAATGGTTGCTAATACTAAAATGTTCGTAAGTACAAAATTAAGATAGTCTGCGAATTCCACATTAACAACATTTTCCTGTAAATAATTATTTGATTTACATTTATTGAGCAGCCTATGCTCAATAAATGTAAATCAATCAATTGAAATTTCCAGACGATCCTAGATTTGCACCTACGAACATTTTAGTCGTACGAAGTTTTGTGAAACGGGCCCCCGATGGCTATAATTATGTTCGCACTAAATATGCCTGTGACACAATACCAACACACGAAATACTAAATAATAAAACATGTTTGGCCCAGTGTCAACATGATGCGATATGTCAGGAGCCGCGTAATTATTTTTCTGATAATTTCCCAATTTTATTTTATGTTGATTTTCGAAACATTCGACGGTGAACTAGTAAATCAAATGAATTAAGACCTAGGTCCAGTTCTATCTGTGGCAAATTTTATCCAGAATACGTGTCACAGTTAATGAGTCAACTGTTTATATTTTCTTTAATAAAAGTAACGGTTGCGGGCACACTTTCACGTAGAGCGGGGCCGGGTCCGACCGGCCGTCGGCACTAACCGACCCCATCAGTAAACACGTTTAAACCTAAGTTGATATATTATATTGCGCATGTTCATTTCCCCGTGAGTTTTAAAGTTGCGACAAACAGTGCAGAAAGTATTGCCATTACGAATTAAATCGTTTTCCATAGAACGATATCTGTAAACCAAGACCTTTTCATAAATATGACCATGCAATATGTAGATATACGTAGACACATAATTAAGTCATGAATACATGAATGCAGTGTTACCCGAGTGTGTCTAGATATTTCGAAAATCGGTTGTCACGTTCAAATTATGAAGGTTAGCGTTACTCATCAAAATGCGTAATGCAGTGTAATCTATATATAAATCCCAAAATCGGAACTGGCTGTGTACCGCGCGTACGGTTCCGTCTTAGACGGCCGAAAATACCGACCCCGCTCTAATCTGAACGGGACCGTATAGCATATTTTAGTAAAGAGCGCACACATGCGCCCCGGTGTCGATCTCAAAGTTGTAAGTACATGTATAGCTGATGGTGGTCGCCAGACAGGATAAATTTGTTTTCTGTGAGTATTCCGATTTCAACCCAAATTAAGAAACATGCAGACGCCTCCATCTACGTCGACTACAATTGTTCTCGCGTTTCTTTGTAATTGTTATATACATATATAAATAAAGTTTAAAAGAAATATTATCATTATGATTACATACTACTGATATGGTTATGTGTTATCTAAAAATACCGGTCGTATGGTTATTTAGTTTCAAATGTCATTTCACAAGTCGTCCATATAATATATTATAAAAATCATAAATGCAATATGCCCATTTGTATAAAAATAATCGACAAAATTACTACGTATTTCCTTGAAGGAAACCGAAGAAAAAAAAGACAACTGTCTGAACCACTATGAAAACAACTGTACAATTCTGCCACGCATATCCAACATTAAAATTGTGAGCCGTAAAGCGTACGGCTATAAATAGGACAACTTATTGCAATGGCGCAACAACTCCAAGTGTCAAAATCCGACGTGACGTTGGTAAATTTATGCGTAACTTTGCGACGTCATTTACAGCCTTTCATGACGTTGTCATTAAGGCTGGTTTTCACAGAGTGCGGCCCATATGGTTCTATGATAACACTACTTATGAAATTTCATATATGAGCTACTGACTGCAATAATTACACGTACTTGAAAAGTATGTAAATATCAAATCACCAATAGGCCAACACCCGCGCTCGCTGTAACCGCATTCAATCTCTCAGAGGCAGCAACCGTCTCATTGGTTGATAATCCATATTCATTATAAGTCGCAGGAACACAATGTCAGGTTATATATACAAAACTTCATTAGGCTTTGATGTGTGTATCTATCACAATTGTACCACTATACTTGATTATTTTGATTGTCTGATTTGAAATCGAGTTGTAAACAAGCCATTAGTATTTATACACATATCTGTTTGTATAGTTAAGAATGTAATTACTTTAGTCTGGCCTTAAAGGACGGTACTGATTGCGCATTTGTTTCGTGTTCTGACAATTTATTCCATTCACGAATTGTGTGGGGTAGATATGAATTTGAGTACAATTGTGTACGACAATGTACTAATGGTATATTATTAGCGTTTCTAAGGGTATACCGTGCTTGTATCTGTTCATGAATCAAATCGCTAAGATATTGCGGGGATAGTTTATTTCCCATTTTGTAAAATAGTATAAATTTATGTTTATTTCGTCTGTTTTCCAAGGATTCCCACCTGAGATCTTGATATAATTGATCAATATTACAAAGTTTACTAAAATTCCACACACAATGCGCGCAGCTTCTATATGTACTGCTTCGATCTGGTGTTTTAATTCGTCTGTGCAGTTACTCCATACAACATCACCATACTCCAAGAGAGGTCGAACGAAAGAACAATACATGCGTTCAAGAGCTGACCTGTTTAGGGTGAATTTCAGAGATCGTAATATGCCTATTCTTTGCCATGCTTTATTTAGATATGATGAGATGTGTGGATACCATTTTCCGTTGTCTGATATAATTAGTCCTAGATGTTTATGTTCATTAACAGTTGTAAGAGGACGATTGTTCATTTTAAGTACTGGATGCTGTGGTTTATTATGTTTTCTTGAATAAATCATTGTCTCTGCCTTGGAGGGGTTGAATGTCACTAACCATGTTTGTGACCATTGATTTATAGTTTCTAGGTCGTTATTCAATGCAGTTGCTGCCGATATTGGGTCGTCGACTATTATGTACAAGCTTGTGTCATCTGCAAATAATCTAATGTTGGAGTTAATTTTTTGGACTATGTCGTTTATGTATATAAAAAACAATAAAGGTCCTACAATAGATCCCTGGGGAACGCCTGCATTGATAGTGGACCAATTAGACGCGGAATTACTATATACTACACGTTGTTTTCTAGAGGACAGATACGACTTAAGCCATTCGAGAAGAGAACTAGAGATTCCGATATATGAAAGTTTGTAAAGAAGGCCTCGATGCCAGACTCTGTCAAACGCCTTTGATATGTCACAAAAACAGCACGAACCTCCTTTCCATCATCCATTGCTTTGCAAATATCGTTGTCGATGTAAGTAAGTTGATTTATAGTTGAATCGCCTTTGATAAAACCCGATTGGTATGATGTTAGTTTATTGTTTGAGGCCACAAAATTGCACAAATATTTATGAACACATCGTTTCATTAGCTTACCAATGCAGCTGCGTAGGGAAATTGGTCTGAAGTTCTGTGGACTTGAAGGATCTGCTTTTTTAAAAATCGGTATAACATTCGCTTGTTTCCATGAAGAAGGGAAGTATGAATTACTTAGTAATGTATTGAAATACGTAGAAAGTGGTACTGAAAGTTCACGAGAGCCCTCACGGAGTAATCTGGGACTTATTAAATCAGGACCACTGGCCTTTAATGGATTAACTAATGATATATAATTGATTACATCCGTAGGAGAGATTGTGATTGTTGTCATATTGGGTATATTTGGTTGTGTGGGAGGTGGCAGTGGAGTAGAACTGCCATCAATGGTGGACTGTTTTGAGAAGAAGGAATTAAGTAATTCAGTTTTTTCTTTGTCTGTTGATGCTTCTATTCCGTTATCGAGCAATGTCGGAATTGTCGTGGAGGTTTGTTCAGCCTTCAGTTGTTTTGCAAGTTTAAACCATGTTTTTACTGAAGTTTCAGTATCATTAACCTTCTCTATTAGTTTATTTTCAAAATCCGATTTACATTTTCTTATGAGTTTTGTAACTTCGTTTATTATTTTTCGGAACTTAGACCAGGCTAGATCTGTATTCACATTTTTAGCTCGTTTATGGATTTTATTTCTTTTCCTTATTCATTTTCTAATACTATTATTGAACCATGGGATATCATTCGGTCGTATAGTGACTATTTTGTTGTGTATTGTTTCAGTAGCTATCTCTATTATTGTATTTGCTATTGTTTCGGCTGTGATATCTAAATTTCCTGTATTAAGAATGTCGTTCCAGTTGACAGAGTTTAGCTTTGTTCTGTACTTGTCATAATGTCCTTGATCGTAGAGCCAGACCTTTCTTGTATATGTTGTGACTTTCGCCGTCTTTATCTTCAATACTGCAACTATAGAACAGTGGTATATTATAAGATCAGGAATGGAGGGATCGGCAACAACGCTGGTAAGTATACATGTATGTCTTTAGTAATTATTAGGTCTATGAGAGAGCTTTTAGATATAGATGAAGTAATTATTTTATATTTACTGAATATTAGGTAGCGTATACCCTGATCAGATTTTGACATTGCACAGACTGGTAATGAGTTGTACTAATCGAGTAAGGTCTCCTTCTTCTTCTTCTTCTTGATGATAACGACACTCCCTCAAATTTGAAGATTATGTGCCGGCGCCTAATTAAGAGTGAATATAAATCTACAGTGATGTAGGGGGAGGTAGTGGGTCGTAAAACTATATACACATGCAGCAGTTTACTGGTGGTAGATTGGAATGAGGACAGCCACAGGGATAAGGGCTTTGAAAGCATCCACTGTGGCTGCTCCTTTCTAAACCGACAGGTATATAGTCACAACTTACCCGTGCAACAGTCGTCGCTTTCTATTTATAGCTTACGTTTTGTTAGCGTGACTATACAATGAATTGATTATACGAATATGAATGGAATTATCTAGCGACCTGGTGAGTTACTTACATGTAAGCATGCTCATATTGTCAGACCACGTGATATCTGCTCAACATCGTGTAGTCAATGTACAATGGCATATACATGTAGGGTGTACAAAGAAATGAAAAATGAGACAATAATGGATTTACCTAGCGACCAGGGACCCGTTTCACTAAACTTCGTACGACTAAAATGTTCGTAAGTGCATATTTAGGATCGTCTGTAAATTTCAATTGATCGCTTTACATTTATTGAGCATAGGCTGCATATGCAGCCTATGCTCAATAAATGAAAATCCAATAATTGTTTACACGAAATAATTGTTAATGTGAAATTTACAGACTATCATAATTTTGCACTTACGAACATTTTAGTCGTAGGAAGTTTAGTGAAACGGCCCCAAGGTGAGTTACTTACACATGTGGGCGTGTTCATATTATCCGACCACGTGCTATCTGCTCAACATCGTGTAGGCAATGTACAATGGCATATAGGGTGTACAAAGAACTAACAAGAATTCCGCCACGGAAGCAGTATCGCGCCTGCCGAGGCATTTGACCGTGAACATTACAAGTAAATAAATGACAGTGACCTTCAGAATCTTGTGTGCGTAATGAAGCATCATCCCTAGACAAACATTGATGTGAAATATTATGAAAGTCTGGCAAGGGGTTAAAGAGATATTGTGAAAAAACAATAACTTTAACGCATTTCTGTTACAAAACCGGTGAACATTACAAGTAAATAAATGACCTTGACCTTCAGAATTTGGATGTGGGGGTGTGCGTAATGAAGCATCATACGTAGACAAACATTGATGTGAAATATTATCAAAGTCTGGCAAGGGGTTAAAGAGATATTGTGAAAAAAACAATAACTTTAACGCATTTCTGTTACAAAACCGGTGAACATTACAAGTAAATAAATGACATTGACCTTCAGAATTTGGATGTGGGGGTGTGCGTAATGAAGCATCATCCGTAGACAAACATTGATGTGAAATATTATCAAAGCCTGGCAAGGGGTTAAAGAGATATTGTGAAAAAAACAATAACTTTAACGCATTTCTGTTACAAAACCGGACGACGCGGGCGGACGACGACGACGCGGACGACGACGACGACGGAAAAAGCGCCGACTATAGTCACGCCTCTGCTAAAGCAGGCGTGACAAAAATGAGACAATAACATACACGAACATGCGTTAGTACATCTCATTGCATGTGGGCTGAAATGATAGTTTTATCGACGAAATACACCTCGATCATACCAAATGTTCACCATGAATACATGTATAGATATTTTAGTAGCAATAAACAATGATTATCAAACTTTTTAGTTCTCAGTTAACAATTGCATGCCCTAATCCGGGTTTATGTAATCTGACATGATCAATGGCGTCAATGATGGTAGACTAAGGAACATAGAATATAAGAGAATACATGGCGCTTGTTCAGTTTGATAGCAAACTCGTGACGTACAAGGTACCAATTCACATGGCGTGTCGCATCTAAAGATTACTCTCGACAATTTACTACAATGGGTAATTGGCACGTGTTATATCTGCAGATGATAGACCAGTGTAGACATGAAGTATGCGCAATATGTTGTGAGTAGGGATAACCTCAGTAATGGAGTCGGTAAATAAACTCATGATTGTTAACTCACACACACTTGTATTCACGCCAAAAACATAAAATATAATAGACGAAATATAGATCATGCAAACAGTGTATGATGATCACATTCACAGTGATATTTGGAGAGACTAGAATTAAAATACATGTATGTATAGTTTCCCTGACCCAACTGTTCTCAACCTCCACAAAAACATGGAGATAAGAGATTAGGGTGGGTTTCGTTTTACATTTTCATATTTGCATAGCCCTCGCGTCTAGTATCGATTTGCATAGTGCATGAAGTATATCGTATAGCATGCATATTAAAGGTATATACCCACTCAGTAGGCACAAACTGTTCTTTATATCAGAGACATCATCTGAGACATGTTCTGGCAAAATAAACATTCAGTCACCATTACCCCACATATTGATTGACATTATTATACATTTTATATCAGAAGTAAATGTCCACACTGATATCAGGGGCGATAACCGTGTTTCTTTAAAATGTTAACGGACATTACTATTTATCATTTATTCTCTGTATACATTTTCAATGATGCAATGATCATACATTATAATCTGTCGATAAAATATTTTTTCAGGTGACTCATTTAATTAGTATAAATAATTACAAAATATCATGCCTCATTTGCATATGAAATAGCCTGATACCACCGCGCGTCACTATCAGTAAAATGAATATTAATAAATGATTATGTATATCTGTATAGCGGGCACTCGTAATTTTTAGAACTGGCGAAATAGTGTCACAATTATACGCTTATTTAATTCATATAAAGAACATTTTGTTTCTACTGAGTGGACATGTACCTTTAAAATAATGTACGTGGTACATGCATAGCTACACATATGTTGCTCTGACTGGAGAAATTTGGCTTATGGGATTTGTGACCAGTGTAGATCCTGATCAAATAGCACATTATTGTAATCTGATCACGATCTGTATTGCTTGTTAGAAGCATGACGGGTGTTTCGTTGATAAAATCTGCACGGGTCGTAAACCTATAATCCCAATTTCTCCAGTCACAGCCACATATATGCACATTGGGCACGAGTAGATAATATAGCGTTGGTCCATATACGTACGTACCTACCTACCTACGTACGTTAGTAACACCTTTCATTTTTCAATAACTCATGATTTTGATAATATTTGGCCACAATGTATGTCTAGGTGCCTTGGATTGCATACAACTCACGTCCGACCGACCAAGGTCAAGGTCAATGAAGACTTATGTTCACCTTGTTTGTAAACTGTTAATTTTGTTATTACGGAGGCTGTCAGCGAAGATATCAGCTTGAAGTTAGTGATAACGATGCCCTTGTTACATGATATTACATTACATTACATTAGACTATCGTGTAGTGGTATAGAACTAGTTATTGCTATACATAGGTACGTGCAATCACATCATTTATAGAAATATATATATGTGCATGTACATGCATGCCACTGAACGTAACACGTCCAAATGATTATTTTAACCAGGGTGATTAGAGCGTGACCCTGATATTAACCTTTTCACCTGACACCACTCAGTCACGTACATGACAGTATCTAATACGGTATATACATGTAGCAGTATAGTTATTGAAATTCGCTTATTATACCCCCCGCAACGAGTTGAGGGGGGGTTATACTGGAGTCAGGTTGTCCGTCCGTCCGTGCGTCCGTCCGTGCGTCCGTCCGTCCGGATAAACTTAACATCAGAGAAATATTGTTATAACTTCTATTTCCTTCATCTAAAATGCTTGATATTTCACACATGCATTCCTGTAAGGCTCTACTACCATGCTGTGCCAAATCCACGACCGTCCAACCCCCGCAGATCCCAAGGTCAAGGTCAATTACTTAGTCCGTAAACTTAACATCAGAGAAATATTCTTATAACTTCTATTTCCTTCATCTAAAATGCTTAATATTTCACACATGCATTCCTGTAAGGCTCTACTACCATGCTGTGCCAAATCCACGACCGTCCAACCCCCGCAGATCCCAAGGTCAAGGTCAAATACTTAGTCTCTTTACAAAACTTAACATCAGAGAAATATTGTTATAACTTCTATTTCCTTCATCTAAAATGCTTAATATTTCACACATGCATTCCTGTAAGGCTCTCTACTACCATGCTGTGCCAAATCCACGACCGTCCAACCCCCGCAGATCCCAACGTCAAGGTCAAATACTTAGTCTCTTTACAAAACTTAACATCAGAGAAATATTGTTATAACTTCTATTTCCTTCATCTAAAATGCTTAATATTTCACACATGCATTCCTGTAAGGCTCTACTACCATGCTGTGCAAAAATCCATGACCGTCCAACCCCCGCTGATCCCAATGTCAAGGTCAAATACTCTTTACAAACTTAACATCAGAGAAATAAGTTATAACCTATTTCCTTCATTGAAAATTCTTATTATTCATTGTGCATTTCCTCAAGGTTGTACTAAAATTCAGCTTGACATCTACATGTTTCCAACCCCCGCTGACCCAAGTCAAGTCACATACTTGTCTCTTACAAAACTTAACAAGAAATATGTAACTTCATTTCTTTCATGGAAAATACTATCATATGCTGTGACAAATCTACAGTGCCAACCCCCGCTGACCCAAGGTCAAGGTCACATACTTAGCTCTTTACAAAACTTAACAGAGAAATATGTATAACTTCTATTTCTTTCATGGAAAATACTTAATATTTCATAGCTGTCAACCCCGCGTCGAGGTCACGTCACATACACCGTATAACCTTGGCTTAACGCCCCCCTCCTAATAAACGCCCCCCACCCCCACCCCCCCCCCACCAAATAAAAAAAAAATAATAATTTTTTTTTTTTTTTTTTTACCAGTGACCGCCAATTTCAAACACAAATAATCCTTAAATCCTTATTTGTGTTTGAAATTGGTGTCCTTGGTATTTTTTTTTTATATTTTTTTTTTTTTTTTATTTTTTTTTTTTTTTTTTTTTTTTTTTTTTTTACTGGCTAATAAACCCCCATTTTTTTTTTACCAATGACCGCCAATTTCAAACACAAATAGTCTTTAAATCTTTATTTGTGTTTGAAATTGGTGGTCCTTGGTAAATTTTTTTTTTTTTTTTTTTTTTCTCTTTCTTTTTACTGGCTAATAAACGCCCCCCCCCCCCCCCCCCCCCCCCCCCCCCCCCCCCCCCCCCCCCCCCCACCCCCCCCCCCCCCCCCCCCCCCAATAAAAAATAAAAATAATAATAATTTTACCAATGACCGCCAATTTCAAACACAAATAATCCTTAAATCCTTATTTGTGTTTGAAATTGGCGGTCTTTGTAATTTTTTTTTTTTTTTTTTTTTTTTTTTTTTTTTTTTTTACTGGCTAATAAACGCCCCCCCCCCCCCCCCCCCCCCCCCCCCTTTTGTAAAATGTAACGCCTCCGGGGGTGTTTAATTCGAGGTTATACGGTAGTCTCTTTACAAAACTTAACATCAGAGAAATCGGTTATAACTTCTATTTCCTTGCTCGATCTGCTTCACATTTCACACACTCATTGCTCCAATGGACCTCTACCACCCTGTGACAAATTCACGTTCATGCCGCTCGCGCTAATCCCAGAGTCAAGGTCACAAGCCCACACACTTGGAAATTTGTACATATTTTAGGGGTACCTGGGCCCACGCGGGGGGTATTCCGTAAGCCTCGCTTACTGACCAATCTAGTTCACTCAGGTCATATTGACATGATAACATGAGGTACAGTCAAACCTGTGAATAAAGGCCAGCCATGGGAAGAGAACAATCTGTCCTTTGTTCACAGGTGGTCTTTGTTCGCAAGTTCATTTATGTAGTAATTGAATAATTGGGAGATAAAAGCAAGGACTTCCCTCGATTGTCTGTTTACCCCACCCATATGTTGTCGTATAAGTAAGTAATAACTCTAAGTTACAGGTTTCATGACTTATTTAATACTTATTAACGTAAACCTTAAACCCTACCGGTTTCGTTAGACTTTTCAGGGGTATTATGTTACGCGTTGCCAACACCAACGTAACGTCACGTTTCACAATGTGCTATGACGTTACGTAGTACATGCATATGGTAATTTTAATATATAAATATATATTTAAACGTAACGTATAGTACGGTAATATGTGTGGGTGTGGAAATGGTAATTTATTTAAATTGGGCATTGTTCAGATCAAATGTCCGATTCTTTCACCTGTGAACTGATTAAACTGCTCGCTGTTGGTGAGTAATAACCACGACACTGGTCGTAAACCCATAATCCCAATCTGCTGTCGCTGCACGATATATGCACATATGCACATTGGGCACTTACCCGGAGTGTGTGCGTAGGTGTGATTTATATCGTTCTGATAGTAATAGATCGCACCACCCAATCTGTGAGTACTTTCAAGATATCATTTTATTACCAGCTTGTAAAGACGTACTGCACCTAAGCAGCAATAATCAAGTAAGTGTATTATTTTATTATTTCTGGCTCTGCTCTGTATATTGATAATAGCCATCTACGCTGAATACAAAGCACAGCTTACCACGGCAATACAGGTAATTAGAGGTTAATACGTGGCTTGTTTGATATCGGCCTAGGTATCGGCCCGAGGTAACTTGGTATCAGCCTGAGACCGAAGGTCGAAGGCTGATACCAAGTTACCGAGGAACGATACCTATGGCCGATATCAAACAAGACACGTATTAACGTCTTTATTACTTAGATTACTTAGATATCAATTTCAATATAAATCATCCGGCAGTTGTGATAATCATATATTAAAATATTTAGAGGTTAATACGTGGCTTGTTTGATATCGGCCTAGGTATCGGCCCGAGGTAACTTGGTATCAGCCTGAGACCGAAGGTCGAAGGCTGATACCAAGTTACCGAGGGTTTAATACGTGCGCGAGACATGGTATCGGACTGGAAACGGTGGTATCAGACTAGTAACGATGGTATCAGACTAGAAATGGCAGTATCAGACTAGAAGTTTCAGTATCAGACTGGAAAACACGCCTTATCAGCCTGGACTGTGTATGTTATTGCTGTAGGCAAATACAGGCAATTGCTAGGCAAAAATTGATATCTAAGTAATATGCTAAGGTAATCCCTAGTAGTATAGACGGTATTAGTACGTTACCGTTTTTGTATAACAAGATAACAGAGTGAAACAAACACCCCACACCCACAATATAGTATAAAAACCTATTAAAAAAGGTATCACAATAAGCCTTATATATAGGGTTTTAAACCCATAGACCGTAAAAGGTGAATAAAGTAAAAAGTTTATAGATAGTGTTGTTATGTGTATATAACCACTTAAACAAAAAATGAAAAACACTATAAATAATTTACAATTAAACATTAAATATTTTCTATATATAAACAACAATAATAATACAAACATGAGCCGACAAAGTCCTGCAGTATATCAACAACTTGTTGACGGTATAGAAGGACTCCCCAACATTGAATCATTGAGGAGTGATCTAACCAAAATGGGAATACCTTTTTCCATGAGGATGAAAGAGAAAAAACTTCAAAAGTTGATAAACGAGGGAAAGAATGATATAATATGGGATAGAATGCGGAGATCCGCAGCTAAGGGGGTTTTTAAAAATATTGAGAAGAAAGATATAAATAAAATATCAGATAAAATAGACTCAGAAGCGCAAGCTGTACTGTTATCTAAAGGTGTTGGACTTATTAAAAAACCGAAGCGTAAGATTAACACCTCACTAGTAAGTAAGATAGTAAAAGAAGGGCCAGAAATACTTGAAGATATAGAGGGATTTGGGGTTAATATAGTGAAAGGACGACGAGTTATATCAATCACATTAAAGAGAAATCTTGATCGTAATTCCTCAAGAAGACTCATGAAACAGCTCGATAATAAGATGACAGGTAGTTTTTATTTAAGATATTCATACGCGTATAAGTTGCAACACATTGAGGAGGTTGATGATGGGGGGAAACCTAACATAATAACATTTGGTAGAAACATTTCAGGAAGTCCCACATTTGAAGGGTCTGTTGGGGTACGCCAATGGGTTAAAATGCAGAAGAAAATAGATTGGACGTTGATAAAATAGATAGACCAAATACGAAATGGTTGTTTGTAAGATGGTCAAGCACAACAATTAAGATTATTTATACCAGTCAGGTTTCACACCGAGATACACAAGTAACTGCACTAGGTGGTGGAAAACTCCCAAACTGGTTGAGAAATAAGAAAGGGATAAAACCACTCGACACTTTCAACGATAATTTATGTCTGTTCAGAATGTTTAGCTTATATAAAGACACATCATTGAGAGCTGATAGATCAATAAAAGAGATAAAATCTTTAAACAAAAAGTATCACGATTTCCTTGTGGGAAAGCATAAAAAAGAAGGTCCTATAGGTTTTGATGATCTTAATATGGTTGAAGAATGTTTCAAAATTGGGATTGAAGCGTACGAGCCGGAAGAAACTGGCACTTGGTAATATCAGACACACAGCTGCCCACTATGAAGAAGTTGGTGTTATGAAAATGAAGATAGGTATTTACAACAATCACGCGTTTCTTATAACAGACATGAAGAAGGCCACGCAAAACTATGCCTGCCCTAATTGTCAACAACGATTTACTCAATCCCACTGTATCGCGAGACACGCGCAAACTTGCAATCGCGGTCAAACTAAAGTATCATGTAAGGGTCTGGAAATAGACAGACCACAATCTGCATTCGAGAAAGCATTTTAATCCTAAATCTCATTGTAGTAAGAAATCTATAGAGTGGATGAATACGCTTTCCAAAAAGCATCATATTCATACGGCCGTTTGTGGGCACGGTGGAGAAAGATTAATAATGAAAGAACACCGGTTGATGGATATTGTTCCGAAACCAACACAGTTTATCAATTTCACGGATGTTATTGGCACGGTTGTCCACAACATAGTAAGAATAGAAAAGATAAGTATGCACAAACACAATTACGCGAGATATAATAATTAGTAATTCATATAATTTAGTTAAAATTTGGGAATGTGAGTACGATCGACATAGAAATAAAGCCATAACACCACCTCTTCCAACACCACCAACAGTAATTTATCCATATAAAATAGTGTATGATTTTGAGTCTTTACTGGTTAAGAGTGATCCAGACAGACCTATAAAAGATCTAGATGTGATTGATACTCATATTCCAATAAGTGTAAGTATGGTGATACATTAACTAGAAAAGTTGTACATTTGTGATACAGACCCAGAGAACCTAGTTAAAAGGTTTATAGAAGAAGTATCTAAACGCGGAGATAAGATAAGAGAAGAAGTTGGTAAAAATCCAGTATACGGTTTTCCAACCGATTTCGATCTACTTCCAACCACCCAGCAGAAAGAAATTACAAGATGGATTTCACAGGTTCCTACATTAGGATTTAACTGTGGATCATACGATTTGAATGTTATTAAGAAATATTTAGTAGGGATTCTAGCAGGTACTACAGAGAAAGTATTGGTTGGTAAGAAAGCAAATACGACCATTTTCTTAATGACTCCAAAATTAAAATTTCTAGATGTGAGAATGTATCTATCTCCAGGTGTGAGTTATGATAAATGGGTACGCGCATATGGTTGTAAATGTAATAAATCATTCTTTCCATATGAGTGGTTTGACAATTATGATAAGTTAAGCTACCAAGGTTGCCACCTATCGAATGTTGGACTAACAGATTAAGCACCTAGTAATAAAATTAAAACCTGAGGAGTTAGCCGCGTGTGTTGAAATTTTATAAAACAAGAGGTAATGAAAAGTTTCAAAGATTGGTTAGAATATTACAACGATCTAGATGTTTACACCATTCTAGAAGCTCTAGAGAAAATGTCTAACTTTTATTCACTCAAAGAAATATATATATTTAAAGACGCAGTTACCCTTCCAGTGTCGCATTGCAATATATTTTGAGAGGAACAATTAAGGAGTATGTTAAAACTTACAAGACTAAAGAAAGCGCAGAAGTTCGCACATGTCCACCACTGTTTGCACCTGAAGAGAAGAGTATGAAATGTTTGAAAGGTGCACTAGTTGGAGGGCCTTCTATAGTATTTACAAGACATGCAGAGGATTGATGTTACAAGGTTAAGATCCACTCCAGACGGTAATGGAAAAAATGTAAATCTGTATTAGGATTGGACGCTAACGCTCTTTATCTCTCAACGCTCGCCATGGACATGCCTTGTGGTAAGGGTGTTTTAACAAAAACTTTCAACCCCATTTAATAAGACTAGGATAAATGATTTAACCAACAGAGTTAAGAGTGTACTTGGTTTGGGTTTGCGGAGGTCGACATCCGTGTTCCTGACAGTTTATACGAAACCTTTATTTTCAGAAAATGTCACCTAATCTTTATAAATCGTGTAGTAGAGGTAAGATGAAGTTCCAGAACATATGTTGAAATATCTTCATGATCACAAACCGTAATCGAGGAGATGGTAAGAAGTTGGTTGGAGCTATGAGTGCAGAGAAAGTTTTACTATTTGCACCACTATTGAAATGGTATCTAAAACACGGTTTAACCATCACAAGGAGTGCATAGACTTATAACTATAAACCTGGGAAACCGTTTGAGTGTTTGTGAAAGAAGTTACTGCAGCGCGTAGAGAAGGTGATGTAAACGCTGAAGCCGCCCCGATTGCAGATATTATGAAATTATTAGGAAATTCGTGTGTGGAAAAATGATAGAATCTCCCGAAAAACACCTATAAGTACCACTTATACTAAAGATGAGAACGTGTGTTGATAGATCATTAAGATATGCGTATTTTGAGGATATGAAGAGATAGGTGATGCGTACGAAATATCCAGTAGAAAGTCTTCAGCAAAAATGACAAGACCATTTCATTGTGGTATAGCTGTATATCAATACGCCAAGTTGAGAATGTTAGAATTTTATTATGACTTTCTCGATAAATATGTTTGATAGATCTGACTTTGAGTTAGTACAGATGGATACAGATAGTATGTATATGGGTATCAGCGGAATAAATTCGTTGGAAGATGTGATAAAACCGGAAATGCGCGAAGGTTTTAAATAATTGTAAAAACGAATGGCTCGCTTGGGATAAATGGAGCAACAGAGAGCCAGGACTTTTCAAAAACCGAATTCAGAAGGGGAATCGTGCTATAGCCCTATCCAGTAAGTGTTACGTAGTTGAGAAAATAGGTGGAAATATCAAACATTCTGCTAAAGGACTTAACGCCCGGCAGAACACCCTCAACTGGGATAGATATAAGGCAGCACTCGATCTCACTACTAAAGATGTAGGGATGAATAGAGGTTTCCGTATGTTAAACGTTCTATGAGAACTTACACACAGAAAAAATTAGGACTTTCTGCATATTACGATAAGAGAAGATTGAATGTAGATGGAATACATACAGAGCCTCTATAATATTATTAGAAAAAATAGTTATTGAAATCTATATGTTTTTCACATTCAACTATTCCTCAGTAATTATTTCCTCTTCCTCCCTAAGTTTGTCTGTTAGTTTATTAACTCGGATTTGTTGTTCTGGTGTGAGATTTTTAAATCAAACTACAAAAACAGCTTTAATTTCCTCACAAAGATCATAATATTGATTTGCATTATTATTTTGTTCTTGCAACCACTTTACATCGCACGGTAATTTTTCCATTCTTTTAATTAATTATTTTTTAAACTACAACATAAAAAAAGAAAACCAATTTAATAATTAATTTATAATTTTGTAAAAATTACTTATTAACAAGAAATTGTAGGTATTAATATACCTTCTTTCTAGGTCTTCCAACCGGGTTTTTAACCAGGCTTTTTAGATTACTCTTTTTCAATTTTTCATCTTTTTCCAAACACCCCAAACTTTCAACTCTATTAATAAAATGTTTCATATTTGTTACCGAATCCCATATTTCCTTTTGTCTTTTTACACAAATGTGATACTTTTTTCTAGTTTGTTGTGCAGTAACAACATATCGCGCTAGAATAATATTAACCAAATCATCATCAGAAAGTTTAGTCTTTGTCAATATAAATAAAATTATAATTATATATACACGTGTAGTTATTGTTTAACGAAAAAATAAAAAATATATTTATTTAAAACATGGTAGTTGACAACAGTACGGATTTTACACTCCTATAACACCAATATGAGAAAGTGAGCCAGAAACCGTCATGTTACTGGTGGGTAGTTTGAAACCATTACAGATTTGCCACCAATATGAAATGAAAAAGTAGCCAGAACCCCCATGTTACTGGTGGGTAGTTGAAACCATTACAGATTTGCCACCAATAAGTGAAAAGCCAGAACCGCTACTAATTTAAAAAATATATATTATATTTATTGTTATTATTATTTTTAATTTCTTTTAAATCTTTTAACTCATTAAATACTCTTTTGTCTTTTTACGTTTTTTAGATGATTTTGATAATTATTAATTAAAATTATCTCCGCCACTAGCCAGCTGTTTTGCATTCGTTATCCACGAAATCGTTTCCAAATCAGCGTTTTCCCCACAACATATTAAGACTGCGCTACCTATTTTATACTTCTTTTAATATGATCCGCGGACACCTCCTTTCCACGGGATAAAACAATTTCCTCAATACTTTTATTAGATAGTATGACTTCGGCATTTCAAAAACTACTTTATAATAAGTAATTTATTTAAATTATAAATAAGTAATTTATAAATATGCTCAAAATGCTTAAAATAATTAATTTATTTAAATTATTAAAAATCAAAATCAGACCAACCCAAATCTATACGTTCTTGAGCGTACGCTTCATCAAATCCAGCATCTATATATTGTTGAACCACCTCTTCATAATTTCCTTGAATTACCCAACCATGCTCTTCTTCTTTTAAATTCTTTATTGGAATATATTTTGTCTTAATAATGATTTTATCAACTTGTTTTTTCTTAATTAATTTATTTAAATTATTAATTTTATCAACTTGTTCTGGATTTATCTTTTCACTAGTTAAACACAACTTTGACATAGTTTATAATAGATATATAATAGATATATAAAACACGTTCAAAACGATAAATAGTTGATTAATAAAAAATGGACAAAGTAATTTTATGGGAAATGGAGTTTTTAAAAGGGTTTGTTGGAGAATATTTTCCTTATTTTAAAATGAAAGAATTATTTAAAATAGAGTACATGAAATATCAGCGCAACCTATTACGCACCGATAAAAGAGTTGCATTTTCAATATTCTATAGAAAATTATCTAGGTGTTTTAAGAAACAAATTAGAGAAATTAGGGGTTTAAACACAGGATTAAATGAATTAGTTGAAGAGAATGCAGCAAATTTTATAAACCTATTTCAAATAAAAGACTCATTTACTGATATGGATTTCTACCAAGAAACGGAAGAATTAAACGCGTTATTTGTTTAACCAATTACAAGTAGTGGTTATTGGTAAAGCTGAGTAATTGTTGAGCAATGCTGAGTAATTGTTGAGCAATGCTGAGGAATTGCTGAGCATTATTTTACTAGTTGCTCAGCATTGAGCATTATTGCTCGTAATTTGCTCAAAATGCCCAAAATACTCGAAATTTCCAGAATTCCCAGAATTTATAAATAAAAAATTAAAACCAACATTTTAAAAAATAAATCCCAAATTTAAAAAATTACCTTGTTTTTTGTACAAGTATATAATTCCAAACTAAGTGTACATATAGAGTACATTTTTTTTGTATAGGAATTTTTTTTAAATTTGGGATTTATTTATTTTTTTAAAAATGTTGGTTTTTAATTTTTTTAATTTATAATTCTTGGGAATTCTGGAAATTTCGAGATATTTTGGGCATTTTGAGCAAATTACGAGCAAATAATGCTCAATGCTGAGCAACTAGTAAATAATGCTCAGCAATTCCTCAGCATAGCATCAACAATTACTCAGCATTGCTCAACAATTACTCAGCTTTACCAATAACCACTACTTGTAATTTGGTTCAAATAACGCGTTTAATTCTTCCGTTTCTTGGTAGAAATCCATATCAGTAAATGATTCTTTTATTTGAAATAGGTTTATAAAATTTGCTGCATTCTCTTCAACTAATTCTTTATTAATCCTGTTTAAACCCCTAATTTCTCTAATTTGTTTCTTAAAACACCTAGATAATTTTCTATAGAATATTGAAAATGCAACTCTTTTATCGGTGCGTAATAGGTTGCGCTGATATTTCATGTACTCTATTTTAAATAATTCTTTCATTTTAAAATAAGGAAAATATTCTCCAACAAACCCTTTTAAAAACTCCATTTCCCATAAAATTACTTTGTCCATTTTTTATTAATCAACTATTTATCGTTTTGAACGTGTTTTATATATCTATTATATATCTATTATAAACTATGTCAAAGTTGTGTTTAACTAGTGAAAAGATAAATCCAGAACAAGTTGATAAAATTAATAATTTAAATAAATTAATTAAGAAAAAACAAGTTGATAAAATCATTATTAAGACAAAATATATTCCAATAAAGAATTTAAAAGAAGAAGAGCATGGTTGGGTAATTCAAGGAAATTATGAAGAGGTGGTTCAACAATATATAGATGCTGGATTTGATGAAGCGTACGCTCAAGAACGTATAGATTTGGGTTGGTCTGATTTTGATTTTTAATAATTTAAATAAATTAATTATTTTAAGCATTTTGAGCATATTTATAATTTATATAAATTACTTATTATAAAGTAGTTTTTGAAATGCCGAAGTCATACTTATCTAATAAAAGTATTGAGGAAATTGTTTTATCCCGTGGAAAGGTGTCCGCGGATCATATTAAAAAGAAGTATAAAATAGGTAGCGCACGTCTTAATAAGTTGTGGGAAAACGCTGATTTGGAAACGATTTCGTGGATAACGAATGCAAAACAGCTGGCTAGTGGCGGAGATAATTTTAATAAATTATCAAAATCATCTCAAAAACGTAAAAAGAACAAAAGAGTATTTAATGAGTTAAAAGATTTAAAAGAAATTAAAAAATAATAATAACAATAAAGAATATAATAATTTTTTAAATTAGTAGCGTTCTGGCTCACTTTTCATATTGGTGGCAAATCTGTAATGGTTTCAACTACCCACCAGTAACATGGGGTTCTGGCTCACTTTTTCATATTTGGTGGCAAATCTGTAATGGATTTCAACTACCCACCAGTAACATGACGGTTCTGGCTCACTTTCTCATATTGGTGTTATAGGAGTGTAAAATCCGTACTGTTGTCAACTACCATTTTTAAATAAATATATATATTATTTTTCTGTTAAACAATAACTACACGTGTATATATAATTATAATTTTATTTAAAATTATGACAAAGACTAAACTTTCTGATGATGATTTGGTTAATATTATTCTAGCGAGATGTTGTTACTGCACAACAAACTAGAAAAAAGTATCACATTTGTGTAAAAAGACAAAAGGAAATATGGATTCGGTAACAAATATGGAAAACATTTTATTAATAGAGTTGAAAGTTTGGGGTGTTTGGAAAAAGATGAAAAATTGAAAAAGAGTAATCTAAAAAGCCTGTTAAAAACCCGGTTGGAAGACCTAGAAAGAAGGTATTAATACCTACAACTTGTTTAATAATAAGTTAATTTTTTACAAAATTATAAATTAATTATTAAATTGGTTTTCTTTTTTTATGTTGTAGTTTAAAAATAATTAATTAAAAGAATGGAAAAATTACCGTTGCGATGTAAAGTGGTTGCAAGAAACAAAATAATAATGCAAATCAATATTATGATCTTTGTGAGGAAATTAAAGCTGTTTTTGAGTTTGATTTAAAAAATCTCACACCAGAAACAACAAATCCGAGTTAATAAACTAACAGACAAACTTAGGGAGGAAGAGGAAATAATTACTGAGGAATAGTTGAATGTGAAAAACATATAGATTTCAATAACTATTTTTTCACAAATAATATTATAGAGGCTCTGTATGTATTCCATCTACATTCAATCTTCTCTTATCGTAATATGCAGAAAGTCCTAATTTTTTCTGTGTGTAAGTTCTCATAGAACCGTTTAACATACGGAAACCTCTATTCATCCCTACATCTTTAGTAGTGAGAATCGAGTGCTGCCTTATATCTATCCCAGTTGAGGGTGTTCTGCCGGGCGTTAAGTCCTTTAGCAGAATGTTTGATATTTCCACCTATTTTCTCAACTACGTAACACTTACTGGATAGGGCTATAGCACGATCCCCTCTGAATTCGGTTTTGAAAAGTCCTGGCTCTCTGTTGCTCCATTTATCCCAAGCGAGCCATTCGTTTTTACAATTATTAAAACCTTCGCGCATTTCCGGTTTTATCACATCTTCCAACGAATTTATTCCGCTGATACCCATATACATACTATCTGTATCCATCTGTACTAACTCAAAGTCAGATCTAATCAACATATTTATCGAGAAAGTCATAATAAAATTCTAACATTCTCAACTTGGCGTATTGATATACAGCTATACCACAATGAAATGGTCTTGTCATTTTTGCTGAAGACTTTCTACTGGATATTTCGTACGCATCACCTATCTCTTCAATATCCTCAAAATACGCAGATCTTAATGATCTATCAACACACGTCTCATCTTTAGTAAGTGGTACATAGGTGTTTTTCGGGAGATTCTATCATTTTTCCACAACACGAATTTCCTAATAAATTTCATAATATCTGCAATCGGGGCGGCTTCAGCGTTTACATCACCTTCTCTACGCGCTGCAGTAACTTCTTTCACAAACCACTCAAACGTTTCCCAGGTTTATAAGTTATAAGTCTATGCACTCCTGTGATGGTTAAACCGTGTTTTAGATACCATTTCAATAGTGGTGCAAATAGTAAAACTTTCTCTGCACTCATAGCTCCAACCAACTTCTTACCATCTCCTCGATTACGGTTTGTATCATGAAGATATTTCAACATATGTTCTGGAACTTCATCTTCCTCTACTACACGATTTATAAAGATAGGTGACATTTCTGAAAAGGTTTCTATAAACTGTCAGGAACACGGATGTCGACCTCCGCAAACCCAAACCAACCTACCACTCTTAACTCTGTTGGGTTAAATCATTTATCCTAGTCTTATTAAATGGGGTTGAAGTTTTTGTTAAAACACCCCTTACCACAAGGCATGTCCATGGCGAGCGTTGAGAGATAAAGAGCGTTAGCGTCCAATCCTAATACAGATTTATTTACATTTTTTCCATTACCGTCTGGAGTGGATCTTAACCTTAGTAAACATCAACCTCTGCATGTCTTGTAAATACTATAGAAGGCCCTCCAACCTAGTGCACCTTTCAACATTTCATACTCTTCCTCTTCAGGTGCAAACAGTGGTGGACATGTCTTGCGAACTTCTGCGCTTTCTTTAGTCTTGTAAGTTTTAACATACTCCTTAATTGTTCCTCTCAAAATATATTGCAATGCGACACCTGGAATGGGTAACTGCGTCTTTAAATATATCTATTTCTTTGAGTGAATAAAAGTTAGACATTTTCTCTAGAGCTTCTAGAAATGGTGAAACATCTAGATCGTTGTAATATTCTAACCAATCTTTGAAACTTTTCATACCTCTTGTTTTATAAATTTCAACACACGCGGCTAACTCCTCAGGTTTTAAAAAATTTAATATTACTAGGTGCTAATCTGTTAGTCCAACATTCGATAGGTGGCAACCCTTGGTAGCTTAACTTATCATAATTGTCAAACCACTCATATGGAAAGAAATGATTTATTACATTACAACCATATGCGCGTACCCATTTAATCATAACTCACACCTGGAGATAGATACATTCTCACATCTAGAAATTTTAATTTTGGAGTCATTAAGAAAATGGTCGTATTTGCTTTCTTACCAACCAATACTTTCTCTGTAGTACCTGCTAGAATCCCTACTAAATATTTCTTAATAACATTCAAATCGTATGATCCACAGTTAAATCCTAATGTAGGAACCTGTGAAATCCATCTTGTAATTTCTTTCTGCTGGGTGGTTGGAAGTAGATCGAAATCGGTTGGAAAACCGTATACTGGATTTTTACCAACTTCTTCTCTTAATCTTATCTCCGAGTTTAGATACTTCTTCTATAAACCTTTTAACTAGGTTCTCTGGGTCTGTATCACAAATGTGTACAACTTTTCTAGTTAATGTATCACCAATACTTACACTTATTGGAATATGAGTATCAATCACATCTAGATCTTTTATAGGTCTGTCTGGATCACTCTTAACCAGTAAAGACTCAAAATCATACACTATTTTATATGGAAATAAATTAACTGGTTGGTGTTGGAAGAGGTGGTGTTATGGCTTTATTTCTATGTCGATCGTACTCACATTCCCAAATTTTAACTAAATTATATGAATTACTAATTATTATATCTCGCGTAATTGTGTTTGTTTTTGCATACTTATCTTTTCTATTCTTACTATGTTGTGGACAACCGTGCCAATAACATCCGTGAAATTGATAAACTGTGTTGGTTTTCGGAACAATATCCATCAACCGGTGCTTTCATTATTAATCTTTCTCCACCGTGCCCACAAACGGCCGTATGAATATGATGCTTTTTGGAAAGCGTATTCATCCACTCTATAGATTTCTTACTACAATGAGAATTAAGGAAAAATGCTTTCTCGAATGCAGATTGTGGTCTGTCTATTTTCCAGACCCTTACATGATACTTTAGTTTGACCGCGATTGCAAGTTTGCGCGTGTCTCGCGATACAGTGGGATTGAGTAAATCGTTGTTGACAATTAGGGCAGGCATAGTTTTGCGTGGCCTCTTCATGTCTGTTATAAGAAACGCGTGATTGTTGTAAATACCTATCTTCATTTTCATAACACCAACTTCTTCATAGTGGCAGCTGTGTGTCTGATATACCAAGTGCCAGTTTCTTCCGGCTCGTACGCTTCAATCCCAATTTTGAAACATTCTTCAACCATATTAAAGATCATCAAAACCTATAGGACCTTCTTTTTTATGCTTTCCCACAAGGAAATCGTGATACTTTTTGTTTAAAGATTTTATCTCTTTTATTGATCTATCAGCTCTCAATGATGTGTCTTTATATAAAGCTAAACATCTGAACAGACATAAATTATCGTTGAAAGTGTCGAGTGGTTTTATCCCTTTTCTTATTTCTCAACCAGTTTGGGAGATTTCCACCACCTAGTGCAGTTACTTGTGTATCTCGGTGTGAAACCTGACTGGTATAAATAATCTTAATTGTTGTGCTTGACCATCTTACAAACAACCATTTCGTATTTGGTCTATCTATTTTATCAACGTCCAATCTATTTTCTTCCTGCATTTTAACCCATTGGCGTACCCCAACAGACCCTTCAAATGTGGGACTTCCTGAAATGTTTCTACCAAATGTTATTATGTTAGGTTTCCCCCCATCATCAACCTCCTCAATGTGTTGCAACTTATACGCGTATGAATATCTTAAATAAAAACTACCTGTCATCTTATTATCGAGCTGTTTCATGAGTCTTCTTGAGGAATTACGATCAAGATTTCTCTTTAATGTGATTGATATAACTCGTCGTCCTTTCACTATATTAACCCCAAATCCCTCTATATCTTCAAGTATTTCTGGCCCTTCTTTTACTATCTTACTTACTAGTGAGGTGTTAATCTTACGCTTCGTTTTTTAATAAGTCCAACACCTTTAGATAACATACAGCTTGCGCTTCTGAGTCTATTTTATCTGATATTTTATTTATATCTTTCTTCTCAATATTTTTAAAACCCCCTTAGCTGCGGATCTCCGCATTCTATCCCAATTATTATCATTCTTTCCCTCGTTTATCAACTTTTGAAGTTTTTTCTCTTTCATCCTCATGGAAAAAGGTATTCCCATTTTGGTTAGATCACTCCTCAATGATTCAATGTTGGGGAGTCCTTCTATACCGTCAACAAGTTGTTGATATACTGCAGGACTTTGTCGGCTCATGTTTGTATATTATTGTTGTTTATATATAGAAAATATTTAATGTTTAATTGTAAATTATTTATAGTGTTTTTCATTTTTTGTTTAAGTGGTTATATACACATAACAACACTATCTATAAACTTTTTACTTTATTCACCTTTTACGGTCTATGGGTTTAAAACCCTATATATAAGGCTTATTGTGATACCTTTTTTAATAGGTTTTTATACTATATTGTGGGTGTGGGGTGTTTGTTTCACTCTGTTATCTTGTTATACAAAAACGGTAACGTACTAATACCGTCTATACTACTTCCCTGTTGTTGTACTTGGCTCGCACGCGTAAGTATAACTCAGCACATACGTTATGTGAGGTGAGGTGATATTGTGAGGTGATATTGTGAGTATATTTATTCTTCTCAGTGGATTCTTTGTACGTAGGATCAATCATTATTTATAATTTAAATTGATTAGTAGAAATTTAATTTATCCTAATTCAATATATTTTTGCAATAATAATCAGAACTAAATATATACTTATATACATGTATACTTGTTTATATAAATTAAAAATTAAAATATTACTCGAATACTTGCATCACAGTAGCACATAATATTTGCAGTCTTGCGGCCAACGTACCAACATCAATCAAGTTATTACTTACTATAACAAATAGACAATATGGACAGGTATAGAGCAGAAAGTACACTGTAGTAGCATAGTATGCTATATATATAGTCTAGGCACCAACGTACAGAAAACAATCAAAACTGTGAAATTGCTTATTATTACTTATTATCCAAAATATTCGTTTCCCATCCTCGGTTAAAGTTAAATAATGGCACAAATCAACACACCTAACACGAAAAAGAGAACTAGGGAACAGGACATGTCAGACTCGCTATCGCCTCGTAGTAAATCACCAGAGGCCAAGCAACCACATACATGTACCACACAGACCACCGCACCATCACGTCAATCAGCCGTGGAACCAATCACACACACAATACCTGACGCTCAAGCAAACAATAATTCACAAACTGACACAATCCGCTTCAAAATCATTGGGTCCAGGCGAGCTGCAATAAGATTACCGCATTTCGTCTTGGCCATGATGTCATTCCTGGGTAATAGACCAAACCAGTCAGATATTCGGTGTACACTCCACAGCGCACCGGACATCATTAGAGTCACTCTACCAAAACAATGAATTGGTAAAGCAAAATCATTCACGGCACCCCAAGTATGTCAAACGTAGAATTCAAGTTAGTTTACTAACCAATGCCCAGGAAACCGCAGTCCAACACGCATCACCAACAACAACAGATTGTCACGGTGGGCATAGCTGAGCACCATGACTTCTCCCGATTGAGCAAGGAAGACATCATGCTGGCATTAGATACCCAAAAGAACAATATCACCAACGCACACCACGTAGGTAAATATAAAACCGCATTGCTTGTCATATTCAACATTAATGGACCATACCAAATAACACCAGCTTCGTACATCAACAACGGTAACCCAATCGACATTGGCATCACAATTCAACGACCAATTCGCTGTAATAAATGCCAACAGTTTGGTCACCGACAAGACGCTTGCAGAAACAACTTTGTCGACTTCCCAATTTGTGGGTATACACACTTATATAAGGATTGCACATCTAAATACACGTGGAACAATGATTTCTGCAACAATTGCTATGTAGCAGAATTACAGGCTTCTTTACAGTGGCACAGAGGGGACATGGAAATATGTTTTACTATTGCGTGCGCACGCGATAGCTATTGCGTGCGTACGCGATAGTTATTACCCTATCGCGTGCGCACGCAATAGGGTAATAGCTATCGCGTGCGCATGCAATAGCTATCGCGTGCGCACGCAATAGTAAAAAATATGTCCATGTCCCCTCTGTGCCACCGTACTTGTGGTCCATACTGCCCGATGTTTCTTAAATACAAGACGCACATTAATCACAAACATCAAACAAGACAACTAACGCGCGACGCACTCAATGAACAACTGCAAACACAAACTTCGATCAATACAACATAATATGTTGATGCCACCACTAACTTACCAATACATAGAGAATACCAGGCTAGTGTCTTTTGATATTAAGTTGATCAGGCAAGGCTAGGAAACGCGTAGGAATTCCGAGGCTTGCCGAGGAATTCCTACCGTTTCCGAGCCGAGCCTGATAAACTTGATATCAAAATACACTAGCCTGGTATTCTATTTATCAGGTAACGTTTTATGCTCGAAAATGACATTAGATTACGTCGTATTCTATGGACAGAACGCGGACTTGTTTACGTTGCGTCATTACACTGACGTCATTCGGTAACATCACGTGACGTCAACCGACCAATGGAACGTCAGTTTTCACTTTGTTGTAACCCGGATGTTGATATCAGGTCAATGCCTGATACAACAATATGTTATCAGTCAGTACGTATTCGGTCAATACAGGGCAGGTTACAAATACAACAACAAAACGGCCAGTATTCAACTATCCCAGCCACACCACAATACAACAAACGCAAACGGGCATCTGAAACACATTCCATGGATACACACGCCAAACAAGATACTGAAATACAGCAGTGTGTCACAAAAAGTCAACTTTTGGATATAGTAGCGGTGATAGAAACAACATTAGAATCTCATTTAGGAATTAAAACAAAAGGAATAATAGGTCACATAGCAGAGTCCCATCTACAAAATAGGACAATTCACACGCCCACAGTTACTGCCGCTATTATATACACCCCCCCCCACCCCCCCCCCCCCCCCCCCCCACCCCTTGTGTGTGTATACTGGAGTCAGGTCAAGGTCAAATACTTAGTCTCTTTACAAAATGTAACATCAGAGAAATATTGTTATAACTTCTATTTCCTTCATCTAAAATGCTTAATATTCACTCGTGCATTCCTGTAAGGCTCTACTACCATGCTGTGCCAAATCCACGACCGCCCAACCCCCGCTGATCAGAAGGTCAATGTCAAATTCTTAGTCTGTTTACAAAACTTAACATCAGAGAAATATGTTATAACTTCTATTTATTTCATGGCAAATTCTTAATATTTCATGCGTGCATTCCTCTAATGCTCTACTGTCATGCTGTGACAAATCCCCGCTGATATCGCGATAAATGTCACATACTTAGTCTCTTTACAAAACTTAACATCAGAGAAATTGGTTATAACTTCTATTTCCATGCTCGGATCTGCTTCACATTTCACACACGCATTGCTCCAATGGATCTCTACCACCCTGTCACAATTCACGTTCGTGCCGCCCCCGCTAAGCCCAGAGTCAATGTCACAAGCCCACACACTTGGACATTCTTTTACATATTTATGGGTACCTGGGCCCACGCGGGGGGTATTCCGTAAGCCTCGCTTACTGACCAATCTAGTTCAACACGTAAATAGACAAAACCCTACCTCCTCACCCCACCCACTAAACAAAGAAGAAATAACAATACTGAACCCCTGCATCCATCAATAGCTACGAGTAGAGTAATCGCAAGCATGCTGGACTAATAACGGAAATAGACACAGCATTAATAGAAATGGCGGCGGAACTCGGTATAACAACTGAAATGAAACCCGAAATGTCACCTAGCATCAGCGTGGACTGCGCAAAAAGTCCCTGCTACCCAGTCGTAAACAATAGCCCCAACAAATCCGCCCCAGCGTCATCACCTCTATTCTTATCAAATATATCACAAAACATTAACACATACAACATACCAGATGGTCATAGAAGTGTTACGAAACAACACACAGAAGCAGCAACCAACAATATTATAACATCCACCCTAAATGCCAGTCCAACGGGTAGTCCGGTGGACGAAACAAATAAGTGCGCTAAATCTAATAAGAACAAACCATACAATATGCCCCTTACACAAAAACAATCAAACACTTTTAACCCTTTGAACCCGAAATCCCGCTATAGCGGGTTATGCAAAAAGTGCAGATTCATATGAGCCGGCTCTTAACGAGCCGTCTCATCAGGATCTGCACTTTTTGCAAGTAATTTTCATATTTCTTAGAACAAAAACACCCCCTTTTCATAAAGGGACGAATCTGAAAATCATTTTGTGACCATTGGATTGGTCGGAACATTTAACATATCACAGTCCATTCCAGTTCCTTAGGGTTGAAAGGGTTAACATGCATGGACCATTTGGTAGTCGTCAAACTAAAAACCCTAAACGTAACGTCCAATGTAAGCAAGGTCCCAATGTCCTAGCGCCTCCAGTACAGCTGAGAAGCAATGAACCTGAAACAGCCTCCCAACCAGAACCTCTGAATAGTAAACATGGCGCTCTTCTGCAGAAACGCAGAATATGTTCGCAATAATATATAACATTAATAAAACATGAACACATATAGGTAGAAATAATAAAAGTAATTATCACCCCATGACAGTCCTTCAATGTAACTGTCGGGGATTGCTACGGACAAAAGGAGAGCTAATAAATGCTATAGAAAGGAATATATTGTCACCCGATGTAATATGCCTTCAAGAAATGCCAAAACCATCAACTCTAACAGGATACAACTCCATGGTAGTGGATTATAGTCTGTTTCGTGAAAGCTGTCCAAATTTTGCGGCCATATAAAAAATTCAAAAACAATATTTGTTTCGATAGTATTAAATTAAAGGAAAATTTAAGAATGAGCCTTCTTTTCATTTCGTGAAATTTGGTCAAATATTGATTGTATTGCGAACATTTGTTTTCCCCCATGTTAAATCCCCAATCCCCATAGACATCTTCACAGAGTGAAGATGTCTATGGGGATTTAACATGGGGAAATCTTTTAGAATTTCAGTAATCCTGGAGCGATTTTCAAAATTTAACTTTTGTTTTCTTAGTTAGATCATTTCCAAGCTATCTAGCTAGGTTTCAGAGTCTTTCCAATTTCCAAATTATTTCGTTTTTTACTCCTCCCACACTCCTCTACCTCTTTTTCCCCCATGTTAAATTCCCATAGAGAAATAAATTTTTCGTAATGAAACCAATATTTGACCAAATTTCACGAAATAAAAAGAAGGCTCATTCTTCAATTTTCCTTTAATTTAATACTATCGAAACAAATATTGTTTTCGAATTGTTTATATGGCCGCAAAATTTGGGCAGCTTTCGCTTTTGTGTCGTTCTACTTCCATGTCACATTGTATACCCGTTTCTCTAGTGACGGATAAGACAATGTTATATTTAGAAACACTTTAGAATAATTTACAACATGCTTTGACAGTGCTGTCAAACCATGTTTGAATTGAGAAATAAGGCAAGATATAAAAGCAACAGCAGACGACAAGTGTTGTGAGTAGCGGTCTAAGGTTTAATTAGCCTTTATTATTGTTCTGCATTGCATTGGAAACTCAACATCCCACATTTATTATGCAAGGTCAATCTTTTACTGACTAATAAAACACAGGTGTCGTGCAAGACTCGTACCTGTGACGAAAACGCCGATTGATAAAATTCCCATTACCCCACCCATCTGTTGTCGTACTGTACGTGACGTTTCTATATAATATACACGTAACGTACTGTACGACAACATGTGGGTGTGGCAGTGGTAATTTATTTAAAGTGTGCATTGTTCAGATCACATGTCCAATTCTTTCACCTGTGGTCTGACCAAGCTGCTCGCGGTTGGTGAATAATAACCAATGACAGGTATATTGCCGTGTCTGGATAGGTGGGCATTTTGGTATTTGCGACTAGTGTATATATATATACCTTGATAAACTTGTCCATCTGAACAGCTTCTGAATTGTTCACCTATTCATTCGGAACGACACGTTTTAGTTACAATGGAACCTCTCCAAACCGAACACCCTACTGTCTGTTTCACGAAACCTGCTCAAAATTTAAGAATGTGCCTTCTTTTTATTTCGTGAAATTTGGTCAAATATTGATTATATTACGACAAATTGATTTTTCTATGGGAATTTAACATGGGGGAAAAGGAGGTGGAGAACCTGTGGGAGGAGATAAAAAAAATTGACTCCGCAACATGGCTAGATAGCTTGGAAATGATCTAACTAAGAAAACAAAAGTTAGATTTTGAAAATCGGTCCAGTATTTCTGAAATGGAACATTTTCGCAATAAAATCGATATTGGACCAAATTTCACGAAATGAAAAGAAGGCTCATAAAGTTTGCTTTAATTTAATATTATCGAAAAAAAGTATTGTTTTTGCATTGTTTATATAGCCGTACAATTTGGGCAGGTTTCGTGAAACAGACAGTAGGGACCCCATTTTGTCTAATTATACCCCCCGCAACGAGTTGTGGGGGGTGGGGGGTATACTGGAGTCAGGTTGTCCGTCCGTCCGTCCGTCCGTCCGTCCGTGCGTCCGTAAACTTAACATCAGAGAAATATGTTATAACTTATATTTCCTTCATCTAAAATGCTTAATATTTCACACATGCATTCCTGTAAGGCTCTGTGTCAAATCCACGACCGTCCAACCCCCGCTGATCCCAAGGTCAAGGTCAAATACTTGGTCTCTTTACAAATAATTAGCATCAGAGAAATATGTTATAACTTCTATTCCCTTCATCTCAAATGCTTAATATTTCACACATGCATTCCTGTAAGGCTCTACTATCATGCTGTGCAAAATCCACCACCGTACAACCCCCGCTGATCCCAAGGTCAATGTCACTTGGGTCTCTTTACAAAACTTAACATCAGAGAAATAAGTTATAACTTCGATTTCCTTCATTGAAAATTCTTAATATTTCACTCGTGCATTCCTCCAAGGTTGTACTATCATGCTGTGACAAATCTACGACCGTCCAATCCCCGCTGATCCCAAGGTCAAGGTCACATACTTTGTCTCTTTACAAAACTTAACATCAGAGAAATAAGTTATAACTTCTATTTATTTCATCAAAAAATATTAATATTTCATGCATGCATTCCTCTAAGGCTCTACTATCATGATGTGACAAATTCCCGCTGATCTCGAGGTGAAGGTCACATAGTTAGTCTCTTTACAAAACTTAAACATCAGAGAAATCGGTTATAGCTTCTATTTCCTTTCTCGGATCTGCTTCACATTTCACACACGCATTGCTCCCATGGACCTCTACCAACATGTGACAAATTCACGTTCATGCTGCTCCTGCTAAGCCCAGAGTCAAGGTCACAAGCCCACACAATTGGAAATTTTTACATATTTTAGGGGTACCTGGGCTCACGCGGGGGTATTCCGTAAGCCTCGTTTACTGACCAATCTAGTTTAGATGGGGTTTTAATGTAATTTGTTTCATTGTCCTGTCTGTTCATAACAGAAAATGACAAAAATTGGCCACCGAGTGCGTAGTTACACTGGAACCTCTCTAAACCGGACATCATGTGGACCTCCCAGGGAGTCCGGTTTAGAGAGGTTCCACTGCAATAATATTTCAACCGATACCATATCTACCAATACCAGAGTGAGGAATGTGTTAGCGGATCAGGATTTAGACTGACCACACACGTCCAGAAGCCTAATTTCACCTGTCAAGGTCACCATCATATAGGCATATGTTCATGTAAATAATTGTTACAGCGAACGACGTTCTATCATGTGGTATATCAATTCAGAATACATACATGTAACTACAATGACAATAATAGATGATCTAAACGAGTTTATATTTGATATGAGATGTATGCAACGACTCACGTAAAAGTTGTGCACCGAGCCTCTGGCTCATTAGACAGAACGTTGACGCATACTACGAATACGTAATTAGGGTGATGCGGTCAGCCAGTCAAATTCGCTCCAGGTGTGTCATATCAGATTTATGAAATGGACTACAATACGGCATAACAAGGATTTCGTGTGATAATAAGACGTATGCTGTGACACTATTTGATAGCCTGCATTTGACGTTATTCTCATTTATCAGGTAACCTGCCCTGCATTGACCGAATACGTACTGACTGATCAGGCATTTACCTAATACAAACATCCGGGTTAGAACGAAGTGACAACTGAGGTTTCATTGGTCGGATGACGTCATGTGACGTTACCGAATGACGTCAGCGTAACGACGCAACGTAAACAAGTCCGCGTTATGTCCATAGATAACGACGGCATATGTGGTCATAAAACGTTACCTGATAAATATAATACCAGGCTACTGTCTTTTAATATCAAGCCTCGGAATTCCTACGCGTTTCCTAGCCTTGGCTGATAAACTTGATATCAGAAGACACTAGCCTGGTATCCTCTATTTTCCGCACATATTTTGATATAAATGCATACTAAGACCTCGCTACCGCGTTAGTCACTGCATGTACATACTATACAAGGTGTATGCTCACGTGGTACTAACAACAACAACAAGTACTGAAACTTCCAGAATCCATCCGATTGAAAGTACGTATTCTTTTATATTGTCCTTATTACGTAACGGATTTTGATGAAATATGGCACATTAAACGCGTCTTGTTAAGCTGAATTCGGTGGTCTCTGTATTTACACCCAAACTTCTGTCATTTTTGCGAAGAATCGATTTCCGTGTCTCCGACACGGAAATCGATTCATTGCAAAAACGACATAAGTCTGTGCCAAACTCTCTGGACCACCAAATGCATCTCATGAAGACGCGTTTGCTTTGCCATATTGTAACGTCCCTATGTCGTATCCGTCTTCCTCAATACGGTATAAACCAGATATTTCCTGTTCACGCAGGGGAATGGTGGCGGGCCCTCGTAAATCGGGGTAGGGAAATTTAACGACTATATCCACTTGGCAATGAAAAGACGACAGTGACGAGATTTTAGTAACATATGATATTTTGATAATAGTTCTAACATGCAGTATTACTCAACTTGTACAATTAAAGAGTGGTGACAAACTATGATAACAACGATGAGGGTGATCTGATTATGGACAGATAATGATTAATATGAGATGTACACATGGCAATATACAAAGGCACAACAGGCGACTGTGGGAGTAAGCAGACTCGAGAAAGGATATTAGCGCATGTAAACACGGACTAGATTTATGCTAAAATCTGGCGGAAAATCACACTAACGCAAACCCAAGTCATGGTGGGGAATCACGAAGCTGGGGGTGGGAAATAATGCTGGGTGGGGGAGTCACACAGCGGGGATCGCGAAGCTGGGGGTGGGAATAATGCTGGGTGGGGAAGTCACACAGCGGGAATCACGAAGCTGGAGCTGGGAAATAATGCTGGGTGGGGGAGTCACACAGCGGGGATCACGAAGCTGGAGCTGGGAATAATGCTGGGTGGGGGAGTCACACAGCGGGGATCACGAAGCTGGAGCTGGGAATAATGCTGAGTGGGGGAGTCACACAGCGGGGATCACGAAGCTGGGGTGTGGGAAATAATACTGGGTGGGGGAGTCACACAGCGGGGATCACGAAGCTGGGGTGGGAAATAATGCTGGAGGGTGGGGAGTCACACAGCGGGGATCACGAAGCGGGGTGGGGTGGAAATAATGCTGGGTGGGGGGAGTCACACGTACAGCGGGGATCACGAAGCTGGGGTGGGGGTGGAAATAATGCTGGTGGGGGAGTCACATGTACAGCGGGGATCACGAAGCTGGGGGGGGTGGGAAATAATGCTGAGTGGGGGAGTCACACAGCGGGGATCACGAAGCTGGGGGTGGGAAATAATGCTGGGTGGGGGAGTCACACAGCAGGGATCACGAAGCTGGGAGTGGGAAATAATGCTGGGTGGGGGAGTCACACAGCGGGGATCACGAAACTGGGGGTGGAAATAATGCTGGGTGGGGAGTCACACAGCGGGGATCACGAAGCTGGGGGGGGGGGGGTGGGAATAATGCTGGGTGGGGGAGTCACACAGCGGGGGGTCAGGAAGCTGGTGGAGACTAATGTTGGGTGGTGAGTCGCACAGCTTGGTGGGGAATTACACAGCAGGTGGGCACATAGCAGGGGTGGGGAGTCGCACAGCCGGGGTCACGAAGCTGGGGTGGGAATCATGACACATAGCTGAATGGGGGGGGGGGGGGGGCACACAACAGCTAGGACGCATGACAATGGAATTGGGATCACCTAACAGTGGTGGGAGGCGGCTGGAAGTTAGGGTGGGGCGTCACACAGCAGGGGGGTCATGAAGCTCAAATTAGGAATCGTATCGCGATGGGGAAAAAGTGGGTGGGGTAATGGGATATTGGCATTATTATGGTTCCAGCCAATATTAATAATCAATAATGGCATTATTATTATTAATGCCAGACTGACGTTCAAATCATCACATCTCACGACTAACGGACCATTGGTAACATCGTCGGTGAGTAATGTTTAAGGGGAGGGGATATTTGGGCCTTGGGAGTTCTGAGACGCGAGTTGCGTCTCTCGGGACAAAGCCGCCAACTGGCAGATTTCACTCCTATTTATAGGTGTTGTCAGGCCGAGTTGGACAAGTTCGTCCAACCTTCCGCATAGTGATTGGCTAGATTGTATGGACGGAATAATTCCGATCAGACACGAGCCAAAACAAGCACAGCCAGTAAACATGGCGGCTGCATTCAACACACACAGTGCCAACAAACTATTGTGGATTATAACGAACTAAACAAGTTTCCTGCTGTGTGAAGACGACAATCATAAACTATTGACAAGTGTGAACATTCAGGCATGCATCTGAGATCGTGGTAAGTTGTGTGCACAAAATGACAGACGTGTTTTGTTGTCCAAAATGTGTGATAAATTCGAAGCGAGGAATACGCAATACACAAGCGTGTATCAGTGATTCTATATTTTATGTACATCTGGTGTCCCGGTGTAATTTACTGACAAATCACACAATTTATAAGGAAAATTATTATTTTTTCAGTAAGGAAACTATGTATAATACCAATCCATTAAGAAAACGGTATTTACAATTCTTGTTATGTGTGTTTAGTTATTATTTTCTGTTGTTGGCATATGTATGGTGCACCAAATGGGCATATCCCGATCATCAATCGGCACAGTTCACAAGCCCGTAATTCTCAAATCTTGTCCATTTGTACTTTACTATACATTGCATCTGAATTAAAATAGTTTAACATTGACATTAAACTTATTCTGCAATAAATTTGCCTTTTGTTGTAAAAAATACAGTGGATATACCTAGGTTCTGGATAATAAGCCTTCGTTGGCCAGTTACTAGAGCTATAAGCATACAAAAACAATTATTCAAAACTTTTTAAAACAATAAACTTATCGTAAAAGTGCTGTGAAACCAGATTTATCAAAAAGTGCTGCTTGTTTCCATGTCGTCCATTTTGTTAACGTATCATCCAGGCGCTTGTAGAAAATAGACTGTGACCTTAGACTCTGGATGGATTTTGTTGTTGGGTTATTCTCATCCTGTAGTGTGGCGCACCATCGGATCAGAGTGAAAAATGGTTATCTAAATTATCAGAGGAGTGTACAGTAAACCATTTTCCACCATTTCCTTTGCCAGTCATAAATGACGATAATATTATCACAAGGCTAATAATCATACTGCAAGATGCTTTCAGATCACGTTTAATTTTCATTTGTGGTACATGTTATTTTATCATATTCATTAAAGTGCACACTACAGGCAGGATATATACCAAAAACAAGATAATAACAATCTACAAACTGTAGAATATTATTCTGAGCATTTTTATAATCAACAGAACAATAAATTCTATTAAAAACACGGAGTTTATATCTACATCTGTGTAATCAAATATAATTCTGTGTTAGTTTTTTATTGTTTTTCATATAGGACCCTCCAGTATAATGAGAAGCTCTCTTCTGGTAATTGGACAGCTACCAGTCTGTGTTTACATGACATTGACTGCTCAAAATGGCTAAAGAATCCAGTGACTCAGACTGACAGAACCATGCTTTGTAAATCTTTTTCAATTATGATGTTTATGAGTGGACAAAAGTGGGAATAGCTGAAATACAACATTTTGAAGGTATTCTAACAATTTTGATTAAAACCTTACATGACCAAGGGCGAGGTGGAATATTTTTCTCCATTTGACAGATAGGTGTCTTCTGCAAAAAATGTCCGGGAAACTGACAATGAAAGTTTCCGTGATTAGTGACAAATGCGGTTTACAAAAATTCCCGACGCGGGGGTAATCCCGACAAATGGTTACGTTACTGTACTGACGTTAATGTATCTGTCCCGCGAAATCGAATCATTACCATTACGCTGAACAAAAAATGTAAAATCAGAGTAACCTCCCTTTCCTACTCTCAGCTACTAATGCAATGAACACTGTTTATGGGCCCCTGATTTTAAACACAGTGGTAACACAACTTAAATCATTGCCAAGAACGAGGCCGGCCTGTATTCGGAATTTTAAGGTTACACATTACATGCATCATTACCATTCACGGTTTATACACGTCCATATGTATGTAGGTCGACTGAAACCAAAATGGGTAGATAGACACACTTACAACGTTGTCTTTGCATATTCTACCTTCATGATGCGATGCGTTGTATACAGAGGGGTGAAAAATGGGAGTTTTTAAAGAAAAATCATTACCGTTACGGTCATTTCCTACAAAATTGTGTAACGGTAATGACGATCGTGTAACGGCAATGATAAATTACCATACTAACCAGTCAGTTGATGCGTCAATTAGATATAAACCAGGTCCCATCAGTTGTCGGTCAGTAATGGCACATTTATTCAGACCTACAACATTTATGTATCAGGATTTAATTAGTAAAAGCTCTGAAACAACAAAAAACAGACACAGCTTCAAGGAGTGTGGGTTTCTATTGGCAATCGCATTAAAAGTAAACACTAACTTGAATTTATATTGTACAGCATATTCAAAGTATAAATATGTTTGTTATATATGCTGTATTAGTATTTTAAATAAATGGAAAGTCATTACCGTTACGTTTTGTCATTACCGTTATATATAATCATTGCCAATATTTTTGGAGGCTGTGCTATTAATTAAATGTAGCTTTATAACGATGTTTGGTACATGTGGTAAAACACGGCATTCTGTTAGTTGCCAAGCTATTTTGTTTTGCTTAACTTTACTGATTCATATTAAATACATGTTGTTGGGTTACCATAAATGAGAAATTCCACGACTTGCTACTAAATTTCTCTGTTTCGCACTAATACAATTAGCTTACCATATTATTGACACTTTTCTAAATAAATTCCCCTTCAGTTGTATGTTTTATGCCGTTGAAAAGAAAAAAATGTAAATGTAAAGCTATATTTACGTCATGTAAATGTACGTAACGGAAATGACATTTCTGAGACCCCTGGTCCCTTGAAGTGGAAATAAAATTAAAAAAATGACGAGAACAATTGGCTATGCTATTATAAATGTAACAACTGGACTGTCACTCAATGGAATATAAACACAGTTTAATGAATTATTGGTTCTACATCGAAACTAGAAAAACGGCACCAATGTGTACATAAAATATAGAATCACTGGTATAGCAATGCTTCGCTGGCTGGGTCGCTTCATTATTTCCTCATAATCCATCGCATATTAAGGAAAATATCAAATAATACTTACTTTGGAGTGGGCGACGTTGTTGTTGTTGTAACCACGTGATCATGCACCTTGATATACATTGTATCGTCAACATATGGGGAATCCACGCTTAATATGTTAGTCCAGTTAGTGAGGTGGAATATCTATAATATATGCAAGGCAGTATCATGCAACATGTAAGTTTGACCACTCTTGCTTATTTCTTCTTGGTGTGCACGTCATCAAAATAACATTATATCAACGTTTGAATGAGTATTTTCAAATGAATACATGTACATGTGCTTGTAGTGCGCGAATATGAAACCTTATTCGGCAAATACATGCCGTTGATAGCAGTGTAGCTCTCTAGATTCAAATAAGTTACTCCAGTTTTGGTAAAGCGAGATGGAGTGAACCAATATGTTCTTTATTGTGGGAGGGCACCGCACTTTAAATGTTACTACTGTCTGTTTCACGAAAGCTGCCCAAATTGTACGGCCATATAGACAATTCAAAAACAATACTATTTTCGATAATATTAAATTAAAGGAAAATTTAAGAATGAGCCTTCTTTTTATTTCGTGAAATTTGGTCAAATATTGATTTTATTGCGAAAACAAAATTTCCCCATGTTAAATCCCCATAGACATCTTCACGGAGTGAAGATGTCTATGGGGATTTAACATGGGGAAATTTTTTTAATTTTAGAAATACTGGACAGATTTTTAAAATTTAACTTTTGTTTTCTTAGTTAGATCATTTCCCAGCTATCTAGCCAGGTTTCGGAGTCAATTTCCCCCAAAAAATGTTTTTTTACTCCTCCCACAAGTCCTCTACCTCTTTTCCCCCCATGTTAAATTCCCATAGAGAAATCAATTTTTCGTAATAAAACCAATATTTGACAAAATTTCACGAAATAAAAAGAAGGCTCATTCTTAAATTTTCCTTTAATTTAATATTATCAAAAATAATATTGTTTTTGAATTGTCTATATAGCCGTAAAATTTGGGCAGCTTTCGTGAAACCGACTATAAGTACATCTAATTTCACATAATGTCGGAGAACTGTGTTACAGTGGAACCCATCTAAGCCGGACACCATCAGGATCCCATTGTGTCTAATTTAGATAGGTTCTAATTTAAGTTTTGCCAATGTCCTGTCTGTTCTTAAAAAAAAATGACAAAAAATGGCCATCGATTGCTTCATTACAGTGGAACCTCTCTATTACAGTGAGCCATTTCCTAGGCAGCTGAACACCTGCTAGTGTTATACGAAACTCTATAATTATATTAGTATTATGTAAATCCTTCCATTCGTGTGGTAATTGATGGAGGTACTTGGCCCCAGCACCGAAATTGTATTCCTTATCGTACTACTGTTTTTGCCAAAATTGACTGAAAATTAAATGTAGCCAAAATTGCTTCAATGAACTCGACTGTAATCATGGTAATGTGTTAATTTGACGAGTAGTTTTCTTGTTCAGTTCACATATAAATATATAGTCCTAATATACGTAACTAATCTTACATGACTGATGATTTAATAGTACCGCATTCATATGTGCTAACGACATCATTACTTGTATAAGTGTTCTCGTGCTTGTTTTTAACAGTTGTTAAATATACAAAGTTTAAATTTTCGAAATTGTTAAATTCTATGCATTGCATAAGCACAGTAGCGTACATTGAAATCATACTAACGAAACACGTAATTGTGCATCCTATAACAGTCTCGTCTAAATATGTATTACGCTAGTTTAATATTATTTTAATACACAGAGTTGGCTTTATACATACAGCTCAGCTCAAGCTCAGCTAATCAAACTGTTTGATTGCGAGTTGAGATTGAGATTCAGAAACGTTGATATCCGGGAAAGAATAACTCAGTCAGTTGTGTAAACGCTGTCATACTGTGCACAGCTATTTGAGAAAAAATCTGGAAAGCAATTAAGAAATTTAGCTATTTTTATAAGAAATGCTTTATGGTTATAATGACTAGTGACGAAAAAGGTACCAGATTGATCGCCTCATTGATACCTTCAATTTGATATATGACATGACCATATTCAGTAAAAAATAAAATTTGACCCCAATTTGACCCCATGGGCCACGCCCATTTTTGACCCCGGGGTCACCATTTTAACAACTTTGAAAGAGCAATGTACATCGATCATTCCTACCAAGTTTTGTCGAAATCCGGTTGGCGGTTCTTGAGAAGAAGATTTTTTAAGAATTTGTGCTATTTTTAGACGGCGGCCATCTTTGATTACGTAATGACGTCATTTTAACAATTTTCTAATCCCCCTACCTAAGGACCATGACCATGACCATATGCATTTTGTATTTGTACCCATCGTTGTATTATGTAATCTATTGTATACGTCGTGTGTCACGTATGTGGCTTAGAGTGAATACAATGTATTGTTTGGTCGTTATTTGACACAACTTATTGTGATCGTCTTTAATAAATTTGTAACTTAATATATTTGCACGAAACTGTATACTAGCATTAAATACATTTTCGCAGATTTACATATTCTTTCACATCAAGTCATTTTGAAATGCCTGGTGCATTTAATGCTCCAGTTGGTCCACCTTTTTAGCTCACCTGAGCGAAGCTCATGTGAGCTATTGTTACCGCAATGTGTCCGTCGTCGTCCGTTGTCGTCCATGAACATTTTCAAACGTGTTCTCCTCGGTAACCATTGGGTCTATGGTCACCAAACTTCATGGTCATGGTCCTTAGGTAGGGGGATTAGAAAATTGTTAAAATGACGTCATTACGTAATCCAAGATGGCCGCCGTCTAAAAATAGCACAAATTCTTAAAAAAATTAAAAAATCTTCTTCTCAAGAACCGCCAACCGGATTTCGACAAAACTTGGTAGGAATGATCGATGTACATTGCTCTTTCAAAGTTGTTAAAATGGTGACCCCGGGGTCAAAAATGGGCGTGGCCCGTGGGGTCAAATTGGGGTCAAATTTTATTTTTGACTGAATATGGTCATGTCATATATCAAATTGAAGGTATCAATGAGGCGATCAATCTGGTACGTTTTTCGTCGAAATCGGATTGTTATGTCATCCAAGATGGCCGCCGAAATGTCAAATGGTCGTTCTTTTATTAGAGATTTCAAAATTCTTCTTCACATGAACCGCTTGGCCCATGGTAGCCAAACTTAAAAGTTATGGTCCATGGGTGAACCCTTTTCAGATTTGTTAAAATGGAGGTCATCACTAATCCAAGATGGCCGCCATTTAAAAATAGCATAAATTCTTAAAAAATCTTCTTCTCATGAACCGCTGGCCGGATTTTGACTAAACTTGGTAGGAATGATCGATTTGCAATGCTCTTTCAAAGTTGTGAAAATGGTGACCCCGGGGTCAAAAATGGGCGTGGCCCGTGGGGTCAAATTGGGGTCAAATTTTATTTTTGACCGAATATGCTCATGCCATATATCAAATTGAAGGTATCGATGAGGCGATTGCTCTGGTGCAATATTTGTCGGAATCGGATGATTATGTCATCCATGATGGCCACCAAAAGGTCCATTTATTCAAGATTTTGAACGTCTTTTTCTCAGGAACCACATGGCCGATGCTGGCCAAACTTCATAGGAAGTTAAGATCCTTGGGTGAAGCATTTTCAGATTTGGTAAAATGACAGCCATCGCTTAATCCAAGATGACCGCCATCTAAAAATAGCACAATTTTTTTGAAACACATGAACTCAATGTCACATTCTCCTCTGGTGTTCATGGAGTCAGGTGAGCGAATTAGGGCCATCATGGCCCTCTTGTTTAATTTTAGTTTACTATACCGCCAACTCTATTTTATTAACAACATGGTTTAATAAACCGCTCACTAGACATATTGCAATCGTGCGTGCCTGGATATATATCATAATATACGGATTACCATAGGAAAAAAATTGTGTTGTAAAAACAATATGAACATTTCTTACAAAAAGTGCAGATGCAGATGAGACGGCTCGTTACGAGCCGGCTCATCTGCATCTGCACTGTTTGCAAACCCCGCTAGTTTCTGGTTCAAATGGTTCATGCTTCAATTGGTCCATGTTTATGTTTCGGGCTACTACATGTCTAACACCAGCGATAGTTCACTTATTAACGGGATTTAATAACACACTACACATGCATTTGTATTCCGTAGTGCGATCATATGGATATACTTCATAATACAAACTGTATACGGATTGTCATGGGAACATCCCGATGCATTTAAAGCTTCAATTGATCCATATTTATGTTTCAGGTTAATATAATAACATCATCAATAGTTCACTTAGCAAGATGATTTAATAACCCACCTCACATATACCAAGCGTGTGGGCTGACTGATTAATTCAGTATATACGGATTGCCATGGAAACAGAGTGACCTACATGTACATTATTACTTCAAATTCAATCAATATTACCAACGGGCGTTTCAAGTGGACACGCGGCTATTACAAGTGAGTGATGACGCCATTACAACGCGGAATTAAATCGTGTCGTCTAAAGATTTGTTTTAACATTAATTTTCAATATTTCTGCATTAAACATTATTTGACATCGGATCAGCATCGTCTCCAGTCTCCAATGGAGACGATTCTAATGTGCTGCTAAATAATGATTTTGCTTAAGTAAGAAATATGACACAAACAAAAAACTAAAACGATACACATTGTTTTAAAGTCACTCTTTATATTTTTTCGACCACATGGCCTTATCAAAATCCTTTGATAAAGACCATGTGGTCGAAAATTTAATAAAAACAGTGAAAACAATGTGTATTAAATGTGCTTCCTTCGGAGGTTATTGGAAATTACTAAAACATTACAGTTCGATTGTTCTGTATAAAACGTCATTTGACAGCGCTTGCCCTGCTAAATCCTGTTTTTGTTACGCGGAAATATGACAAAGTTTAAAAAAAAATAGACGACAGTAACCATTTTCCCACGTTTTACAGGTTGCATATAAACCGGAAGTATATGGATACAACACGATGAATGGCGAACAACACATAAACGAGGATTACACCGGAAATCCGGATAATTTGCAAGTTGAGAACCTCGTTTCCGCAACCGGAGACCAGAAATATGACAGGAAGTTTGAATCGGGGGACCAGCCGAATGGCGCCGCTCCGCCAGACGATTTTCAGGCACCGGCAAGCGTCCAAGAGAAACGGAGAGGCGCAGAAAACCGGAAGTCGATTTTGAAAAGGATCAGCAATGCTATTATAAAGGCTTTGGAGATGGCATTTTATAAGTAAGTAGGGGCCCGTTTCACTAAGCTTCGTACGAATAAGAAGTTCGTAAGTGCAAACCTACATGTAAAACTCCCAACAAAATTCGCATTAACAGCCGATTTTGTAAAACCTTTTATGAATTCGTTCATATTTAACGACACTTACTTGTAGATCGTAAATGGTAGTGTAGTATTTGTGAGCAAAATTAATGTGCTAGGTATACGTAACACTATAAAAAACATCGTACGAACATTTTTTTATCATACAAAGTTTAGTGAAACAGGCCCTAGATTTCGTGACAATGACGGCATTTATCATAAATATATGATCTGTCAGGACTCCAGATAAGGAATTAGTAATTGAGTATTGCCTTCATTTCTGAAGCAATTGGGTATTTCAAAATTTGAATTGGGTAAAATAAAATCACACTACTGTTTACACATCAACAGACAGCAATTATTGAATAGTTTGCTTCGAAATGAAAACATGTCTTGGTATTTCATTAGAATGTTCTCCTTGGAGGCAATTCTAATGAAATACCGAGATGTGTTTTCATGGAAAATAAGAACAATGTGCTATATTTGTGGTATGTTTATTGTTTTCTACAGCATGGGGTAAAGGTACCACAACATTTGTATTGCTTTTTGATACTCGCTACTTCTGATTTCAATTGGGTTTTTGGAAATTTTAATTGGGTATTTAAGCAAATTCGCAGCTTATCTGGAGCTCTGAATCTGTCATTAGTATGTAAAGCTATTTATTTTACAATATTTATTTCATAAGGAATAAGAACATATATAGAAACTGTACCGTCCGCCTACACGTTCTGTGACGGCCTTAGAAACAAAATTGCTACCCCGCTCTATACCTCTCGCGAGGGTAGCAATTTAACCCCATATCTTTAATGTAACACATGGAAGAGTGTTTTTGCAATCGGTTATCCGGCGTGTTTGATATGTTAGCGATATAAAACTGTCATAACTGCATCAATAAAGTATTTATTAAGAACATACACATGCACAAATTGGTTATTTTACCGTATCAATGTATATCTTGTAAATTTGAAAGCTTCATTTCGCTATGTTGAATGTTGAAAAACACTAACAACAAGAGAAAATATGGCGTCCATGGGAATTTCCCTGTTCTATTATTTTTGGCAATTTACTAGTTCTACATCAAAGAGTATTTGTTTAAATGTATAACATATACACTGGCAGTTTACTAAGCTTTGACTTGCAACAGGTTTGGGTGTATGCACTTGGGTTGCTCATAATTTGTGAAGGGGTCAAATTGTAGCCGTAGATAACATATTGGAGACGAGTTATTGTAGCTATGATGGTCTGTGCCCAGTTGCTGTTAACGTTAACAGAGATTTTGAGCAACTGCCCAATGAGTAGCATTGTGCAATAAAGAGAATCTAACATGTTAACTTACTATGATCTGTCTTAACCCTGTCACCCATAAGTAACTGGATTGTATTTTGATATGTTAATTGTGCAACCAATCCGATGGTCACAAAATGATTTTCAGACTAGTCCGTTTGTGAAAAAGCGGTGTTTTTGTTCTCATAAATATAAAAATTCCTTGCAAAAAGTGTAGATCCTGATGAGACGGCTCATCCTGAGCCGGCTCATCTGGATCTACACTTTTTGTCAATACCACTATACAGGCATGTGGTCTTTAATAAGAAACTCGGGATAGCCTCGTTTCCTACACCATCACTCTTGTACATAGAAGATCCTCTATATAATAATCGGTTTGTATCAGTCAGCACATCTATACAGTCGCGGTGCCTTTTGTTGGCTAAATAACAAACAGTGGTCGGTGTCCTCGCTGTAACTGATTCACATTTGCTTGCAAGCGTCACTCGGCATAAAATCAAGGTGTATGATCACGTGGTACTAACAACAACAAGTACTGAAATTGCCAATATCCATCTGATTCAAAACACGTATTCTTTTATAGTGTCCTTATTACGTAACGGATTTTGATGAAATATGGCGCATCAAACGCGTCTTGTTTTAAAAGCTGAATTTGGTGGTCTCCGTATTTTCGCCCAAACTTCTGTCATATATGGAGACACGGAAATCGATTCTTCGCAAAAACGACATAAGTCTGTGCCAAACTCCCTGGACCACCAAATGCAGCTCATGAAGACGCGCTTGCTGCGCCACATTTCATCAAAATCCGTTGCATATTAAGGACAAGTGGGCGATGTTGTTGTTGTAACCACGTGATCATGCACCTTGAAAATGATAATAAACTATTTTTTCGGATCGAGTTCCTTTTTGATCATCTCCACAACCCCATGACATATGTGATTGAAACTTGCTTTCAACAATGCAGATGTATTATCATTAGAGATAATCTACAGGGATTCGGAAGCGAATAATACATATATTTAAATGATGTTTGAAGAACCACAATTCCAACTTCTCAAGGTGTGGGATCACGTGGCTTCCGAACCCGATTTTCCGACGTGACGTAATCTGTGACGTCATTTTTACAGTAGATTTTCTTTAACGGACGGATTTTGATGATATGTAGCTCACCAAATACGATGGAATATGTGTTTTATGGGTGCTCTGAAAGTTATTTAGAATAACTTATAACTTTCGCAAAGGATCGAGTACTGTTTATTTCTTACATTCACGTGATCTAGTTTTTATTTACATTTACGTTAACCGATTCTTTGTCAAAACGACAGAATTATGAGATTAAAGCCGCGTATACAATAAAGGGCAACATGTACAACATTTGCTGTGGTATATTTCATAAATATGTGTCATTCAATTAAAAAGTTATTAAAATAAATATACGGTAAACACATCTAAAAACATGACGTCATTCTGTTCGAAAACCACGTGACCCCACACCTTGATTCTGGTACATGTACCGCCTGTTTGCAGACTGGGCCTGACAGTCGCCCGACACCCGAAGAAGACGATCGCCATTGTTGTTGTTGTGTGCTTGCTGTTCGGAATCGGTCTAATCAAGTATAAGATGAATGAGGACCTCACAGGTGAAGTACTGAGATATAATGCACAGTGAAACCTCTCTAAACCGGACACCCTGGGAGGTCCCCAGGGTGTCCGGCTTAGAGCGGTTTCACTGTAAATCGGGCATTTTATCATTCTGAGCCATAGTTGTGTGCTATGCGATCCGTTATTTCTATAAGACATTCGTTTGGTGTAGGACAACCAATTGGCAGTATTTATTTATTGAAATTAAATTACTAACATTATGTTCAGCGTTACTAGGTTCAGGTCTCATGGGGAGGTAATTAGGGTAAGGGTGTTATTGTTGGCCCGTACATACGCCAAGTGGTTGTCCACACCAAACGTATGCAATCATGAACGTACATTATCACCTGAGAAAAAATGACCCAGGAAACTCATCATATAAGATCAAAGGTGTTTTCTTCGTCTCCGGTTTAGAGAGGTTCCTCTGTATACATCCCCATAAAATACATAGATAGACGATGTAGATAAACAAATCATAGATTCTCATCGATGAATTTAAAAAATGTCCGTTGAATTATCAGTATTTCCGTGTTTTCTTTTCCGGTGAATTATTAGTACTTCCGCTATATATATTCATATGAGCACCTGTCACGGTGAAGTGTTAGTACTTCCGCTATATATATTCATATGAGCACCTGTCACGGTGAAGTATTAGTACTTCCTGTATCTATATTCATATGCGCCAAGATGACGTAGGCGTTGGCTACAAATGTCATTTAATGCACTGTATAAATATCCCGCAATCTGATTGGCTGATGGTCATACATTACAGGTATATCATTGTTGATGAACAGTCGCAAATTATTTCAATATGTATTCCTGTGGGTGGTGGTCGGGCGAATGAGACTGCGTAAATTAACGGTATGGGTTCCTCCTTATAGGAATCATGATTTGCCTAGTTTGGCCCTCAGGTACGTTTTTATCTTTGGCTCTTCAGTTACCTGGGAGTTTAATTGGGTTATTGCCCATTATAACAGTAGTAAGATTATTACTGATCCTACTGCTTTTGGGAGGGGCCAAGTGATTCTGGTGTGGCGAGGACCTGGCATCAGATCAGGATTATTCTGATTTCAGGGCTGAATATATAGTTTTGTTATTGTAAATATTCAGTTCTGATTTCGGGATTTTCCCCCCATTTGTACATGTACTTGAACATGCACATGTACAGGTAATATATGGGATTTAGTACTAAACCCATTGACCCGGCCTTAAATGACCTTAGCTGTTGATAGGCCGTTAAACCCCAACAAACAAACAAACAATATATATTCCTACGCCAGTACTAAAGGAGTGCATTAGAAATAGGTTAACCGCATTGTAATTGTAATTTGCGGCTTATATCAGAAAATGATGGGTCGGAAAACATGTTTAATGGCTCCGCTAGCGCGTCGCCATTAAACAGATTTTCCGACCTATCATTTTCTGATATACGCCGCAAAATTGAAAATTACAATACAGTTAACCCTATATTACAATACAGCTAACCCTATAGTACACATTTCTCATCGTATACAGTCTAAACAACTGACTAATTTGCTTGGTGGTGTATGATAATAATGATCGTGATGAGAAATGTCCATATTTCACTTGTGTCCTGACTTTATATAATTACAACCGTTTCGGCGCATGCGTTCTTCCAATGGTATTAGTAGTTGCGTAGTCCTTTGTGGTCGTTCAGGACCAAGGTGCATGATCACGTGGTTACAACAACAACAACAACAACAACAAAAAAAAATACTGAAACTTCCAGCAGGGCCTCCGATTCAAGGTACGTATTCTGTTATATTGTCCTTATTATATAACGGATTTAAATGAAATGTGGCGCACCAAACGGGTTTTGTTAAGCTGCATTTGGTGGTCTCGATACTGTGGCCTAAGCATATGTCATTTTGGCGAAGAGTCGATTTCCGTGTTTACTGTCAATACTGACACGGAAATAGATTCTTCGCAAAAACTACACACCTTATATGGCACAGAAACGAATACATCACACGTGTGATATATTCGTGCGAATACGTCACACATGATGAAGACTACGTACGAATACATCATACAAATGTGTGACGTTTACGTTTGGCATCACTACCCCTTGCAACAAAAACGAATGAGTCACATGTTACAAAAACTCGAACAAAAATTAGTAAAATATTATCCGGACGAATATGTCATATGAACATTCGAATGGGGGATAACAGTGCGATAAAATAAAACAGAATATTAATAGAGCAGGCATATTCTCCGGGTTACCAATGCAGACAAGGTAAATGTAAATACTTTGCTTTAACGACGGCACTGGCTCGATGACCTTGCATGTCGATACCGACTATTTAAGTCACCGTCCAATAGGACTAGGCTATCACGAATGTGTCTGGTCTTGCCCAAGGACACGCCGAATCGACCAGTGGCGGGATTCTAACTCGGGGGTCTCCCGATCCGGAGTCCGATGCTCTACCCACTGAGCTATTCCAGCTGATTTCAGACAGCACTAGGGGTGTATCATGTTATGGCGCTTATCGTCTGTCCGTCTGTTAGTGATTTGGTTTGCGCTAAAAATTATCTTGACATAGAATCCTCAAACTTGGTATGCAGGTCAGTAACGACCAGTGTATGACCAATTTGACTTGACTACAGTGTGTCAAAGGTCAAAATCGCGGTGAATTTAGACAATAAAACAGTTGCCGCTCTATAACTGGAGAACGCCATGACCTAGGATGCCCAGTATTGGATTTCAAGTTAGTCATGACCAGCAGATGACCCCTATTGATTTGAGGTCAGTAGGTCAAAGGTCAATGTAGCGGATGACCTTGGACAATAAAACGAGTTCGGCTCAATAACTCAAGAACAGTTGATGCTAGGATGCTCAAACGTTTGCTTTTGAGGTCACTGTGCACATTGTGGCACCACTGCTTGTCTTTTAGAGGGGGGGGGGGGGGGGGTGGGGGTCTTTATATGTTAGACAAACAACGAATAATATGTTGAATGTCAATGTGTCATTCAAAGCTACCATCGGGCGTATATTGCTCTGCTTAGTTCAGTAGTTGCCTCCCGCACTTTTGTTCATTATAACCCTTTCAACACCAAGTAACTGAGATGGAATCTTCCATGTTATATTTCAGACTATTCCATTAACCATGAGATGTTCATTATAAATTTAAAACATTTTACATTTAGTAATAATAGGCTTGAAACATAAAAATTGAGAACAATGTAAACAGTATAATGCTTATAAAACCGCATTAACAAATGTGATGCAGAACACATATGAATAAATGATAAACGGTATATATAACAGACAGACTAATGCACAAGGAAAAGACGCTTGAAATCACTAATAAACTTTCGGCGGGCGGTCATCTTAAATTATCGCCCCTTGTAGGCACCGGGGCGGGATGAACTGATCCTGAGAATAGTGCTGCAGTAGCCATTGCTTGTCGTAAAAGGCGACTAAACTGGCTTAACGATTGGGTTCATACTTTCCGGAACCCACTATACCGGATTTGGCCCTCATGTACATTTTTGGCTTTCTTGTATGTGAGAGTTGAGTCGGGCTATACCCCATATATAAAAGTAAGATTAGCGATAATCCTATTACTTTTAGGGGATGGGATAAATGATGCTGGTGTGGCGAGGGCCTGGCACCAGATCAGGTTGTTCTAATTTCAGGACTGAATATATATTTTGATTGTAAATATTGAGTTCTGAAGTTGGGATTTACCCCCCTCGGACAGGTGTATACGGGACACGACCCCGTTGACCCGTCTGCGTGTAGACTCGCTGAGGCTTGTACCTCTATGTCAGAAAAGCGGACGTTAAACCCTATTCACTCACTCACTCACTCATCTTAAATTATGTAATCATCAGATGTCGACCAAAAATGCTCCAGAGTGATCGTCTTGTCGATACCTTTGAGTTGATATATGACATGACTATAAACGGTAAACTCTGAAATTTTACTTCTACTTGACCCCTCCGGCCCGCCCTTTCTTAACCCAGGGAACAGCGTTAACTATCGATCATTCCTACCAAGTGTCATCGAAATCCGTCTGGCGGTACGTGAGAAGAATTTTTTTTTAATAATTTGACGTACTTTTTGACGGCGGCCATTTTGGATTATGCGATGGTCTCCATTTTAACAAATATGAAAGGGTCTTCACCCACTGACCATAACTGTGAAGTTTGTCCAATATCAGCCCAGCGGTTCATGAAAATAAGACGTTTGAAATCTCTAATAAAATAATGACCTTTTGACCTTTCGGCGGTCATCTTGAATTACGTAATGATCTGAGTTCGACAACAAATGCTCCAAAGTGATCGTCTTGTCGATACATTCGATTTGATAATGATATGACCATACATTGTATTCGGTCAAGTTTGAAATTTGCGATTGTGTGACATGTTCGTTTGTACCAAAAAGTGAAAAATATTTGGGTGAGAGTTTCGGTTTGTGATGTATTCGGCCGAATTCGGCCAGTATTCACCCATTCGCACGAATAATTCACACGTATGATATTTTCGTTTCTGTACATATAATGTTCAACATACGTATGTGCCGAAGTCCCGAGAATCCACCAAATACAGGTTATGAAGACGCGTTTGCTGCGCCATATTTCATCAAAATCCGTTGCATATTATGGAAAATATCAAATAATATTTACTTTAGAGTGGGCGCGCTTTCAACGCTTTCAGACATTGTTGTTGTTGTGGTAACCACGTGATCATGTGATCATTTCGAAACCGGTGCACATCGAACTATTAAACACCAGCACAAAACACCAGCCAGTTGCTATTCTTTATATTTTCAGCTATGCTAATCCCGGCGACGTCACGTGTACATGACGCCAACGATTGGATTAATGCCAATATGCCATATGAGTTCCGGATCGTGCAATTTTTAATAGTCGATGACAACGTGATGAGTAAACAAAGCGTTTTAACGGTAAGTTAAGGTGTTGCGTTAAATATTCGGTCCCTCACATCATGTTGTATTGTAGGGGTTATCTTTTATTGTTTCAACCATTAGATATGTCATTAGTATACACACATAGCACTTAATTGGCATTATAGGAATGAATGGCCTTTTTGTGGAATTTATCGGGGTATAAACTTGGAAAAGTCGCGGGAATACTGGACGAAGGCCGGAAGGCCTCGTCCAGTATTCCCGCGGCATTTCCAAGTTTATATCCCCGATAAATTCAACAAAAAGGCCATTCATTCCTTATAATTCCAGCATTTGAAATAAATTCATCAAGAAAATGTGTTTATTTTCCGTTTTCTTAATAATTATTTTAACTGCGCCTGACGGTTACGGAAAGTAGTTCGGCATGGGAGTTTACTGGTATATAAATGTTGAACAGAGACTTGCTACGGACCAATCAAATGTTAGGGAATTGTGTAAATATTTTTGTGCTGGAATTATTACCGGGTACACTTATTGGCATTATTTTGCCTTATTTGAATGACAGATTTTCATAATTTTGAGGTCAGGGGAGATAACCGTGTTTTCTCAAAATATTAACAAAATCAATATTTATTCAACGGAAATCATTATTTATTCGTACAATGCATTTTCTGATGTACAATACTTATACTTTATAAGATATCAACAGCAGTCGTAATTGTATAGATTATTTATTAAAATAGTTAAAACTAATCACCATATTTCCACATACATGTACATACACTGGTGATCACCACTACCGACACGAAATTGAAATATTAGTTAATATTGTGTAAAAACGGACACTTCCAATGTTAATCAAAGGACTGAAAGTCCTGAAATCCTTCGCAGTACGTGCTCAACCATTTTTGTCGCGCCCGCTTGCGGAAAGCACGACATAGTCTGCCGTTTGGCGTACGTACGTTAGTACGTACGTACGTAAGTACGTACGTGTGTCCGGTTAAAGTTTTTGGTTAAGCTGTTTGGTTCAGTTGTTTCGTTAAGTTGTTTGGTTAAGTTTTTTGGTTAAAGTTTTGGTTAAGTTCTTTGGTTAAAGTTTTTGGTTAAGTTTTTTGGTTAAGTTGTTTGGTTAAGTTTTTTGGTTAAAGTTTTTGGTTAAGTTCTTTGGTTAAAGAAAGGTTGTTTTTGGTTAAAGTTTTTTGTTAAGTTTTTTGTTAAAGTTTTTCGTTAAAGTTTTTCGTTATACTGTATCTCTGCAACTGCTTTGCCCATTACCTTGAAACTTCACATGGGTGTTTGTCATCATCTATATTTTCATTCTACCCCCCTCCTGTGCGGCCCCTGTGCCCAATGTCAAGGTCAAATTACTTTGAAGTTTTTGGTTAAGTTTTTTGGTTAAAGTTTTTGGTTAAGTTTTTTGCTTATTTTTTTTGGTTAAAGTTTTTCGTTATACTACATCTCTGCAACTACTTTGCCCATTACCTTGAAAATTCATATGGGTGTTTATCATCATCTATATTTTCATTCTACCCCCTCCTGTGCGGCCCCTGTGCCCAATGTCAAGGTCAAATTACTTTGAAGTTTTTGGTTAAGTTCTTTGGTTAAAGTTTTTGGTTAAGTTTTTTGGTTAAGTTTTTTGGTTAATGTTTTTGGTTAAAGTTTTTCGTTATACTATATCTCTGCAACTGCTTTGCCCATTACCTTGACACTTCACATGGGTGTCTCATCTATATTTTCATTATACTACCCCCCTTCCGTGCGGCCCCCTGTGCCCAATGTCAAGGTCAAATTACTTTGAAGTTTTTGGTTAAAGTTTTTTGGTTAAAGTTTTTGGTTAAAGTTTTTTGGTTAAGTTTTGTGGTTAAAGTTTTTGGTAAAGTATTTTGGTTAAGTTTTTTGGTTAAAGTTTTTGGTGTTTTTTGGTTAAAGTTTTTCGTTATACTATATCTCTGCAACTGCTTTGCCCATTACCTTGAAACTTCACATGGGTGTTTATCATCATCTATATTTTCATTCTACCCCCCTTCCGTGCTGCCCCTGTGCCCAATGTCAAGGTCAAATTACTTTGAAGTTTTTTGTTAAGTTTTTTGGTTAAAGTTTTTGGTTAAGTTTTTGTCGCGCCCGCTTGCGGAAGCGCGATATAGTCGGCACTTTGGCGTACATACGTACGTACGTACGTACGTACGTGTGTCCTGTTAAAGTTTTTGGTTAAGTTGTTTGGTTAAGTTTTTTGTTTAAAGTTTTTGGTTGAGTTCTTTGGTTAAAGTTTTTGCTTAAGTTTTTTGGTTAAGTTTTTTGGTTAAAGTTTTTCGTTATACTATATCTCTGCAACTGCTTTGCCCATTACCTTGAAACTTCACATGGGTGTTTATCATCATCTATATTTTCATTCTACCCCCCTCCCGTGCGGACCTTGTGCCCAATGTCAAGGTCAAATTACTTTGAAGTTTTTGGTTAAAGTTTTTGGTTAAAGTTTTTGGTTAAAGTTTTTCGTTATACTATATCTTTTTTTTTAGTGTCCATGCCTCACCACAAGGCGCGACATGCAGGCCGCGGCCATCTAGTTAGTTAATATTTCACACAAAAAATCATATATACTCCATTTAAAATCAATATATTCGTCGAATCAGTATACATTATCAATGCTGCAAAAACAATATTTATCGAGACAGAGTATTTGGGCAGTGTATCAGAGCATTAACGGCCAAGAAAATGGAGCTGAAGAAACTTGGGAAGGGCAATAAACCTAAAAAGTGCATGAACATTACACCTGAAGAAGAAGAGAAAATGTATTCACCTGGGTCTCTAGGTACAAGTACACCAAAAAGCCTTCAATTCACGATATTTTACTATTTTGAAAAAATGTTCGGTCTGCGTGGACGAGATGAAGCAAGACAATTGAAATTTGGTGATATAGAGATGAAAACGACATTCAATGGGGAAAAGTTTCTCGAGTTCAATGAGAGGGCAAGCAAGACCAGGGATGGGGCGAATCTGTCGAATACACGAGAGACCACACCGAAGATATTTGCAACAGACAACACCAGGTATGTTTGCTGGCCTTGTAAGCGCAAAACTTTTTTGAGTCTTGAGATATTGTCGATAGAAAATTGAATAACTTGAAAACTATCACGGTTGTCATGACGATACTTGGAGAATCGATTAAATGTTCACGAGCGTAATGTTAATCGATCCTCAATATATCAGCATTCAAATATAAATATTTGTTTAGTTATACATTTTTTATTAATTCAAATATCTCAAGACACAATAAAGTTAGGTGCATACGAGCGGAGTGATCACTACTACTTGTAGTCCATAAAAAGTATTTTGCTTTTCATACATTCAGTAAAGAAAGTTTACTATATCATTGTTAATAAGATAAATAGGTCTGAATTGACATGGAAACATCAGCGAATAAAGCTTGTTGCGAACGGTAACTTGCAATCTACTCGTGGACGGTATGGGAGCAAATTGCAAGAGTTACCGCTCGCAAATATATCTGGGCCAGCATGAGAAAAAAATATTTTTTCTTATCACTGTATTTTGTTGATATCGACTTAAATCCATAAATACATCTGAAGTTGAATTTGAGATATAATTCTGTGAATACAATGTACTGTGAAAGTTGTTGAAAAAAATATTATATTTTTGTTTGAAATCAATATCAGCCGTCTGGCGTGGCAATATACGAGAAACATAACATTTGTTTATGGACCAATATTTCCATTTCAGAGACCGAGTCACCCTGTCAAGATTTTTGAGATCTTCAGAAGTCGCCGACCTTCCGAGATGTTGGCTGCTGACAGTCCATTTTACCTGACAGCAGTACCAGAACAACGATTGAAAGGCACAGAAAATGAGCCATGGTATGACATTTATTATGTGAAATAATGCACTATGATTTTTTTCCATTTTGTTATAAATGTTATTTAAACATTATCATATGACACTGAAAATCATTACGGACAAGGCTGAAGATCAAATGAAGTTTTATAAAAAGTGAAATAGAAATATTTAGTTATAAAAGTAAAATAGTTATAAATACGACAATGTTTTGATAATTATTATAATTGGTGAAAAATGAGATGTAGTTCAGTGTGTCTGAATAGTGATCTTAAAATGATTCTACAGCCTGGTCGATATGCAAAGTTCTCAAAAGTATTTCTTGCACATTTTCTCCCAAATATTTATTTTCAGGTATTACCCACGGCCCATGGGAGAGGCTACACTTGGCAGTCTGATGAAGAATGCTGCAGAGCAAGCTGGAATCTCGTCACGGTTCACAAATCACAGTATTAGAAAGTCAACAGTCACCACTTTATCGAAAACAGGAGTTCCCCCACAAAAAATAATGAAAATTATGGGACATAAAAATATACAATCCATCACACACTATGACGCCGAACTGTCTATCGGAGAACATCGTCAGATATCAAATATATTACAGTCTGGTCAGAATATCGCCCCACCGAGCACAGTACAACTGGGTCAATTAATCGCCCCACCGAGCACGGCCACTGTGTCTGTCCTTAGTAGTGTGAATGTTCTGCCGCTACAGGAGATCGAAAATGTCACCTCGTCAGCGAACACTTTCTCTGCCCAAAATCCATTTCCTGCAACATTCTTGTCTGGCAATACATTCCACGGTTTCGGAAACTTTGGAGTTGTACCAAATCACATCTGAAATTTAAATGTGATAAATGTCAATAAAATTTAGTTGTACGAAAATCACCTTATTGTATGCTAGTTGCGAACAGTAACTCTTGAAATCTACTGCCGTACTGTCCGTAGTCTGAGTTACAATTCCAAACATAGGCTTCCTTTGCAGAATAACGAATCAGATTTTATTCAAACTTTAGTAGCTAATTATTCTGCAGCCTATGAGTGGAATCGCTACTCGATACAGATGGTAGAATACAAGTTACTGTTTGCAACTAATTGTAGGGATATGTATTGTACTGAATATCATGTAATTGGTGTAAAACACACGTAGAAATGAGATATGGAGGGTGATGGTTTTTATTGAGGGATAGTAAGCAGATTTTCAAGGCAAACACAAAATATTATCTTTATGATCATTTATTGATGAATTTTGTTCATTTTTGCTTTGTTGGCCAATGGAATTGAAAATGTTGCCGTGAAGTTTACTACCGTAGTACCGATACATGCGATAATTCAATATTGTGTATTATGTTGTTATTTTGTCTTCAGAGCAAAATTAAATTCAGCAGTTGTTGAACGTGTCGAAATTATTGACAGTCAATCCGATGCTGATGGATGTGCTTCATATTTTTGCTGGACGATTATATGAATGTTTTGGGGTATTAACAATATTCATTGATATCGTCGGCAAATAAAACATGTGTTAAATAAACTTACGTGTTTAAGTATGGCTTTTTATCCAAATTTAACGCCTTTTTCCCGGTTTTGTTGTGTCTGTAGTGATGTCAGCCATCTTGGTTTTTCGTGTATTGTATCGATTCAGGTGAGCGAAATGACCTTGTCAATTTGCATAAACTGTACTCGTTCGTTCGGCGGAACCTATAATTATTCAAACTCTAAGACAACGTTTCCTTTGTGAAGTGTATCGTACTGCATATGCTGTGTAACGTCATTATAGATTAGTTGATGTTTTAAGTAAAATTAACACTGATTAATAATATCGATGGCTCAAGATGATTATTTAAAGCATGCGGTATGTAACTGTCAACAAGAAATGCGTCTTGTCAAACGCGGATGCAACCTGCAGCATATTTGAGAAACTGTGACAAAGTGGTTAACCGAAAAGTGTGACGGACGGACGGACGGACAGGCAGACGGACAGACGGATGGTCCAAACACTATATGCCACCCGTTTCTTCGAAACCCAGTGGCATAAAAAACAATGTTTCTGTTTTAAATCATATTCATTTCACTGTCCAATGTTGGATTTTATCGAGCCATTGACCTATGACTATGTAAACGATTCTGTAATTTGTCTGCATAAAATGGCGGAAACTACTTTTCATGAGACACGAGGTTGTATCATTGCGCGTGAAAAAAAATATACTCAAATTAATACGTGTCAGTTTATATTATATTACATCAGATAAACATTTTGTGATATAAATGTCGTACAGAAAAATTAACAACACATGTATTACACTACACAATATAATTTTAGCTCACTATCAGAAATATTTTTCATGGCGTATAGCTACGTATAAATTACATGTGGAGCGGTCGATCATTGCGCTAAAAATATAACCTTCCCAACAAAATATTTATTATGAAACACGACAGTTAATATTTTATAAAATCACAAACTGTTTTCAAAAATATAACTAGCTCAAAAAAATGTAGCTGGCCAAAAATGTGAGTGACACGTTCATAATGCACCGCTCGCTTTGGAACTCTCTCACGTGGCGTAGCTAGAATCATGAAGCATGAAGTACGTTCGTTGGTCGACAATTACTCATTTGCATAAAACATGAGAGGTCCCAAAAACCGTATAAGGACTATATCCAAACAAATATGCTTGGATAAAAAGATGTGAAATACAGTGGAATCTGTCTAAACCGGACATCCTTGGAGGTGCCCAGGGTGTCCGCTTTAGTGCCACTGTAAAACAGGCAAATAAGCACTCCAAGAAATGAGTGTGTGCTTTGAGAACAGGAACACACATTAACATACTAGATAACTCTAAACTAAACCCACCGTAATTAAGAAACTTGGAAAAGTTGCGGGAATACTGGACGAGGCCTTCCGGCCTTCGTCCAGTATTCCCGCGACTTTTCCATCCAACTCGTTCTGGGTGTCCGGTTTATACAGGTTATATGCAAGTATTTTGAAATACAATGTACAACAATTGAAAAATATTGGCAAGACTAGCGCAGCTCAACTCAGGCTCGGCCAATCAATGTGCTTGTCAATGATTTACAGCACAATCTTCAAGTACATTGTATTTTGAAATAAAAAACACAAATATTGACAAGACTAGCGCAGCTCAACTCAGGCTCAGCCAATCAATCTGCTTGTCAATGATTTACAGCACAATATTCAAGTACATTGTATTTTGAAACAAAAAAGACTAATATTGACAAGACTAGCACAGCTCAACTCAGGCTCGGCCAATCAATCTGCTTGTCAATGATTTACAGCACAATCTTCAAGTACATTGTATTTTGAAATAAAAAACACAAATATTGACAAGACTAGCGCAGCTCAACTCAGGCTCAGCCAATCAATCTGCTTGTCAATGATTTACAGCACAATATTCAAGTACATTGTATTTTGAAATAAAAAAGACAAATATTGACAAGACTAGCGCAGCTCAACTCGGGCTCGGTCAATCAATCTGCTTGTCAATGATTTACAGCACAATCTTCAAGTACATTGTATTTTGAAATAAAAAACACAAATATTGACAAGACTAGCGCAGCTCAACTCAGGCTCAGCCAATCAATCTGCTTGTCAATGATTTACAGCACAATATTCAAGTACATTGTATTTTGAAATAAAAAAGACTAATATTGACAAGACTAGCGCAGCTCAACTCAGGCTCGGCCAATCAATGTGCTTGTCAATGATTTACAGCACAATCTTCAAGTACATTGTATTTTGAAATAAAAAACACAAATATTGACAAGACTAGCGCAGCTCAACTCAGGCTCAGCCAATCAATGTGCTTGTCAATGATTTACAGCACAATATTCAAGTACATTGTATTTTGAAATAAAAAAAGACTAAATATTGACAAGACTAGCGCAGCTCAACTCGGGCTCGGTCAATCAATCTGCTTGTCAATGATTTACAGCACAATGTTCAAGTACTTTGTATTTTTAAATAAAAAAGACAAATATTGACAAGACTAGCGCAGCTCAACTCAGGCTCGGCCAATCAATGTGCTTGTCAATGATTTACAGCACAATCTTCAAGTACATTGTATTTTGAAATAAAAAACACAAATATTGACAAGACTAGCGCAGCTCAACTCAGGCTCAGTCAATCAATCTGCTTGTCAATGATTTACAGCACAATATTCAAGTACATTGTATTTTGAAATAAAAAAGACTAATATTGACAAGACTAGCGCAGCTCAACTCAGGCTCGGCCAATCAATGTGCTTGTCAATGATTTACAGCACAATCTTCAAGTACATTGTATTTTGAAATAAAAAACACAAATATTGACAAGACTAGCGCAGCTCAACTCAGGCTCAGCCAATCAATGTGCTTGTCAATGATTTACAGCACAATATTCAAGTACATTGTATTTTGAAATAAAAAAGACAAATATTGACAAGACTAGCGCAGCTCAACTCGGGCTCGGTCAATCAATCTGCTTGTCAATGATTTACAGCACAATGTTCAAGTACTTTGTATTTTTAAATAAAAAAGACAAATATTGACAAGACTAGCGCAGCTCAACTCAGGCTCGGCCAATCAATGTGCTTGTCAATGATTTACAGCACAATCTTCAAGTACATTGTATTTTGAAATAAAAAAGACAAATATTGACAAGGCTAGCGCAGCTCAACTCGGGCTCGGCCAATCAATGTGCTTGTCAATGATTTACAGCACAATCTTCAAGTACATTGTATTTTGAAATAAAAAAGACAAATATTGACAAGACTATCGCAGCTTAACTTAGGCTTTGTCAATCAATCTGATTGTCAATGATTTACAGCACAATCTTCAAGTACTTTTGGCAAGATTAAGATAAGATAGTACAGGCTTGATGTTGCATAAACATTTTACGTTCTTATTAGAGACCTCGCTTCACCCAGTAGTATTGGATTGTACTGTTTATTTGGTTGCTCAGTATATTACAGTGCAACCTCTCTAAACCGGACACCTGGGAGGTCCCCAGGGTGTCCGGTTTAGCGAGGTTTCACTGCTATGCGATCACGAACATGCAATTTAGCACGAAACACATCAAAATTATGATCACAAATGTTTCTTGTTGTCCGATTTAGAGATGTTATGTTACAGATGTATGATATTTGGAACACGTCGTATACTATACGGAAGGGCAATCAAGGACTAGAGGACATCTGTTTCAGGTATATATGACTAACTCACAAATCGAGGCACAATTGTGGAGGTTGTGTGGGTTCCCAGAATGTCTGATTTTGTGAGATTCCACTGTACATGTATACATCAGGGGTCGTTTGACTAAACTTTGTACGACTAATATGTTCGTAAGTGCAACATTATGATGTCTTATAAAAGTATGTAAATATCACATTAACACTGTTGTATGCCCCCACCCACCGAAGGGTCAGAAGGTGAGGGGGGGGGCATAGTGTTACCGGCGTCCGTACATCCGTCCGTCCGTCCGTCCCGAAACCTTAACGCTCGGGTAAATGGCTTATATTTTCCGTTTCCTTGCTCGGATCTGCTTCACATTTCACACACGCATTGCTCCAATGATCCTCTACCGCTCTGTGGAAAATCCACATTCGTCCTGCCCCGGCATGCCCATGGACAAGGTCACATACTTGGTGCGATCGAAACCTTAATGCTCGGGTAAATGGCTTATAATTTATGTTTCCTTGCTCGGATCTGCCATCGGTTCTTTTGCTGCTAACGGGGGCATTCGTGTGCCGACAGTCCACATTTCTAGTCTTTTAAACTATTTGACTCGACTCGAGTTCAACTCGTAATTTTAAATTTATAAAAGGGAAATATCTGGATATCATTTAGAAATTACAAACAGTGTGTGCTAGATTTAGAGAGGTTTTGCTGTACGTGAAGGCATTCGTTAAAAGCACAGGTGACTGGAAAAAATCACATGACGGTATATATAGTATCTATACAAGTAACAACAAACTATCAGATTAGTTGTTCCCATCACCTGTGGTTAAAAGAATCGTATGGATAGATTTTATTAATTATTATTAATTATTTTCACTGTTTCCAATATATGTAGTTCAATCGACCGTCTAATACATAAGTGTATGGGCATTCAAGCCGTATATCGACAATAGTAGTCAAGGTGTATGATCACGTGGTACTAACAACAACAACAGGTACCGATTCAAAGTACGTATTCTTTTATAGTTTCCTTATTACGTAACGGATTTTGATGAAATATGGCGCCTCAAACGCGTCTTGTTAAGCTGCATTTGGTGGTCTCTGTATTTTCGCCCACACTTCTGTCGTTTTTGCGAAGAATCGATTTCCGTGCCTCTGACACGGAAATCGATTCTTCGCAAAAACGACATAAGTGTGCCAAACTGCATGGACCACCAAATGCAGATCACGAAGACGCGTATATTTCATCAAAATCCGTTGCATATTAAGGAAAATATGAAATAATACTTACTTTGGAGTGGGCGATGTTGTTGTTGTTGTAACCACGTGATCATGCATCTTCATGAGCTGCATTTGGTGGTCTATGGAGTTTTTGGCACAGACAGAAAGACAATGAAATCGATTCTTCGCAAAAACGACAGAAGTTTGGGCGAAAATAAAGAGATCACTAAATGCAGCTCAACAAGACGCGTTTGATGAGCCATATTAAATCAAAATCTGTTACGTAATACGGACACTATAAAAAAATACGTACTTTGAATCGGTACTTACCGGTATTGTTGTTGTTAGTACCACATGACCATACAACTTGTATGTGGCTGTGACTGGAGAAGTGGGGCTTACGGGATTTTCACCAGTGTAGCTATTGATCAACTGGCACACGCATGTAGCCTGATAACGATCTATTATATATTTCTTGTTATGAGCACGGCGGTTTCGTTGATGGAATGGTGAACAGTGCAGACCCTGATCAGACTGTGTGGATGCAAATGCTGATCTGGATCTACAGTGGTCGCAAAACCCATAAGCACAATAAAGCCAGTCACATCCACATATACAGTCTCATACAGGAACTATTGTACTATTTTACTTCATTTCTTTAAGTACGGATACGTCATTTATCTACACAATGGACGTCCATGGTCCATTACTGCACATAATTAAAGGGGGCAGTGGATGAATGGGCTAACGTCAGAGGCGAGATCGGGGGTAATAACCAATATTTATCCCGTCAACACAGTCCGTATGTGCCGTGAAACACGGTGCCATGAAACATTTTTGATATCCAGTCAATACTATTTTTGCATTTTACAGCCATTTGTAGGCGTTGACGGGATAAATAGAATAGTAGGTTAGTGCCGTGAATGGGAAAAAATATCTGGCGCAGCACGGAAACGGGATGTGCTCGGCAGAGCCTCGCCCATCCCGTTTTCTGAGCCTTGCCAGATATTTTTTCCCATTCACGGCACTAACCTACTATTCTCTATAACGTCAGAGGCGAGATCGGGGGTAATAACCAATATGTTTCCTCGATCTATATTACTTGATAGAAGCATGTCTGGTGTTTCAATGATGAAATGGAGAAATGGGCAGATCCTGATCTGTGCGGATGCACAGTCTGACCTGGATCTACACTGGTCGCAAAATCCATAAGCCCCCTGAATTTTCAGACAGGTTTCGACATCACTTACATAAACTATTGCATGTTTTCGAATTAAATATCGGCGAAAAACGGCGATGCGATAAGGGAGGTAATACAAAAAAATGAAATTGCTGTCGATACCTTCAACTTCACAAAACAAAGTAAGAACAGAGCAGTATCCCATTCCTCCGCAGATATGCATCATATACATAACATATAACAGAAAATGCATGGATCTACCTTAGTGCACGAGGCAGTTTATGTTGGTGCATAGTATGGTTCGTGCACTTCATAGCTTTGGTTCATGCACACTGATACAATTTGTGCACGACTAGTGCTTATATCGTGCCCTTTACGTGCACTGTGCTGTTATCATGAGCTCAAGTCCTCTGTACCTGTGCAGGGTCTATGTGGGCACAATGACACACGTTGGTGAAGATAGTCATCAAATCATCACATATATTGTGGGCCTTGTGACCTACAGATTAGTTCACTGGACGTCCGTCCGGTGGGTGGCAGGTGTGAGAATGCGATGGGTAATTTAACGATCGGTGTTCATCCTTACCTGAATTCCGACTGGATACCTGGTTTAGCCCTCACATACGTCTTTGGCATTTTGTATGTGACAGTTCAATCTGGTTATACCCCTTATGTGAGTACATGTATTACAATTATTCGTAATCCTATTTAAACGGGGAAGGGACCAAGTGACTTTGGTGTGGTATTGTGAGTTCAATCCCCGCCCTTAGGAAAATATGAGAAGCATGAACAAATACTTTCATAATACAGTGGAACCTCTCTAAATCGGACACCCTGGGGATCCCCATGGTGTCCGGTTTAGAGCGATTCCAATGTAAGTATGAACACTTTCCGTCATTTTCAATCATGAGTAGACACAACAATTTAATCAATTACAGTGAAACCCATCTAAATTGAGCACAATTGGGTCCCCAGGTTTGGAGGTATTTTACTGTTATTGCATTTCAATTCCACTGGCCAATCAGATGAGACTTGCCGAGGTCCCGTTCCTATATGATATTAGCTTTGCTGGGACGTTAAACCATTCACTTTGGCGTTATGCAAGGCTTCAAGCTGAGGTCGGACACGACCACGTATCGTAACACCATCTGTACTTTTATTAAAGCTATAACACCTATTGTAGTGGAAAGTTCACATGTCCATTTGAGAAATATCGTAAATTTGCGACAGCACATACGTAATTATGCAACATGATTGGCTAAAACATGCTGTATGCACAATAAGTGTCGTGTCCGGCCTCAGCTGGATATATTGTACGTATAGTGTATAGTACATATACAGTGTAACCTCTCTACAACAGCCACCTATGGGAAGACGCAAAACTGGCTGTTGTAGAGAGGTGGCTGTTGTAGGGAGGTTATAGTGTATAGTACATGTAGTACCTCTCTAAACCAGACACATTGAGAGGTACCCTGAGAGGTCCCCATGATGTCGGTTTTACAGGGTTTCCACTGTAATTAAGCAATCACTGATAAATGTTTGTCATTTTCAGTCAAGAACAGACATGACAATGAAATAAAGTACATCGAAACCCATCTACATTAAGCACAATGGGGTCACCATGATGTCCAGTTTAGACGGGTTCCACTGTATATAGCGATATATGGACGAAAGCCGAAATGTTACATTCATTTGTTGCGCGATGTTTCAGCAAAATCCATTGTGCCGTTGTTAAATAAATGACGTCAATCATTACGTCACACTTTTTGATACCACGTGATCACGCAACCTGATGTAGCATTCTAACGCAGCCTGTTATGGTTAGACACCCCCAAATAGTTTTACTATACAATTTAACCGAATGCCATCCAATAAGGCCAGTCTCTCCTACTTTCACTATTCGTATGGATGTTGTGGGACCCACTTGTACATGACCTGCAGCCAGTCTGTACTGGTTCTGCATGAACTAAACAATAGGTTCACTTACTCCTAAGAAAGAAAAATCCAACCTTGTCATATCCTCCAATATTGTGTACATTTGTTGGCCACGGAAACTCTGTGTACATCAAGTGACCAACAGTTTCAGTTTTTTCTTTTAAATGCTACAAATATGCTGAAAACTGGTGTTAAAGGCACCCCAAAATGTTCCTCAATTGAAACTGGGTAGTAATGGATCAAGATTTGCAAGCAAACGGTGTCTGTGACCTCAAAACACCCGCACTATTTTTTTATACCGGACTACTTTTGCACCCTGGGCGGTTTCGCACCATTTGGTGTCTTCTAACCTATAAGTGTACCAGTCCCACTACAACTCATTCTACAATATTCACTATTCAAAACTAGCTTCTATTCCTGGATACAGTACCAAGTTTGGAGCAAATATCTCAAATGGTTGTCACACAGCAGCTATGTAACTCCACCATATGACTGTCCACATTCTGCCTTAAATTGAGCTTCTACAGAACTATGGAGAATTTTAATAGATGATGAATTAAAAGCACAAATCTCCATAAAATCACATAACATTACCCTAAATAGTGTTATAGCTAACCATTCTACATATAAAGACTCGTCACTGAAACTATACCAACATGTATGCCACTCTGGAATGGTCGACAGACAAATGGGTACTGGCTTGGAACGGTCAGTCAAGAAATTTGCTTTATGACACAGGAGGAAAGGAAAAACAATGTTTTTTGAGTACTAGTGTATTGGTACTATACCGATATGCGAAAACAATACACTTACGCCTAATTTCGCACCATTTGGTGTCTTCTAACCTTATGACTACCTAATGCGTGGTCAGAGGAGGTTCGTTGGGTTCGTACGAAGCCCCTGTTTTGGACCCAGCAGGATGTTTTTCTGTATGTAAATGAGGTCCGCGATAGCCATTTTCCGTTCGTACATGAGCAACCATTCTATTATGCAAGTACCGTACGAACAAGCACAGTCAAGCGATGCCAGACGTAATGCAATAAAATAATGCCAATTTTCATAAATATGATTAAATTAACCCAAAACTATTTGCCCAGGAGCGACATGTAGCTGTTGTTAACCCTTTGAACCCGAAAGCCCGCTATAGCGGTTTATGCAAACAGTGCAGATCCAGATGAGCCGGCTCGTAAAGAGCCGTCTCATTAGGATCTGCACTTTTTGCAAGTAATTTTCATATTTCTTAGAACAAAAACACCCCTTTTTCATAATGGACGAATCTGAAAATCGTTTTGTGATGATTGGATTGGTCGGAACATTAGCATATCACAGTCCATTCCAGTTCCTTAGGGTTAAAAGGGTTAAAACATACCCGAATGCCGCATTTGACTTCAAGGAATAAACAATACTTCCGGAGCTGTGAAGTAACCAAAATATGTAAGGGATTCAGGAGCTAGCAGGAGTGAACCCCCACAGCATTTGTACGCATAGAGAATAGTAGGTTAGTGCCGTGAATGGGAAAACATATCTGGCAAGGCTTAGCAAACGGGATGGGCGAGGCTCTGCCGAGCACATCCCGTTTCCGAGCCGCGCCAGATATTTTTCCCATTCACGGCACTAACCTACTATTCTATTTATCCCGTTAACACCTACAAATGGCTTTAAAATGCAAAAAAGTAACCCCAGTCACCGCATATATTCATACGCGGTGATTAGGTCGTATTGACAGGATATCAAAAATGTTTCACGGCACCGTGTTTCACGGCACATACGCACTGTGTTGACGGGATACAATGATTTTCTTTGTTCCCTGCGATGCACTGAATAGGTTAACATATTTTAACATCAAACATTTTGGGCCACAGTGCTATTTTTAGCCAAATATGCAAATTAGGTGCCACCATTTGTGCATATATTTATATTATTAAACATGCTAGAAGAACAATTAAGGTGTCTGTATATATATATGTTTTAATGGTCAATGAGCTCAATAAACACATCTGGTCCACCGATTGGATTGAAGAACTTCCCAAGTCATGAATATGCAAATTAAGCATAGAAACATCGAAAGGGATCCAGGGACAACCCATGGAAAGGGACGTTACTCGTGATTTCCCAAGTCCGGTAACCGATTTATCAGGCGGGTCTATTTGTGTAACCATGCATTTGTTGTTACAGTGTGAACGGTCAGTGTTTAGTGTCCAGTCTGCTGGACCTGTGGAAATATAACGAGACCGTGATAAAAAACCTAACAAACGAAGAAATACAAGATGCGGTTAACAATATTACAATTAAGTAAGTGAACATTACACAACCGCCTGCATTAATCTTGCAACAAGCATCAACATTTCCGAGCATCTATTGTCAATGCTATCTCGCAATAAAGCAATTTGAATGTCTGAGCTGTAACACAGCTCAGGCAATCAAGTTGCTTGATTTCAGGCACTAGATTTAAGAAGTGTAAATGATTAAGGGAACACGATTAGCACAGACGGTAGTGTAACTATGTACTACTGTTTGTTCCATGTTTTTTCAGCCCACCTACTTTTGGCTATTAAACACATTAAATGTACATACTTTTTCATCAATAAAATTTACTTCGCCCTCAAAAATGGTCATAATTTCATGTTTTCGTGATTCCGAATGTTCACATCAACGCGAGATGGCGAACGTATGGAAGCGTCCTAGTGCCAATACTAAACTATTTTATCTCCTAATTAGAAGATACTAACTCCTAATTAGGAAATACTATCTCCGAACTAACTCCTAATTAGGAAATACTATCTCCGAATTAGTATCTTAGAGACTTAGTAAAACTATTTTAGCATTGGCACAAACTTCATAAACAAATCGTAGTGGTGAGAATTGGCGAAATAAATGTCATTAACTAAGTGAAATTTTTTCATGTTTCCTGTGATTTCAGTCCCACGTTCTTCACAGAGTTCAATGCCTCGGCGTTGCTAAGGGGGCGGACCGAAGGCGCAAGTGGGCGTATCCTCGGTGCACGCGCATCGTTAATGACATGGCGGCTACTAATGGACGAGACCGTAAGTAAATGTTATGGCGGGAGTAGGTTCATTGTTGGTCGTGAAATTAATTTCTAAAATTAGACATTTGTTGCCGTAAATTACGTCGTAAATTGTTTAGACCTGTTTTTCCAATGCGATGCTGCACCGATTTCTTACATTTCAGCCAGTAGTTTAACTGAGAAATATAACTGAATTACATCATACAGTCAGACCTGCGAATAAATGCAAGTCAATTGAAGAGAAATACATGTATTTCTCTTCAATTCACTCGCATTTATTCGCAGGTCTCACTGTACACGTAATACGTGGAATGCGCGTTGCTTTTATGAATGCATGCCCCTGCCACACCCCCCCACCCGGCACGAAGATGTAAATAAATATAGTCTGCCAATCCCCTGATAAATATATATCCACAGAATGAAGCTATGATAGATGAATTTGAAGAGAGAATGATCGAAATGGCCAAGAACGATCTCCCTGGAGTGGACGACATTTATGTGTTTACTGTCGATTTGTAAGTACTGGATGTAGAACACATTGGACCCCTGTAATACCTATAAGTTATCGTGCACATATTGATTGTTAAGGAATTAAATGCGAGGGAGCGTTAGCGACCGCAGCATTTAGTACCTTAACAATCCAATATGTGCACAGTAACATACACGTTATTAGCCAGGTATCGTTTATGCTGCAGTCTCCTATCCGAGTATTGATTTTTCATCTCCTGTCAAACAGGTAGTCATTAAATCTGATAATATGATCGTTTTGCGTTTTTCTTTGTATGCTTCAATGGTATATTCATTTAAATACCCTACCCAAGTATTTAAACGCCTGTCATTTCCTTCATGGTTTCGTTTTCTTCAAGGCATGTTGTATCATTTTCATTGTTTTTTTTCGTTTTGTAATTGGAAAACTATGTTTAAATCGAACACATCTTTTCTAATAAAAAATAAAACGACGTGAATACGATGTGTAAACAGTATTCGTTCGTTTGTGGAACCAGGAAGAATTCCAGACTGTAAAATTGATGTTGTATACTGTCCTACATCGTTCCCAAAGCATACATATACATGTACTAGTAACTCTAACGGATATTAGAAATCATATGACGTGATTATAGTCATATTTTTCTGATATCCGTTACCGTTACAAGTGCACGGACCCCGTTGTATTTTCAGGTTTGATAAGGATTTCTTCGCCGCCGTAAACGATGACCTAATGCTCCTGTTGATTGGTTTCCCGCTCGTCTTCGTCTACATGGTGCTCGCCTTCGGCAAGCCAAACATGGTGGAGAACGGAGTAGGTATTCGTCTTCGCATTGGGCCGACTATTTCATGTTTTTAAAGTTCGCCCTACTTTCTAAGCCAATCGGTGGCCAGTATCGAGCTACACTTATTTCACATATTGCAAGATTTAGCCCCAATAAGTTACATATTACCATATTTAACTATTACTTGTTCGACAGGAAATGGAAATTCAATACTCGAATGGGAGATACATGGTAATAAGTAATAGTTAGATCATAAAGTTAATCTAACTGAATTGTATCATTTGCCAAATATGGAAAATTGGCACATGCGCAATTCTATGTGGGCTCATTAATGACAGGAGCCGTTTTTGATCGCTCGACCTGCCACGGAATTGACACGGTCCAATCAGAATTCTAGTGGTGGGGGGTGGGGGGAACAGAGCTGCCAACTGTTACGATTTTTCCGTATTTGTTCCGGAAAATACGTTAGAAATACGGAAGTACGGATAACAATTAAAAAGTACGATTTTTAGAAAAATCAGCGCGGGAATATCTGGAAATAATAATTTCGTTTCACAATTCTGCCAATAAATCCTATTTTTTTTATTTACCCGTAATCATACACGCCGAGGCGCTTACCATTTTGATTCTTGTTGTGTAGTAATAGTAGTTTCAAGCGCTCAGCGATATTGATTTATTCATCATGTAAATTCATAAAATGTCTGCTCCAAAGCGTGCAGCCAACGAATTTGGGTATTTTTTATCGAAAGAAGTTAGGAGAACACATCTGTTCATCAATTATTACAGCGAGACATGGCCCAATTTGGTCCTGTCAAAGCGCGGTGATGAATTTGCGTCTTGCAAGCAGTGTAACTGTGATTTTTCGGTTGGCCGAAACGAGGTCCAAGGCTCTAAAAAAGTTAATTTATGCATATAAGTGAGTACTGATTTGTGTTCCGGAAAACATATGTGATGTTCCGGAAAATGGCCCCCTTTTCTCTCCATGTTCCTCATGTGACCGACATGGGGTTGGCAGCTCTGGGGGAAGTCCCTTCACCTGCCATGTTTACGTCGTGCAGGCCGTTGTTATCGTCATGTTGACATCATTCGGTCATTTCACTTCATGGAACAAAGTTGTAGGCTGTGTTTGTTATATGTGAACTACAATGGAATCGGACGACGACATTCGGAATTTCATTCAGCGGATGTACATTTAACTTTTGAAGTGTGTTTTTGAAAACTTGTGTGCTTAACTGTTTTCGTACATGTACAAATACTTAGGTCTACAGCAATAAACTATAAACATGTATAACTCCACTAAACTAGGCTACATTACAGAAATTTTGAAATTAATGCTATTAAAAGTATATTGGTTTAATTGAATAAAGTTTCTCAAATCTTCCACATTTTGAGTCAATGCTGCCAGGTGGGCCCGAATTCAGAGGAGGGTTCAAATGAGTGGTCATAACCTGTACCTTCATTGAGAGGAACAGCCGTGCAATAACTGCCGTGCGTGTAAGTGCGGAAAATTAGCATATCACAGTCCATTCCAGTTCCTTAATGTTGAAAGGGTTAAGAGTGTTTTAGTTGATGTAGCCTACGAATGTGTGATTTAATGCGGAACACATTGGTACATGTAGATTTACGTTTTTAAAACGTATGTACAGTGGAACCTCTCTAAACCGGACACAAGAAAACATGTGATCTTATTTTGTATGAGTTTCTTGGTCATTTATCCCGGGGGATAATGTCTGTTCATCATCGCATAGCACACATCTATGGCTCAGAATGATCAAATGCATGATTTACCGTGAAACCTCTGTAAACCGGACACCCTGGGACCTCCCAGGGTGTCCGGTTTACAGAGGTTTCACTGTATTACCGATATCTTCCATAGACTACACGTATGCATGTACATGTTTCAGCTGTTCCTGGTAATTGCTGCTCTGGCCGCCGTCCCGCTGTCCGCGAGCGTATGCTACGGTATCTGCCTCGCCGCCGGACTCGATTTCGGGGCCGTACACCAGGCCTTACTCTTCCTGCTTCTTGGTAAGTTATCTTGATTGATTTATGCTTTTACGTCCTTCACAGGCCTACATGTATATGCGGCTGTCGGTGAGCGTGTTTTACGGTACATGTACAAGGTCATTGTACTTTAAGTCTTGTTTTACTTGCTACTATATACATACTTGACCGATTGATTGATTGGTATATTTATGGATGTATTGATTTATTGTCATGTTCATTGATTTATTGAGTGATTTATTAATTGATTGACATGCTGATTGATTGATTATTGGTTTCTAATTGATTGAATTGTATGCTGATTGAGTGATTGATTTATTTATTGATTGATGGGGATTTATTGAGTGATTGATTGATTTATTGATTGATCGATGGATTATCGCCTTTGTTCTTCCTGTAGATGATTGTAAAGGTACATGGTCGATTTTCCCGATCATCCGTGGTCGTTGAGCATGGCTGTCATCTCGTGAGTGGTGCATATATGGACTTGTGAAAAAACGCCTCCTTCTTTGAAAAAAGTAAACTCACTGGCCGTCACTGGACAAGAGGGGCTTGTGGGTTTTGCAACCAGTGTAGATCCTGATCAGACTGTTCGCCATTCCACCTCCCGTGATGCTCTAGCAAGAACTATAGATCAGGCGACAGGAGTGTGCTATTTGATCAGGAGCTACACTGGTCACAGATCTCATACACCCCGTTTCTGTAGTCACAGCCGCATTTATAACTTTGAAATATCAGGGCTCCAGATAATGAATTAGTAATTGAGTATTGTCACTCCATCATTTCTGAAGCATTTGGGTATTTCCAAATTTTAATTGGGTAAAATCAAATCACACTACTGTTTACACATCAACAGACAGAAATTATTTTGAATAGTTTGCTTCAAAATGAAAACATATCTTGGTATTTCTCTCCTTGGAGACAATTCTAATGAAATACCAAGACGTGTTTTCATGGAAAATAAGAAAAATATGCTATATTTGTGGTCTGTTTATTGTTTTCTGCAGCATGATACAGGTACCACACATTTTGTATTGCTTTTTGATACTCGCTATTTCTGATTTCAATAGGGTTTTTTGCAATTTTAATTGGATATTTAAGCAAATACGCAGCTTATCGGGAGCTCTGAATATCATATTAAATCATCACTAGTGTACGATATTCAATGTTCAATTTCAGCCATTGGTGTTGATGACGCGTTTGTGATCTTGGAGTCATGGAAACATGTCGACGTGGAACACCCGGATGTACCGTTAGAGGAAAAACTGGCGCTTACCATGAAACACGCGGGCGTGTCAATTACTGTGACGTCGGTGTCTGATTTTGCCGCCTTCGCAGCTGGCATATCCACGGTATGTGTTCTTATTTTGATGTTACATGTATAGTGTAACCCGTTATATAGGTAAAAAATTATTAATAGAAACTCGGTTCGTCCTGCATTCGATTCATTCATTCCAAACATTGATTAATTTAATTTACAATACACCTTGGAAATGATCTAACTAAGAAAACAAAAGTTAAATTTTAAAAATCGGTCCAGTATTTCTGAAATTCAAAAAAATTTCACCATGTTAAATCCCCATAGACATCTTCACTCCGTGAAGATGTCTATGGGGATTTAAGATAGACATCTTCACTCCGTGAAGATGTCTATGGGGATTTAACATGGGGAAATTTTGTTTTCGCAATAAAATCAATATTTGACCAAATTTCACGAAATAAAAAGAAGGCTCATTCTTAAATTTTGTTTTAATTTAATATTATCGAAAAAAAATATGGTTTTTGAATTGTTTATATGGCCATAAAATTTGGGCAGCTTTCGTGAAACAGACTAGAATTTAATTTACAATACACCAGAGGAGGCAGTGATCATTCAATGTTCGTTCATACATTGCTTAATACAGTCAAACCTCCTTGAACGCGCACTCATCTACAATAAGAACCTCTCACTTCCTATAGGAATTTGTAAACTCGTTTTATTAATAAATATTATATTATATATATTACCTCTCATTAAATCACCTCGTTTCTTGTGATCTGCACTGTTCGCCACTCCATCAAATATATGTTAGTATTGCTTCTAACAAGCATTGTGCTATTTGATCAGGAGCTACACTTGTCACAAATCCCATAAGCCCCATTTCTCCTGTCACAGCAACAAATCACCACGTATTAAATAACCATTTATCTATTTTCAGCTGATGCCCATTCTGAGTTCATTCTGTGTCTACAGTTGTGTCGGCGTTCTTGCCTTGTTCGTTATCCAGTCTACATTGTTCCCGGCGTGTCTACTGATAGAACAGAGGCGGATACGGGACTCACGAAATGGGATCTGCCCGTGCATAAAACACGAAAACCACACCCGCAACCGATTCTCTGATTTTGAAATAATACGCCCGTTCTTCGAGAAAATATACGGCCCCATTCTTATATCTGTTCCTGCTAAGGTGAGTTGTTTATTTACTTCATTACTAAGTATAGTCAACATCCCATACAGTGGACGCTCTATAAATACATAGTGTGTTTAATTTCTAGTATAGTGGAACCTCTGTAAACCAGATACATTGTCATTTATTTCGATGGGTTTCACTGTAATTTATTTCCTGTCATGATTAAAATTTACAAAACATGTTTATGAAGTGGGTAATTACAGTGGAACCTCTTTAAACCCATGGGCGGATTCAGAGGGGGGCGGACCCGGCGCACGCGCCCCCCCCCCCCCCCCCCACCACGCCCGCACCCCCCCCCCCCCCCTAAAATTCGCCCAGTAAAGATTTTGTACAAGTTACAAGGCACGTTTCATGCCAAGTGCCATGTATTCAATGCATTTTTCTGATCCGCTCCGCTCGGTCGACTATTTTGCAATACTTGACTATATTATCGAACGAGCTTAGCTCGGTCGATAATATAGTCTAAGTATTGCACAATAGTTACGCCCCCCCCCCAACCTGAAATCCTGGATCCGCACCTGAAACCGGACACCCTGTACCTTCCAGGGTGTCCCGTTTATTGAGGTTCCATGGTAAATGTATTTCTGAATATGTCACCAATTTGGTAAATAGCCGGATATTGCCGTATACTATGCCATTAGTGTACATAATAAATAATAATAACAGACGATTGGTTGAACCTTGTGGAATGCCAGCGTTGGTAGTCATCTATTGTGCGATATTTCCGCTTTACACTCGTACGGTTGTTGTCTCTGTATTTGGTATGATGAGAGCAATATACGGAGCCACTCACATATACAGTTTAACCTCTCTGAACAGAACACTCTGACAGCTTATTTGACGCCGCTCACAGCCATGTTCAAACGTACAACGCGTGCTATTCGACCATGGCTGTAGACAATGCTCATTCCGGGGAAAAGCCAACACCTACGTAATGCATGTGTATCGTGACGCAACTAGAACGCGCCATTACGTCACCAGACGAGTTCACAACGGTCGCCCTGAAATTTTGAAATTGGCGTGGCAGCGACTGCTGCCCCGGAATATGCATGTGTTGTTTGAATGGAGCAGATTATCAAAGTGCCGAAAGAACTACATACATACATGTATATGCTTAAATTGCATGATATTTCCGACGGAAATGTGACAATAACGTTCGACAATGTACAGCCGTGGCTAAACGTTTGTTGTGGCACTCGGGAACTGTTTGAACCCGTGGCCTGCGGCCGTGGGGTTCAAACAGATCCCTCGTGCCACAACAAACATTTACCCACTGCAGCCTTGGGGTTCAAACAGTTCCCGAGTAACTCGGCAAACGTTTACCACGGCTGCACATTGTCGAACCTTATATTAAATGTACATCAATATGAAAAATCAACAATTCCCATAGAGGTCAATGCTGACATTGACATTTTGAAATGTCAATTTTGTAATTGACGAGGGTCATCTTGTATGTTTAATACAGCTTAATCTCTAACACAATATCACTTTCAGTAGAATTTGTTTCCACATGATCTGTTTGTGTTGAGTAGTTCAATTATAATTGTTAAGGACTGACATGTTTTGCATGTAAATCTATGGGAAGATCGCAGATTATCTCTGTACATTTGGACGAACAGTGCTTCAAGTAATTTATGCCACGCCCATATCCATACCATGTCTATGTCTCCTACTTCTATGACTTCAGATATTCGTCATTGTATCCACGTTAGCAACACTGGGCGTTATGACGTGGTCCCTTACCAAAACCCACGTGGGATTTGACCTTGCCCAGAGTGTGGACCCATCGACCCAGTCCAGGCAATACTTGGACGCCGCAGATATCTATTACGCCAGGGAAAATTCCGTGTTTCAAGTTTATTGTGGTATATTATATAGAAACAATCTTACAGTAGTGATGATTTAAAGGGGAATATCAGGATGTTTTGAAAACATACTAGAAAAAGTGTTTTCATCATGGCCCTGTGTAAAGTGGTTTAATTGAAGATATATTAAGGCCGGGCCACGTAAACCGTAAACGCAAAGTTACATCATTGAATGATAAATGAATGAACGAATGAATGAATGAATCAATCATTAAATGAATCAATCAATCAATAATTCCAGCACAAACATATTTACACTATTCCCTAACATTTGATTGGCCCGTAGCAAGTCTCTGTCCAAAATTTATATCCCAGTAAACTCCCACGCCGAACTACTTTCCATAACCGTGAGGCGCATTTAAAATAATTCTTAAGAAAACGGAAAATAAACACATTTTCTTGATGAATTTATTTCAAATGCTGGAATTATAAGGAATGAATGGTCTTTTTGTTGAATTCATCGGGGATATAAACTTGGAAAAGTCGTGGGAATACTGGATGAGGCCTTCCGGCCTTCGTCCAGTATTCCCGCGACTTTTCCAAGTTTATACCCCGATAAATTCCACAAAAAGGCCATTCATTCCTATAATGAATGAAACAATCAATCAATGGATGAAACAACCAATCAATCACAAACAACCAATCAATAGTGGGTGGAAGGTGGGTGCAAGCGATGGGTAATTTAACGATCGGGGTTCATCCTTACCGGAATTCCGACTGGAGACCTGGTTTGGCCCTCACATACGTCTTTGGCATTTTGTATGTGACAGTTGAATCTGGTTATGCCCCTTATGTGAGTATTACGATTGTTTGTAATCCTATTTTAGGGGAAGGGGCCAAGTGACTTTGGTGTGGTATGGACCTGCCACCAGGTCAGGTTATTCTAATTTCAGGACTGAATATATTGTTTCTCGATGTAAATATTCCGTTGTGATTTTGGAATTTCCCCCCCAATGCAGCTGGTTAAAACGGGATCGAACCCGTTTGCCCGGCCTTACATGACCTTGGCTGTTGATAGGCCGTTAAACACCAATAAACAAAGAAACAAACAACCAATCAATCAGAAACAACCAATCAATCATTGTTGTAGACACCATGGACTACTCCACTAATATAAAGAAGATTGAGGACATGTTACACACATACCAACACAGTTCCGCTGTGAGACACGAATATACAGAATCGTGGGTACAGCCATTTAAAGATTGGATCCAGGGGGAGAGTGTAACATTAAATTCAGGTAAAGTAGAAAGAAATGTATTTCACGTGTTCGTTACAGTAGTGTTTGCGTTTGTGTTCCAAACCTGTGGTCCAAACGCGCGTTTTCTGTATTTCTATTAGCCAATCAAATCCATGTATTGTCATTTGCAAGCGTCTGTAAATCGGATTTCCCGTTTTGTACCGAGTTCAAACCGTTTTATGGTTTTCTTATGAAATGAAAATGTCGTTTTTCAATGATATTGCATTTCCTCTAAACCCATGCGCATTGTATCTAAAACGCAAAACGTGATTTCCTGAAACTATGCACATGTGCAGATATACAAAATACGGAATACGTTTCTGATGGAAACGCAGCAACGGGGAAACCCATAGAAACCACAAACATTGGTTTTCTGGCAAACGTAGCGAAAAAGATATTATATAATTTTACATATATGTTATGCATATAATTCATTTGTAGCATGCAAACAGTCAATATATGGTTATATACATTACATTACATTACATTACATTACACTGATCTGTATTTCCAGATGGGTTTCCAGTAGATACAGACAAATTTAATGGGCTGCTGTATAGATTCCTACACGAAGAGCCGTATGGTGCGGCGTACAAGTATTACGTTCATATAACTAACGACACGGAGTTCATAGTCGACGTACGTTACATTGGATCAGTGCTTCAGATAAGCTGCGTATTTGCTTAAATACCCAATTAAAATTGCCAAAAACCCAATTGAAATCAGAAGTATCGAGTATCAAAAAGCGATAAAAATTGTGTTGCCTTTTAGCATGCTGCAGAAAACCAGAAACAGAAACAGACCAAACATATAATATATTATTATTATTTTCCATGAAGACACATCTTCATTTTGAAGTAAACTATTCAATAATTGCTGTCTGTTGATGTGTAAACATTAGTGATTTTATTTTACACAATTAAAATTTTGAAATACCCAATTGCTTCAGAAATAATGGATTGACAATACTCCATTACTAATTCCTTATCTGGAGCCCTGTTGGATATTTGGGAATTTGATACAACTTCAATTCCAATTCCAATTTAGAATATATGTAACGATATGGTCTGTTGAGCAGGGTTCATGTCGGTGTGACCGATGTATTGATAAATAATGTTTGTTGTAGGCTAGCTGGTTTAAACCAGATACTTTTGATGCCATAGCATTAAATAGCATCCATAGAATATCAGGGATTCCACTGGGGAAAATAAAAAAATCGCCACTTCAAAAAATCACCAACGGAATCCCTGGAATATGTACGGCCATTCGTTTGGATTGGCTGATCAGTGTACACATTGATCGCTTAGTTTTTCAACTTTTGACATCATTTACAGACGATATCGCAGTTTCTGTAAATATGTTTCATTTTAAGTACATGAAATATTTAAATATTATATTAATTCTTATTATTAATCCTTATTTCAGTTTTCAATATATAATATGGTGCAGTCGTTTAGCGAAGACTCTCGCAAGAACGAGATTTGGCTAGACGAGATTCGCAGAATTGCCGATACTTCCGGTACAACGGGCGCCTGCTTCGCGAATGGAGTATTTTTCATATTTACTGAAGTAATAAAGGTATATTTAATAAGTTGTAGTGGACGATTTTGGCTTATTGACCGTTCCAGGAAGGTAACATTAGCCTAATGTACATGGAGCATTTTCTAATTGCACGGTCATTTATCAAGGTGACATCGCATTTATTATCTCAAGTGAGTCGATGTGTTCAACTATTTGTTGTTCTCGAAATATGACTTAGAAATCGACCAATCAAACATCCTGATTATGAGCATGATATTAGAGTAGCCAGTTGTATTACCGTCACAATAAGATATTAGAGTATATACATAGCAAGTTGTATTACCATAATTACAATACGTGATTGATGAACTCTTACGTAACTTTATCCGACTTCACCCTTATTCCTGATATTTGTCCCCGGGTTATTAGAAACACCATACATGCTGAGGGTATGGGGTAGGATATATCTCCTCGTACATGCGGACGAACCGTGCTCGAAGTATTACATATCCTCGATTTGGCCGCTGTACTCGGCGATTACAATAGTTTTGAGCATGTTCTCTAAGTCTGTACGCTCGAAATCAGGCGGTTTGATTGGTCGAGAAGGGGTGTAGTTATCACAGTACATATAAGTTATTGTTCACATATTGGATTGTTAAGGAATTAAATGTGAGGGAGCGCTAGCGACCGCAGCATTTACTTCCTTAAAAGTCCAGGAACAATAACTTATTTATAGTGTAGCCAAATTTTACCAGCATCTTCCATCCGAGTATTGATTTTCCATTTCAGTTCATGAAGCTGTACATTGTAATATGTACATATTGGGGTTAGACATTGTAATATGTAACATATTGGGGTTAGATCTTGTAATATGTACATATTGGGGTTAGATCTTGTAATATGTACATATTGTGGTTAGATCTTGTAATATGTACATATTGGGGTTAGATCTTGTAATATGTACATAGTTGGGGTTAGATCTTGTAATATGTACATATGGGGTTAGATCTTGTAATATGACATATTGGGGTTTAGACATTGTAATAGTAACATATTGGGTTAGATCTTGTAATATGTAACTTATTGGGGTTAGACATTGTAATATGTAACATATTGGGGTTAGATCTTGTAATATGTACATATTGGGTTAGACATTGTAATATGTAACATATTGGGGTTAGATCTTGTAATATGTACATATTGGGGTTAGACATTGTAATATGTAACATATTGGGGTTAGATCTTGTAATATGTAACTTATTGGGGTTAGATCTTGTAATATGTACATATTGGGGTTAGATCTTGTAATATGTACATATTGGGGTTAGATCTTGTAATATGTAACATATTGGTGGGGTTAGGATCTTGTAATATGTACATATTGGGGTAGACATTGTAATATGTAACATATTGGGGTTAGATCTAGTAATATGTAACTTATTGGGGTTAGACATTTGTAATAGTAACATATGGGGTTAGATCTTGTAATATGTAACATATTGGGGTTAGATCTTGTAATATGTACATATTGGGGTTAGACATTGTAATATGTAACATATTGGGGTTAGATCTTGTAATATGTACATATTGGGGTTGGGGTTAGACATTGTAATATGTAACATATTGGGGTTAGATCTTGTAATATGTAACTTATTGGGGTTAGACATTGTAATATGTAACATATTGGGGTTAGATCTTGTAATATGTACATATTGGGGTTAGATCTTGTAATATGTACATATTGGGGTTAGATCTTGTAATATGTACATATTGGGGTTAGATCTTGTAATATGTAAACATTGGGGTTAGATCTTGTAATATGTACATATTAGGGTTAGACATTGTAATATGTAACATATTGGGGTTAGATCTTGTAATGTGTAACTTATTGGGGTTAGACATTGTAATATGTAACATATTGGGGTTAGATCTTGTAATATGTACATATTGGGGTTAGATCTTGTAATATGTACATATTGGGGTTAGACATTGTAATATGTAACATATTGGGGTTAGATCTTGTAATATGTACATATTGGGGTTAGACATTGTAATATGTAACATATTGGGGTTAGATCTTGTAATATGTACATATTGGGGTTAGACATTGTAATATGTAACATATTGGGGTTAGACATTGTAATATGTAACATATTGGGGTTAGACATTGTAATATGTACATATTGGGGTTAGACATTGTAATATGTAACATATTGGGGTTAGATCTTGTAATATGTACATATTGGGGTTAGACATTGTAATATGTACATATTGGGGTTAGATCTTGTAATATGTACATATTGGGGTTAGACATTGTAATATGTAACATATTGGGGTTAGATCTTGTAATATGTACATATTGGGGTTAGACATTGTAATATGTAACATATTGGGGTTAGATCTTGTAATATGTACATATTGGGGTTAGACATTGTAATATGTAACATATTGGGTTAGATCTTGTAATATGTACATATTGGGGTTAGACATTGTAATATGTTTAACATATTGGGGTTAGACATTGTAATATGTAACATATTGGGGTTAGACATTGTAATAGTACATATTGGGGATAGACTTGTAATATGTAACATATTGGGGTTAGATCTTGTAATAGTACATATTGGGGGTTAGACATTGTAATATGTACATATGGGGTTTATCTTGTAATATGTACATATTGGGGTTAGACATTGTAATATGTAACATATTGGGGTTAGATCTTGTAATATGTACATATTGGGGTTAGACATTGTAATATGTACATATTGGGGTTAGACATTGTAATATGTAACATATTGGGGTTAGATCTTGTAATATGTACATATTGGGGTTAGATCTTGTAATATGTAACATATTGGGTTAGACATTGTTAATATGTACATATTGGGGTTAGATCTTGTAATATGTTACATATTGGGGTTAGATCTTGTAATATGTACATATTGGGGTTAGATCTTGTAATATGTACATATTGGGGTTAGATCTTGTAATATGTAACATATTGGGGTTAGATCTTGTAATATGTACATATTGGGGTTAGATCTTGTAATATGTACATATTGGGGTTAGATCTTGTACTATGTACATATTGGGGTTAGATCTTGTAATATGTACATATTGGGGTTAGAATCTTGTAATATGTACATATTGGGGGTTAGATCTTGTAATATGACATATTGGGGTTAGATCTTGTAATATGTACATATTGGGGTTAGATCTTGTAATATGTAACATATTGGGGTTAGATCTTGTAATATGTAACATATTGGGGTTAGATCTTGTAATATGTACATATTGGGGTTAGATCTTGTAATATGTAACATATTGGGGTTAGACATTGTAATATGTACATATTGGGGTTAGACATTGTAATATGTACATATTGGGGTTAGATCTTGTAATATGTAACATATTGGGGTTAGACATTGTAATATGTAACATATTGGGGTTAGATCTTGTAATATGTACATATTGGGGTTAGATCTTGTAATATGTAACATATTGGGGTTCGATCTTGTAATATGTAACATATTGGGGTTAGATCTTGTAATATGTAACATATTGGGGTTAGATCTTGTAATATGTAACATATTGGGGTTAGATCTTGCAATATGTAACATATTGGGGTTAGATCTTGTAATATGTACATATTGGGGTTAGATCTTGTAATATGTAACATATTGGGGTTAGATCTTGTAATATGTACATATTGGGGTTAGATCTTGTAAGTTAGATCTTGTAATATGTACATATTGGGGTTAGATCTTGTAATATGTAACATATTGGGGTTAGATCTTGTAATATGTACATATTGGGGTTAGATCTTGTAATATGTAACATATTGGGGTTAGATCTTGTAATATGTAACATATTGGGGTTAGATCTTGTAATATGTACATATTGGGGTTAGATCTTGTAATATGTAACATATTGGGGTTAGATCTTGCAATATGTAACATATTGGGGTTAGATCTTGCAATATGTAACATATTGGGGTTAGATCTTGCAATATGTAACATATTGGGGTTAGGGGTTATCTTGTAATATGTAACATATTGGGGTTAGATCTTGTAATATGTAACTTATTGGGGTTAGATCTTGTAATATGTAACTTATTGGGGTTAGATGTTATATGTAACATATTGGGGTTAGATCTTGTAATATGTAACTTATTGGGGTTAGATCTTGTAATATGTACATATTGGGGTTAGATCTTGCAATATGTAACATATTGGGGTTAGATCTTGCAATATGTGACATCAGTGTAGCTCGATACTGGCCAGTGATTGGCTTAGAAAGTAGGGCGAACTATAAATGCACTTATTGTTTGTCCTAGTTTCTCGACCAATGAAAGCAGTGCGTTTCGTCTCAATTAGTCGCTCCATTCTAATAGACAGGTGCCCGCGATGGGGCGGGGCAACCAATTAGTTAGTTATATATCACATATTTTCGCTCGCTACGAAATTAATTTATTAAAAATTCACTATGTGAACTATAACTATTACATAATGGTTTACCTTGTATTATCGTGGTGGGCTACAGTACGTGGATGACGAACTTTTACGCAACTTTATCCTCGCCGGGGCCGCTGTATTCATCGTCACATTCCTGCTCATTGTCGACCTGAGGACGAGTATCTTCGTCCTGCTCTGTGTCATATTCACCACGGTAAGGCTACACCCCCTCCCCACACCATGTCCTGTTCTGTGTAATATTCACCACGGTAAGTCCACCCCCCACCCCCTTGTCCTGCTGTTACCAATATTGACGACGGTAATGTTCACACTTTTTCCCTTCAGTGTTGACATGTGGAATGAGTAACTTCGTCCGTCTGTATGAAACGCATAAACTCAAATAATTAATGATGGCTCTAAATAATTCGAGCTAGCATTACATATTCAGCGCTAGTTCTAAATCATTCGAAGAGCTATCTAAATCATTGTATTTAATGCTAGCTCTAATTATATAGAGCTAGCAATAAGTATTGGTGTTGATGTAGATTGGCATTCCATACTTCTGTGTGTAATATGCACCATGGTACATGCACAGACAAGCCATCCCTTCCCATCCTTTATTGTCCACTTAACTCTTTGCATGCTAGCGGCGAAAATATCTGCCATACGAATTAGGAGTATATGTTTTATTTCTCTCTGTAAATATGTCTTGAAATTTCATTAGAATTGAGTCCTCAGGACTCAATTCTAATGAAATTCCAAGACATATTCATGATATTTACGGAGAGCAATACAAGAAAATATTTTGAATTTTTGTCTGCTCGTTTTTAACTATTTATAGCCCACAAGTTTCCCAGCATGCAGAGTTAAGGACGAGTATTGATCCAGCATTCGTCAACGAGAACTGAAAATGCAATAGTTTGTATTGTAGGTTGCATGATAAACTCTTTCAACCATAAATATGTTATTATTCACATAAATTGTTTCTGAAAGTTATAAAAAAAAATTAATTCTACAGCGCTAACAATCGTTTGAATTTAATTTCTTAAAATGTATACTACTAAATTCTACGGGAGCTAAGATCATTTCCAATTTAATTTCTTAAAATATATGGTAAACATTTTAAGAAATTAAAGTCTGTAGAATTTAGTTTCTTATAACTTCAATACAAATATATGTGAATAATAACATAGTTATAGGTAACCGATTTTATTATGCAAACTGCAACCCAACTATTGAATTAAATTGAAAGATTTTGCAGGTCGACCTGGGAGGAATGTTGAGCTTCTGGGATTTCTACATGGACGGCAACACGGTCATCCTGCTGACGTTCAGCGTCGGTCTCTCCGTCGACTTCTCGGCGCATGTCGGATATATGTTCATGACGGTTACTGGTACACGTGACGGTAAATAGAGGACCTTACATTAACGTTGATTTAATATGAGACACGCCATGTGATATTGTACCATTGGCTTAATTTCGTTAAATACGTTTACAACACTTACAATATTTTTCATAAATAAAGTCAAAAGTTGAAAAAGAATTCGGAGTACATGCGGAATATAATTCCGCATTTACTCTGAAAATGTTGTGAACTTTTGACACCATTTACGAAAAATATTGTAAATTTGTAAACGTATTTCATGAAATTACGCAGCTGTCCGAATGTACAAAATCACATGGCGTGTCTCGTATGTGGTCGTGACTGGGAAGATGGAGCTTGTGCATGGGAGTTGTGGCCTGTGTGGCTTCTGATCAAATAACACGCACCTGAAGCCTGATGACGATCTATATTGTGATTTGTATTGCTTATTAGCACCATAATGGGTGTTTCATTGATGAAATGGTGAACAGTGCATATCATGATCAGACTGTGCGGATATACACTACGGATATACACTAACCTTTAAGCACAATTTCTCCAGGCACAGCCACATATGCTACATATTTATCACAATACTTAACTGATTACATAAGAAACTAGACTATCACACAAAACATATTCAAAACTGCCGAAAACAATGTACTACATTGACACTATGTAATGTGAGTTAACAGTTTTAACAAGTATTACAAACAAAATATATTACTCTAAGCTACATGTTTTTGTATATATGTAAACATTTGCAGCTACATGTACACTGCGCTTGAAATTTGCATGCACTACAGCACAGACCTAGAATATTCTAGGTCTGTGACTACAGTGAGCAATAAAGTGCACTGTAGCTCACGACCTCGTGCACGAATGTAAGCATCGAAGTGCACGACTGTGCACGATATAGTGCAATGTGTTTAAGTCTTGTGCACGTTAAGTGCACTAAGTGTTGCCGTCAGCTCATTTATATATGTTAGTGTTCGCTAAGGTCTATAGACTTTATATATTCTTCTCTGTAATTTTAACGCATGCTAGTTTGTATTGTATTTGCATTTTGATTTATTTTGTGACGTTTCAGAGCGAGCCAAGAAGACCCTAACCCGCATCGGACCAGCGGTATTCCACGGGGCGTTCTCCACCTTCCTGGGTTTTCTCGTGCTTGTGTTTGCCAAGAGCTACACGCTCTATATTTTCTTCGTTGTAAGTTTCCTTAGCATGTGCGGACCCCAGGGGGCGCGTCCGGCGCACGACCCCTCTAAAATAAGTTGAGTTTAGATTTTAACCCATTTTTACGTGGAAAGTTCTGATTATTTTCTTATTTCTCACCCAAAGTGTATGATGTTACCACTCAGTTTAACCGTCTCATCGAGACCGTTCAACCGAGTGGTAACAACATATACTTTTGACGAGAAATAAGAAAAAAATGCCAAAAATAATCTGAATTTTATGAAAGTTGACGATCATGTCTCATTAGAAATCCCCTCTAGACATAAAGCCTGGATCCGCCCCTGTTTCGGTGTTAGTTTTTATCAGGTAACCTGCCTTGCATTGACCGAATACGTACTGACTGATAACATATTGTTGTATCAGGCATTGACCTGATATAAACATCCGGGTTACAACAAAGTGAAAACTGACGTTCCATTGGTTGGTTGACGTCACTTGACGTTACCGACTGACGTCAGTGTAAGGACGTAACGTAAACAAGTCCTCGTTCTGTCAATAGAATACGACGTCATCTAATGTCATTTTCGAGCATAAAACGTTACCTGATGAATAGAATACCAGGCTAGTGTATTTTGATATCAAGTTTATCAGGCTCGGCTCGGAAACGGTAAGAATTCCTCGGCAAGCCTCGGAATTCCTACGCGTTTCCTAGCCTTGCCTGATAAACTTGATATCAAAAGACACTAGCCTGGTATTCTCTATATTGTATCACTTCGTAAAATTGCCATTGACAGTCTAATATCACTCTCCCTCTTGATGTTCTTCTCTGTGAGTTTCTTTGGTCTCGGATGATATGATTGTATAATTGTGCAAAGTTGGCTTTGCCAAACTCTAATAGCACTACACCCTCAGGCCTGGACAAATCCACCCGTCAGTTCGTATTGGCCAGTGAATTTTAGATCTGGACGAGTGTTTAACTGTTATGTAATTTGAAGAGACGGAGCGGCATAAACATTAAAACATTCAGGAATATATGAGTTTAACTACAATCTGGATGAGTGGACAATTAAGAATGTATTGATGCCGGACCCTCTATATATCCTTCTCTGTAAGTTTCTGCTTGTCCCTAACGAGCCAACATAGTTACCTATGTACATGTATACGACTTGTACATTGGATATTAATTAATTGCTCTCACTTCAGACTTTCGTTACCGTAGTGGCGTTCGGCATTTTTCATGGACTCTGTTTCCTGCCCGTGATATTGAGTTTGATCGGACCTCCTCCATACGATAACGTCTTAGAGCAGGAGACAAGAACAGAAAATCACGAAAACGACATACGGGGAATGGAAAAAAGAAAATACATGTAGATAAATGGAATACCGAGGAAAATGATACTGAACTACATGGATATAAAGACGGAAATGATACTGAACTACATGGATATAAAGACGGAAACGATACTGAACTACATGGATATAAAGACGGAAACGATACTGAACTACATGGATATAAAGACGGAAATGATACTGAACTACATGGATATAAAGACGGAAATGATACTGAACTACATGGATATAAAGACAGAAATGATACTGAACTACATGGATATAAAGACGGAATTGTAAGCACAGTGGAACATCTGTAAACCGGACACCAAGAAAACGCCTGTGATCTTATGTTTGATGAGTTTCCGGGTCATTTATATCGGGTGATAGTTTCTGTTCATGATCGCATAGCACACAACTGTGGCTCAGAATGATCAAAAGCCTGATTTACAGTGAAACCTCTCTAGGTGTCACTGTAATGCAATCTGTGGGGAGATGCCGCTTTGATATTTAGCATCCGTGAGTTCAATTTACGTTTTGATGCAGGTCCCGTCAATATTAAACGTAAGGCAGTGAAGCCAATTATATGCAAACGTTAACGTATATCCAGATTAACGAGCCGTCTCCTCAGAATATGTAACTTTTGTACATGAAGTTCAATCTTTGAAATTTATTTTTTTTTAGTTTTTTTTTCTCCAAAAATCTTGATAATCGCCTTTAACCCTTAGACCGCTCCTCACAACACTTGCCGTCTGCTGTTGCTTTTATATCTTGCATTTTTTCTCAATAAAGATGGAAACGAATCCGATGTTTTAAATTATTCTAAAGTACTGTCAAAGCATGTTTTTGATGACAAAACTGGAAAATAAAAAATAAACATCAGACGACAAAAAATGAAGATAGCGGTGTAAGGGTTAACACCGGCGGTTGTATAAATCATCAGTCGTGTAAGATCCTCTATGTATTTTATTTTTATTTTCAGACATAAGTGCCATATCCTGCTGCAATAGCCCCTCAAAATGACCATGTGTACGTTGCTTAAAGGCAATGGATGTCAGACATGTGTAGAAAACATAAAATATGAGACACATCATGTGATTTTGTACCTAAGAACATGTTTGATATCTCATGAAAATGACGTCCACAGTTAACAAATTGTTCATAGCAAATGAAAATGTCGTCATCTTTCGACGTATTTACAGAAAATATCACAAATCTTGTAAATACATATCATGAAAAATCGCACGGTGTGTCTCATAATTATGTCATTAACATTAAGAATCGTCTTGCTTTGCGTTATTTTGTCGCATTGCATGGAATATAGACGTTGCTAAGGAGCCCCGCAGGTGACATGGACTTTTTTTTTATTAATTTGTTACCTCAATTTAACAATTTGTTCGCTCGAAATAACAATTCATTCCCACGATATAACAATTCGTTCCCTTGAATTAACAATTCGTTCCCTCAATTTAACAATTCGTTCCCTCGAATGAACAATTCGTTCTCACGATATAACAATTCGTTCCCACAAATTAACAATTCGTTCCAGTGTTGTTGTCAATATGAATGATACGCAGCACTCCAGATAAGGAATTAGTAATTGAGTATTGTCACTCCATCATTTCTGAAACAATTGGGTATTTCAACATTTTAATTGGGTAAAATAAAATCACACTGCTGTTTACACATCAGCAAACCTAGTAATTATTGAATAGTTTTCTTCTAAATGAAAACATGTCTTGGCATTTCATTAGAATTGTCTCCTTCTAATGAAATACCAAGATGTATTTTCATGGAAAAATAAGAAAAACATGCTATATTTGTGGTCGGTTTATTGTTTTCTGCAGAATGATAAAGGTACCACAATTTTGTATTGCTTTTTGATACTCGCTACTTCTTATTTCAATTAGGGTTTTGGCAATTTTAATTGGGTATTTACGCAAATACGCAGCTTATCTGGAGCGCTGGACATGCATGCTATAATTAATATAAAGCGCACGCAGCATTATGTATGATACATGTATGTATGTGTATCTATAATTATTTAAGTGCATTACTGTCATGATAAATACATGTAACACATCAACAACATTTATACAAATACGTACACATGAGGCTGTAGTATGACAAAATTGCAGCTGGCTATTAGTGTGTATGAACTTGGATACCCCATGCTAGTTTTCTGACTGCTGCAGGAATGGAAGTGAACTATTTTGTTAACAATTTGAAACACGTTCTTAATATATACATATATTCGAATCGAATGTTCAAACTCAAGAAAGTCGTGCTCAAACTCAACTCAATAAAGTCATGCTCAAACTCAAGTAGGTTGATTAGTTGAGCCTATACTCAAACTCGGGAAAATACGCCGTCGATTGCCGCAGGCTCGTAGGGGTGAATAAAATAATGCCACAGCGAACTATTGAACGGGGGCTCTGGGGACCCTCCCCAAGAATAAATTCAACCTAGACCCTGAAAATGTCGTTTTCTGCGTTTTGGAGCCACAATAGTGCCGTGGCTTCCGTGGTGGTGTATACGGCCGTGTGTCGGGTTCACTTTTTCACATAGGGTATAGCCTATGTATTGGAGTCGCCTCGGACAGTTAACCACGCCCCAGACCCCCCTCGATGGGATGGTCCGTAGTGATATCTTGGAGTAACTATAACAACAAAATGCATTGCGTTACTCAACGTTTAACTGTCAAACGCAACCGCTAATTGAAAATAATATTATGAAAAACTATTTGCACTGAACAATATCAACAACGGATGTTCTACGTAGTACAAAAATACATCGGATTATTTTGTTGCGGTTTCAAGTTGTGATTTGCCCCCATTTGCGACACAAATCGTGCGGTCATTGCTAAATTTAGTAACAGGCAAAAGTTTTCGGCAGAGTTAACTCCCCTCCGAATACTCTCCGAAACACGCGACGCGTTTTAAAACACACAAACGATATCAAGTTTGACCTTCCGACAGTCTATTTTTAAACTCACCCGACACCTGTGCGAAACAAAACTCGCACGTGTGGTCTAACTGATGTTAATCCTCATTCTATCGATGGATTTACAGCGGATTTTAGTGACATTCCCCAATTCGGCCTGGTTGACATTTGTCTATGGTGGCCAATACATGCCAACATGAGTGTCAATTCTACGTTCAGGGAACGGGTCAATAAGTCAGTATTTAAAGTGATAAATTACAGTTAGGGAACAAACTAATGACAGTATAACACATCCAGCGTAGAGTAATACCCATATTAATGCAAGTACTGAAAATACGACAACAACAAACTTTAACAAAAATCCTGCTACAACATTGTTTTGTACCGACAAGGCATTTTCAGGCGCGACACCGCTTCCGTGGCGGAATTCTTGTAACTATTGCTCTTCAATCAGTTTTCAATATATCTATAATGATCATAGATATCTGGAATCTGTATTTATACTTGAATTGATGATGTCTTGTATATTTGCTACCATATCTTTCTGATATTGCTATGCATAATCTGTAATGTTGTTGAATGTTTTGGTACATACTGTAGCAGTGCATACTGTACTTGTGTCATATCAATAGTTTTACCCCTTAACCATAAAACTAAAACTGAAAACGAAAAATTGCCGTCTGCTAATTTTGTATATTTTAATCTCTTTAAAAACCTGTTTTGGCAGCGCAGTAGAATCGTCTCGGTATGTTTTTGAGGAGAAAATATAAAAATATTTAAAACAGCAGACGACAATTGTCGTGTCCAGCGCTTTAAAGGTACATGCCCACTCAGTAAGCCCAAAATGTTATTTATAGGAATTAAATAAGTGTATAACTGTGTCACTATTCCACCAGTTCTAAACGTTACAAGTGCCCGCTATACATGATAATCATTTAGTAATATTTATTTTACTGATAGTGACGCGCGTTGGTATCAGGCTATATACCCCCCGCACGAGTTGAGGGGGGGTATACTGGAGTCAGGTTGTCCGTCCGTCCGTCCGTCCGTGCGTGCGTCCGTCCGTCCGTCCGGATAAACTTAACATCAGAGAAATATT
>CM055271.1:13276436-13284923 GCA_029237695.1 Conchocele bisecta
GAGATTAAATAGTAATGTCTGTTAACATTTTAAACAAACACAGTTATCGCCCCTGATATCAGTGTGTAAATTTACGTCTGATATAAAATGTATAATAATGCCAATCAGTACGTGTGATAATGGCGCATGAATGTTTATTTTGCCAGGAAATGTCTCAGATGATGTCTCTGATGTAAATAACATTTTGTACCTAATTAGTGGGCATGTACCTTTAAGGGTTAATGAAACTGCAACACCAACAATCAATCAATCAATCAATCAATCTAGTTTAATCCTGCCCCATGCAGGTACCGGGGCGGGATCAACTGATCCTGAGAATAGTGCTGCAGTAGCCATTGCTTGTTGTAAAAGGGGACTAAACTGGCTTAACGATTGTGTTCATACTTTCCGGAACCCACTATACCGGATTTGACCCTCATGTACATTTTTGGCTTTCTTGTATGTGAGAGTTGAGTCGGGCTATGCCCCATATATAAAAGTAAGATTAGCGCTAATCCTATTACTTTTAGGGGATGGGATAAATGATGCTGGTGTGGCGAGGGCCTGGCACCAGATCAGGTTGTTCTAATTTCAGGACTGAATATATATTTTGATTGTAAATATTGAGTTCTGAAGTTGGGATTTACCCCCCTTGGACAGGTGGATACGGGACTCGACCCCGTTGACCCGTCTGCGTGTAGACTCGCTGAGGCTTGTACCTCTATGTCAGAAAAGCGGACGTTAAACCCTATTCACTCACTCACTCACTCACTCGTGTAGTACCCTATGTTCAGTACTTTCAGTACTTTGATTCTACATGTACACCACATAGAAGCCGATTGTTCGTGGTTGAGTTCAGTTGGGAAGCTCGAGAGTAGAGTTTATGTCGGAATGTGCTAAATATAGCACAAGTGTACATGCGCATCAGGTTTTCCAATCGAACGAAGTTTGCCTCAAAAAGAGTGTTTCGAGTCAGCAACAACAACAACAACAAACAAATGGATTGTTTGACGGGTTTTTCTGTAAATAGTTTCGTTTTAGACATTATATTGGACGACATTGACGTTACTGTACAGGCACAGACTTATGTTAACCATGTTAACGCATTGAATGGTTTCATTTGCCAGTTGACAACAAAGAGGGAGAATATTCCCAGGATCGATGGTGTAGCAGTCGCCATCTTTGAACTCTAGTAACTCTGGGTTGAATCCGGGTCGATCGCGTCTGCGTGTCACAGGTCAAATGACGTCACTCGAGTCGAACCTCTGGTAGTTCGAATGGAACTCAGGTTAATCTAGTCGACGCTCGGGTCCCAACTGAACTCAACCCGTGTGTCTACTCTAGTAACTGGTAAACATTAATGGTGTGGCTAAAACAACCTGTGTGCAAGACAATGTAGTTACAATTCATAAAATTGTGATAATGTCTGTGTACGGTCGCAAAGCATCCCAGGGTGTCCGGTTTAGAGAGGTTCCAATGCACCACCAATTTGTACATGTATTAATCCGTCGTTTTATTGACTTCCACCGGGAGCATTTATGTACATTTATATATGTTACATTTATCGTATTAACTTATTATTGTTATGAACTACATTGTATCCCAAAAGTTACAAGTTATTAAATCGTTTTTAAGAAATGTGTCTCTTCAGTCGTTGTCCAATTCCATCTGCACATCCACTTGGACGAGTATCGGGCACCATGACCAATTTCACTTAGAAGTTGACGATCGGACAATCACTGTATCTGAAATATAATAAATAGAGGATCTTACATGAGTGGTGATTTAATATGGTATTTATTAAACCAGTTTACCGAGTTCATAAGAAACGAGGCTATGACGAGTTTCTTATGAAATCAGTCAACGATATTAATAAATATCATAATATATCAAGATAAATGGTAGATGATATGTTTTTGCATAAGTACATCATCATAAATCGTAGCTGTATTGATTAGCTGACATGTTTTCTGTGGCGGGCTCATTTGCATATTTATTACACTAGTCTGATTACGATTTGTTTAATACACTTGTGTTAGTAAACTGTGAAAGCCCAATTTATGCAATAATTATATATACCCCATCCCAATAGAAGCTTTTTTTTATTTTTAGCGAATATTTGACATGTTTAAGTCATGTAATTACCTGTGGATTGCCCACATCTGATGCATCGACCAATCCCCCACTCTTCATCCATCCCCTCTACCCTCGCCCCCACCCCACCACTAACTCATAACCCCCACCCACAGTAGATGGCAATGCTCGGTGTATGACGTCATACCTGCCAGCCTGTACAGTTGGATATCCGGAGGGCGTCAATCAACTTCCACAAAGATGGCGCCTTCGTCGACTCTTTCTTTCTTTATATACTGCTACAGCCCTGGCGGGGAGTTTTAGCAGGCTGCGCGTCAGGAGCAAGTTGGTAGATAAAAGGCAGCAAAAATGTGATAGAATGTATGATAACAGATGAAAGGTTAAAATAAATCGAAAAGATAAAAGTAGGTTAAAAATACCACAGTGTCTTAAGAGGGGGAGTTACGGGCAGTGCCCAACGATGACCTGAAATGGTCAGGGTCGGGTTGGGTCGCTGCGTGTTCAGGCAGGGAGTTCCACTGCACCACTGTACGAGGGAAGAACGAGTACTTGTTCCACTGTACGTGTACCGGTGGTGGACTGGCTACGGTACATAAGCACGGCCTTCTGTCGGGCCGTCAGTTTCGTTATCAGTCTCCACTTCCGGCAGGCCCGTAACGCCCGCACCATCAGCCGCACCTGCATAGGAAATGCACAACCACCTGCGCTAATCCTGCCAATATTTATCAATTTTTTTAAAATAGTTGAATATTCTGCTTGAAATCAATCCGCTTGATTGGTTGAGCCTCAGCTGTGCTACAATGAATTTGCTTGATTGATGTGCTATTTGATCAGGAGCTACACGGGTCACGAATCCCATAAGCACCATTTCTCCAGTCACAGCCACAAATCATCACAATTAAGTGTACCAGACAAAGGAGTAAATTCTCAGGACAACGGCATTGAGTGTTATTAGTATGACAGAGGTAAATAAAATAGATGCTGCAGGAAAGGTATGTCTGTGCCAAATATTTTATTATATTATTTGCATGCTCTACACATGCAGGTTAAATTTTATGTGTGCGACTTGATGTTGGGGTGAGATAGAGATTTCGAAAGTGAAAGTAGACGGTTCCGTCAATCATGGGGAAATAACTCGTGGAAACCAACCGTGTTTGGCATGGATCTAGAACCGGCTTAGGTCACTGACTCCAGGAATGGAAGTAACATTGTAAAATTTATTTTGGCGCACGTAGTTTGCGATTGTCATGTTTGTGTCAATGTTGGTCTATGGGAAATCAGTTGTTTGCCTGTTTCCTATATGACCCTATTTCTACAGGCTGTCAGCAATGGTACCAATTGTATATTTTTTATAGCCCGATTGCGTCTTCCGGCATTCGCCATCATTTCACGACAATATTCGACTAAAAACAAATGTCGAAAATCATCAAAATGAGAAAAAAAATCCTTCTAATAATGGAAAAGGGGGAGATAATTTGGTTTCCCATAAGCATACTATGGCAAATTTCTCAAAGAAGTACCACTTTTCAGCTATGGGATATTGCTAGAATGTTAACTGAAGTGATGGTATCAAGGAAAATGTCTGCTTCAGGAAACCCATTACCGTATTTACCATAGTTATTTTTTACTTATCGGAAACTGGATTTTTTGCTAGCCCATGTTTTTGGTAATTTCTTTGCTACATTTGTATAGATAGCCTGTGTAGAGTGTTTTCTTGACCCATTGAATACATTTTTAATACTGACATGAGTGTTACCTGTGTGTGAAAGCAATTTGTACTCGATAACCTTGAATGTTGAGGGTTGGCTGTGAATTTTAACCATTATTGCATAACATTTGTTACAGGAAATAGCAAAACCAATCAGTTGTGTGAAACAGTGTTCGACTGTAAGTTATGCGGTTATTCGTATACATGTAACGGGGCATAATTAGTGGACCAACGGAAATCATGAAATCGTTAAATCTTCTATGCCGGTTTGAGGGTTGTCGCTAAATACTAAATATGTCGCGACTTGCAACTGTACTGACCAATGCGAAAACATATTTCGATGAAAGTTAATGAATACTTGTTATAATTAAAACGAAATCAGAAAATTATCTCCTTCTATAGGAACCAGTCGACTAATGGATAATGTGACTGTAAACCAGTCCTGGTACAGCTTAGCAACAAGGAGTAAGTTATCAGGACAACGGCATTGGTTGTTATTATTATGACCGAGAGATACATAAAATAGATTTCGGAAGTGAAAGTAAACAAAAGGGAAATAACTCCAGGAAATCAACCTGCATGACCCGTGTTTGGCATGGATCTACCGGCTTAGGTCACTGACTCCAGGAATGGAAGTAACACAATTGATTTTGGCGCAGATAGTTTGCGATTGTCATGTTTGTGTGAATGTGGGTCAATGGGAAATCAATTGGTTGCCTGTTTCCTACAAGTCTCAACCCCATCCAATCCATCAATCAAGGGAACATTTAATCTCTGTTACATTATATAAATAGAAATACTTGTCACAGATACGTTAAACTGGTTCACGAGATGTTTATTTTGAAGTGAACACACTATTGACCGGTTCACGTTTAGTACCAGTGGCCCACACCCACATATTCTGCTTATCCTATTGAATATGTAAAAATATGATGTATACATTAGATTGCTGAATGTAATATTTCGTTCAGCAAACACTTATTTCCAATGAGTTATTCCGTTGTTATGTTCAATGGCCGATAGTAGTGAGTTGTCGTTCCTAGTTAGATGGCGCCTCGTGCCACAGGTCAATGTGAAACTGTGTTACACAGCTGCAGAGTGTGTGTATTGTGTATCGTAACACTTTTCACGTTGTGTTTACTTCAGATATTATCAGTTTTTAGAACTGTATCACTGTATCAGTATTGACAAATCCATTGACAAGCACTGAAACCAAAATTGCATCACATATCACGTTTGACTGCTTCATGCTGTGCAATTTCAGATCTGGAATTGTTTCCAAACGTGCATAAATTAATACATGTTTAAAAAAGAAATATAATAATACATTGAGTTTATATTGAATTACATTAATATTGTAATTGTGTGACTTATTTGTATGGTGGTCATGAAATTGTGTTCATGCTGACATATATAAACAAGAAACCACAGGTTACAGTAACGGACTGAGGCTATTAATACATTAAATATACAATACATGCAATAAATGTACCTAAAATCTAAGTTAGCCAGAGCTCCAGTTAAGGTGCGTAATTTGGGGGTAAATTTGTTATTTCTTTAGAATCGTCCCATTGAAACGATTCTAAAGAACTCCCAACTTGCCATTTTCGGTGAAGAAATACCACGAAATTCGGTCGAATTACGCACCTTCTTAACATGTGAACTGGAGCTGTGTTAACTTGTGTGAAATAATAATTTTCCTCTTGGGAAATTCTAAATATTTAGGAGTTTCCACAAATAAAATGGCTATCCTCAGCATGAAATGGGTTAAATGCGTCTTTGGATATACATGTACCACCTAAGACACAGCCACTTTAGCCCTTCCTACGCTGTTGACGGAAATTGCCGACTGTTGTTTTTCATTTTTGCTTTAATTCTTAACAAAAAACTGGTTTTGACAGCACATGAGAATCGTCTCCACTGGAGACGATTCTCATGTGCTGTCAAAACCAGGTTTTTGTCGAGAAATATTGAAAATAAAACATTTCCAGCAGACGACATCATTTAATTCAGCGTAGTAAGGGTTACTGTCTTCCCCGCAAATGAGGATTCAAGGTGCATGATCACGTGGTTACGACAACAACAACGTCGCCCACTCCAAAGTAAGTATTCTTTGATATGTTAATATGCAACGGATTTTGATGAAATATGGCGCAGCAAACGCGTCTTCATGAGTTGCATTTGGTGGTCTAGTGAGTTTGGCACAAACTTATGTCGTTTTTGCGAAGAATCGATTTCCATGTCGGAGACACGGAAATCGATTCTTCGCAAAAACGACAGAAATTTGGGCGAAAATAAAGAGACTACCAAATGCAGCTTAACAAGACGCGTTTAATGCGCCATATTACATCAAAATCCGTTACGTAATAAGGACACTATAAAAGAATACGTACTTTGAATCGGTACTTGTTGTTGTTGTTAGTACCACGTGATCATACATCTTGGGATTGAACGGCGGACAAAGCTTGGAAAGTCAGCCAATTTAATCTTCTTCTTTTTTCAAATCGACCATCTACTTCCAACAACTCGGATCAACTTAATTTATGCCAAATTTATGTGATGCGGGAGCATAATTTTCCTTTATAGTTGATACCTGTATGACTGACTCGGTTATTTTTGCTTAACATGCACGTATATCGCGTGTTTGTAGCTTTATATAGAAGTGTGCAATGCTAAAAATATGGATGGTAATAATAAATCGTTTGAAGTGTTTCAAGCGGCTGATTTGTGGCCATATAATATACAGAGACCTATGTTATTATGTAATATGGCTGTTTAATTCCCGCTCTGTGGACTTTTTTTGTGGTCTTCTTCTTCCATTTGCACGGACAATGCTACATTTAGAAACACTTTAGAATAATTTACATGCTCTGACTGCACTTCAGAATCATTTCCATTGGAAATGATTCTGAAGTGCTGTCAAACCATGTTTTTATTGAGAAATAAGACAAGATATAAAAGCAACAGCAGACGACAATTGTTGTGAGTAGCGGTCTAAGGTTTAATTAGCCTTTATTATTGTTCTGCATTGCATTGAGAACTCAACATCCCACATTTATTATGCAAGGTCAAACTTGTACTGACTAATAAAACACAGGTTTCGTGCAAGACTCGTACCTGTGACGAAAACGCCGATTGATAAAATTTCCATTACCACACCCATCTGTTGTCGTACTGTACGTGACGTTTCTATATATATACACGTAACGTACTGTACGACAACATGTGGGTGTGGCAATGGTAATTTATTTAAATTGTACACTGTTCAGATCACATGTAAACTTCGTTCACTTGTCCATCTGAACAGCTTCTGAATTGATCACCTATTCATTCGGAACGACACGTTTTCGTTAGAATTGAACCTCTCCAAACCGAACACCCTACTGTTTGTTTCACGAAACCTGCCCAAAGTTTACGGCCTGCAAACACAATATTTGTTTTGACAATATGTTATCAAAATTTAAGAATGAGCCTTCTTTTTATTTCGTAAAATTTGGTCAAATATTAATTATATTACGACAAATTGATTTGTCTATGGAAATTTAACATGGGGGAAAAGGAGGTGGAGAACCTGTGGGAGGAGATAAAAAACAATTTTGTTTTTAAATTGACTCCGAAACATGGCTAGATAGCTTGGAAATGATCTAAGAAAACAAAAGTTAGATTTTGAAAATCGGTCCAGTATTTCTGAAATGGAACATTTTTTTTCGCAATAAAATCAATATTGGACCAAATTTCACGAAATGAAAAGAAGGCTCATTCTTAAATTTTGCTTTCATTTAATATTATCGAAAAAAAGTATTGATTTTGCATTGTTTATATAGCCGTACAATTTGGGCAGGTTTCGTGAAACAGACAGTAGGGACCCCATTTTGTCTAATTTAGATGGGTTTTAATGTAATTTGTGTCATTGTCCTGTCTGTCCTTAACAGAAAATGACAAAAATTGGCCACCGAGTGCGTAGTTACAGTGGAACCTCTCTAAACCGGACACCCTGGGGACCTCCCAGGACTGGGGACCTCCCAGGACTGTGGACCTCCCAGGGTGTCCAGTTTAGAGAGGTCCCACTGCAATAATATTTCAACCGATACCATATTTAACCATACCAAAGTGAGGATTGTGTAGACTCTGGATCTGGATGTAGACTCACCACACACGTCCAGAAGCCTACTGTCTGTTTCACGAAAGCTGCCCAAATTTTACGGCCATATAAACAATTCAAAAACCATATTTTTTTCGATAATATTAAATTAAAGCAAAATTTAAGAATGAGCCTTCTTTTTATTTCATGAAATTTGGTCAAATATTGATTTTATTGCGAAAACAAAATTTCCCCATGTTAAATCCCCATAGACATCTTCACGGAGTGAAGATGTCTATGGGGATTTAACATGGGGAAATATTTTTAGAATTTCAGAAATACTGGACCGATTTTTAAAATTTAACTTTTGTTTTCTTAGTTAGATCATTTCCAAGCTATCTAGCTAGGTTTCGGAGTCAATTTCCAAAACAGTTAATTTTTTGACTCCTCCCACACTCCTCTACCTCTTTCCCCCCATGTTAAATTCCCATAGAGAAATCAATTTTTCGTAATAAAACCAATATTTGACCAAATTTCACGAAATAAAAAGAAGGCTCATTCTTAAATTTTGCTTTAATTTAATATTATCGAAAAAAAATATTGTTTTTGCATTGTTTATATAGCC
>CM055271.1:13285423-13359702 GCA_029237695.1 Conchocele bisecta
GGCTATATAAACAATGCAAAAACAATAATATTTTCGATAATATTAAATTAAAGCAAAATTTAAGAATGAGCCTTCTTTTTATTTCGTGAAATTTGGTCAAATATTGGTTTTATTACGAAAAATTGATTTCTCTATGGGAATTTAACATGGGGGAGGAGTCAAAAAACTACTTTTTTGGGAAATTGACTCCGAAACCTAGCTAGATAGCTTGGAAATGATCTAACTAAGAAAACAAAAGTTAAATTTTAAAAATCGGTCCAGTATTTCTGAAATTCTAAAAAATTTCTAAAAGATTTCCCCATGTTAAATCCCCATAGACATCTTCACTCTGTGAAGATGTCTATGGGGATTTAACATGGGGAAAACAAATGTTCGCAATAAAATCAATATTTGACCAAATTTCACGAAATGAACAGAAGGCTCATTTTTAAATTTTCCTTTAATTTAATACTATCGAAACAAATATTGTTTTTGAATTGTTTATATGGCCGTAAAATTTGGGCAGCTTTCGTGAAACAGACAGTAGGCTTCTGGACGTGTGTGGTGAGTCTACATCCAGATCCAGAGTCTACACAATCCTCACTTTGGTATGGATAAATATGGTATCGGTTGAAATATTATTGCAGTGGGACCTCTCTAAACCGGACAAACCTGGGAGGTCCCCAGGGTGTCCGGTTTAGAGAGGTTCCATTGTAACTACGCACTCGGTGGCCAATTTTTGTCATTTTCTGTTATGAACAGACAGGACAATGACACAAATTACATTAAAACCCATCTAAATTAGACAAAATGGGGTCCCTACTGTCTGTTTCACGAAACCTGCCCAAATTGTACGGCTATATAAACAATGCAAAAACAATACTTTTTTTCGATAATATTAAATGAAAGCAAAATTTAAGAATGAGCCTTCTTTTCATTTCGGGAAATTGGGTCCAATATTGATTTTATTGCGAAAACAAATGTTCCATTTCAGAAATACTGGACCGATTTTCAAAATCTAACTTTTGTTTTCTTAGATCATTTCCAAGCTATCTAGCCATGTTTCGGAGTCAATTTAAAAAAAAAAAAGTTTTTTATCTCCTCCCACAGGTTCTCCACCTACTTTTCCCCAATGTTAAATTCCCATAGACAAATCAATTTGTCGTAATATAATCAATATTTGACCAAATTTTACGAAATAAAACGAAGGCTCATTCTTAAATTTTGATAAAATATTGTCAAAACAAATATTGTGTTTGCAGGCCGTAAACTTTGGGCAGGTTTCGTGAAACAAACAGTAGGGTGTTCGGTTTGGAGAGGTTCAATTCTAACGAAAACGTGTCGTTCCGAATGAATAGGTGATCAATTCAGAAGCTGTTCAGATGGACAGGTTTATCAAGGTTTATATACACTAGTCGCAAATACCAAAATGCCCACCTATCCAGTCACGGCCATATACCTGTCATTGGTTATTATTCAACAACCGTGAGCAGCTTGGTCAGACCACAGGTGAACGAAGTTTACATGTGATCTGAACAGTGTACAATTTAAATAAATTACCATTGCCACACCCACATGTTGTCGTACTGTACGTTACGTGTGTATATATATAGAAACGTCACGTACAGTACGACAACAGATGGGTGGGGTAATGGAAATTTTTTATCAATCGGCGTTTTCGTCACAGGTACGAGTCTTGCACGAAAACCTAAATGTGTTTTATAGTCAGTACAAGTTTGACCTTGCATAATAAATGTGGGATGTTGAGTTCCCAATGCAATGCAGAACAATAATAAAGGCTAATTAACCCTTAGACCGCTACTCACAACAATTGTCGTCTGCTGTTGCTTTTATATCTTGTCTTATTTCTCAATAAAAACATGGTTTGACAGCACTTCAGAATCATTTCCAATGGAAATGATTCTGAAGTGCAGTCAGAGCATGTAAATTATTCTAAAGTGTTTCTAAATGTAGCATTGTCCGTGCAAATGGAAGAAGAAGACCACAAAAAAAGTCCACAGAGCGGGAATTAAACAGCCATATTACATAATAACATAGGTGCTGCGGATATTATATGGCCACAAATCAGCCGATTGAAACACTTCAAACGATTTATTATTACCATCCATATTTTTAGCATTGCACACTTCTGTATAAAGCTACAAACACGCGATATACGTGCATGTTAAGCAAAAATAACCGAGTCAGTCACTCATACAGGTATCAACTCTAAAGGAAAATTCTACTCCCGCATCACATATATTTGGCATAAATTAAGTTGATTCGACTTGTTGGAAGTAGATGGTCGATTTAAAAAAAGAAGAAGATTAAATTGGCTGTCTCTCCAAGCTTTGTCCGCCGTTCAATCCCAAGGTGTATGTATGATCACGTGATACTAACAACAACAACAACAAGTACCGATTCAAAGTACGTATTCTTTTATAGTGTCCTTATTACGTAACGTATTTTGATGTAATATGGTGCATTAAACGCGTCTTGTTAAGCTGCATTTGGTGGTCTCTTTATTTTCGCCCAAACTTCTGTCGTTTTTGCGAAGAATGGATTTACGTGTCTCCGACATGGAAATCGATTCTTCACAAAAACGACATGAGTTTGTGCCAAACTCACTAGACCACCAAATGCAGCTCATAAAGACGCGTTTGCTGCGCCATATTTCATCAAAATCCGTTTCATATTAAGGAACATATCAAAGAATACTTACTTTGGAGTGGGCGACGTTGTTGTTGTCGTAACCACGTGATCATGCACCTTGAATCCTCATTTGCGGGGAAGACATTAACCATTACTACGCTGAATTAAATGATGTCGTCTGCTGGAAATGTTTTATTTTCAATATTTCTCGACAAAACCTGGTTTTGACAGCACATGAGAATCGTCTCCAGTGGAGACGATTCTCATGTGCTGGCAAAATCAGTTGTTTGTTAAGAATTAAAGCAAAAATGAAAAACAACAGACGGCAATTTCCGTCAACAGCGTAGGAAGGGTTAAAGTGGCTGTGTCTTAGGTGGTACATGTATATCCAAAGACGCATTTAACCCATTTCATGCTGAGGATAGCCATTTTATTTGTGGAAACTCCTAAATATTTTCTTTATATCTCATGAGTTCAGAAATATATGTCGTGACCACCATTTGAACCGTCTCGTCGAGACACAACATATACTTTCATTGAGAAATTACAAAAATAATAAATTTTAAAAGAGTTCATACCCGTAAAGGAGTATTCCGCATATACATGTAATGGGTTAATAAACAAATACATCATAAATAGAGAACACAGTGTCTTTTGATATCAAGTTTACCATGCAAGGCTAGGAAAGGCGTCGGAATTCCGATGCTTGCCGAGGTCCTTTGATATCAACTTTATTAGACAATGCTATGAAACATGTAGACACTAGCCACGCCGCCACCATGTCCATTTGGTTATACAACATATTTTGAAATGAAGAGAACATGTATGATTAAGGGTTAAATAGGAGGTGATTGGCTGCCTTCATTAATCTCCACATGTAGAAAAACTATATAGGGTGCGGTCGCCAGTATTGGAAGACCATTATTGGTCAGTGAGGTAGAGGTTGCAAGTTGTCCAAGTCCATGCATATGGTGTCATCGGAATATTGTATGGTACAGAGGGAGGGGTGGGCAGTGATATGTATAAGTTAGATCACTGTTCGTCCGCATGTACCAGGAGATAATCCGCGAACTTTAGCGAGCGGATTATCGCTCGTGCATGCGGACAAACGTGATCTAACTTATTTATCACATCCTCATGCACATACCTTGCGCACGAGCTGTGTTAATGCAGAAACAACACCCGGAAATGTGTCAAAGATGTGATAAGTTCATTTTGCTCCCTAATCTATAATATTGCAAATCAAACTTACATTCATCTTTTGAAATCGACATTCATTTAGCTTTCATAAGTATAATTACACAGATCACAATGTACACGTAAGTTGTTCAGCTAACTGAACAAGGATGGGTCTACGCGCACAGGCATTCGGCGTGTTTCGGCTTTCATCGGTATAACTCAATATGTATAAGTTAGATAATGTGTTCGAGTCGAATATGGATCATTTCCATTTCCATTTCCATTTTCCACTTCTTGTTTGGACACCGAGCTGTTAGGATGTCGCTATTTAGCACTCTGGACGCCGTGTTCGCCATTTTGAAGCCACTGATGCCGGAGGTGGTAAATGCCAAGCCGTTGTATCGTATGTATATACATCACGGACATACAACATTTACCCTAGAGGTTAATTGGAGTTTTAAACCACAGCAGCCTACCATCACTGCTGCTGTGAAGAAACCCAAGAGATCTCGTCGTTCGAGGAAGGTTACTGGGATTGAGAAGGCTCCCCTAGGGGAGTCACGCTCATCCGGCAACGGCCGTTCTCAGGGCCCCTCGACGACACCACACACCACCGTCGAGCCAGCACCCATGATGCCACCGACGCCGACCACGCCGACCACGCCGACCACGCCGACCACTCCTCCACGACGGGAGGAACGAGCACCTCATCACCAACACGAATGTCAGAGGAGTCCTACGACAAATCAACTACACCAGGAAACATCACCCCGACGCATCGGCGGAATTCACGTCTGTGATGCGTAAACCTGGACAGAAGAAGGGCGGCATAGATCTGGGGCCAGAATAACCATGGAACGACCGCCCATAACAACGGTGTTCTAGGCGGCAGATTGCGAGCTGCAATCAACACATACGGCGGCCGTGCTCCGGATTACTGCGCGAAATTAGGTCATCAAATTGGTGGCCGCCAGCAGTAATCCAATTTGCACATTTGTCTATGGGGCCCTAAACCCGCGAACTGGTTCTACCCAGATTGCACAATTTCAAAAATTCAAAATTCCCATTCGGCCCAATTTTTTATTCCGCCTTTTGCGGACGGCTTGCAAGTCCATAGAGACAGTGCGGCCGTTAAACGTAAACAAGCAAGCAAGCAGTCGAATATGGTTAGTTAACAGCGCATGGGGGGAATTTAAGGGGCCGGAAATCGTTGAGCCGCTAGGCGAGACGTATTTCGGCCGCCTTAAATTCCCCCACGCGCTGTTAACTAACCATATCCACTACATTATCTAACTAATTTATTGCACGGATTCGTCGAAAGCCTGAGATAAAATTATATATTTTGTCGAATTTATTGTAACTTAAGTTTAGTCACAGATCTAGAATAAATTTCTAGATCTGTGGTTTAATACAAATACTATAATTACACAATTTAATTCCAGCCATTCCTCTTGGGTACCCCGCTTTTATTTACATTTCCACAGACATGTCCTCAATATCCTGCGGTCACGTGACCAGTTAAAAGTGACAACAATATAGCAGGCGTCTACGGAAGCCCATTAGGGCCACATCATTTTTTTTTTATTTCCATTTATTCAAGATGTTTTCTTGAATTTTCAAGTTCTTTTCTTGAATTTTCAAGATCTTTTCTTGAATTTTCAACAAAAGATCTTGAAAATTCAAGAAAACAACTTGAAAATTCAAGAAAACATCTTGAAAAATGAATTTTCAAGTTCTTTTCTTGAATTTTCAAGATCTTTTCTTGAATTTTCAAGATCTTTTCTTGAATTTTCAAGAAAATATCTTGAAAATTCAAGAAAAGAACTTGAAAAATTCAAGAAAAGATCTTGAAAATTCAAGAAAAGATCTTGAAAATTCAAGAAAAGATCTTGAACATTCAAGAAAAGATCTCGAAAATTCAAGAAAGTATCTTGAAAATTCAAGAAAAGATAAAAAAAGTGAAGTGGCCCTAATGGGCTTCCGTAGGCGTCTGTTATCTGGTTCACAATCTTACCGAGGCTTGGTTACTACGTTTGCATGCAATCAGTGTATAACCAACACAGCATGCACACCTGCGCTGCTTAATCAGTGACGACGGTGTTCGTGGTTCTTTCACCATGCTTATTAAACTTTTGACAGTTTGATTTGCCGAGACTGATCACAACTCGGCATCAACCAAACATGTTTTTCTGACTTTGAGCATAATCTTGAACGGGGTACGTACTCTGCAAGTTTATTCAGCTATTCGATGTTATATTATCGAGCCGTCTGGGCACGGGCTTATATAACTTTCTGAGCTCATTCTCCAAATTCGTACTTTCGTGTTTGCCGAGGCTGAGCACAGCTCAGCATCGACTAGTCATTTTTTCTCATTTCTATTAAAGGAACAGAACACATGTACTCATACTTTTTAAACACGGCGGAATTCATAACAATTATTGGTAGGTGCTAAACGAACCCGAATGTTCTGGAAAATCCGAAAATTCGGGTTAGTGGTAAACATGTTAAGGCGGAACAGCATCTACACTGCTCACACATACAGACAGTGTACCATATACAATTATATCACTCCACGAGCTGTTTAGTGTTATTGGCATTTTCATAGCACACATTAATAGTATTTTTGCATTTTCGTAACACAGCGCCATGAAACTTCACATTCAGGGTATCGATCCGAAAGTCGCCCATTCACTTGTAGCCTGTCAATCATGAATGGTCATGTTATCAGGGCATGCACCGATACAGGGCATGTTAAAGGTTACGCACCGATATTGCTCTACTTAATTGATTGCTGATATTTGCGCATGCGCAGGTTATTCTGACATGTAGAATAGGCGTTAATCTCAAGCATTTAGCACATGCTAGACAGTGTATCTCCGTGAATTAACACACGGGGGAAGTGGGACAGACTGGTCCAGACAGTGATCTCCGGCAGTTAGCACACTGCGGAGATCAAAGGATTTCACCGCATCCGTGCAATAAATATACGCGTTGTCTTCATTATGTGGGTGGGGTATCGACCTACGAACATTTCTGCTGCCACAGTCACAGGTGGAAGACTCGGACCTATGACACCAAAAAAATGCCTATTAAAAAAAATCCCATTACACAAAAGTGTTTTTCAGATCGGCGAACGATCACAATTGGACGAACTTTGTATGGTTGGAGTCTCTAATGTATATGATCATGGTGCACGACTTTAGTTTGAGCTGGCGATCAGCTATCGGCCAAATATGACCGATAATCCAGCCGGACGGCCTCCGATTCTGTGTGAGATTCTTTCGTACACGCAACTTTCGCTTTGGATGGGGTAATCAAAACGCGAATAACTCATTAAATACTTGAAACAGCGATTTGAAGTGAGTATATTCACACACCTAATACCTTTATCGATTGCCAGAGACATATTTCATACATTTAATCGATGTTTATTGTGTTTGTGCGAGCCGGAAAAAAGAGGGCTCTTTCTATAATAGCGCTATTTATGCTCACCTTGAATTAACGTTATGTACTGTACGAGACCAAGTGGGTGGGGTAATGGGATTTTTTTTGGTGTCATAGGTCCGAGTCTTCCACCTGTGGCCACAGTCGCCAGGACATAACAATAATATTTGTATATCAACTTGATAATTATTGTTTGGAGGTATTTTTATACAGGAGCTCTACTTAATTGATTGCTGATATGTGCGCATGCGCAGGTTATCCTGACATGTAGAATAGTCGTTAATCTCAAGCATTTAGCACACGCTAGACAGTGTATCTCCGTGAATTAACACACGGGGGAAGTGGGACAGACAGCTCCAGACAGTGATCTCCGGCAGTTAGCATACTGCGGAGATCAAAGGATTTCACCGCATCCGTGCAATAAATATACTCCTTGTCTTCATTATGTGGGTGGGGTATCGACCTACGAACATTTCTGCTGCCACAGTCGCCAGGACATAACAATATTATTTGTTTATTAACTTGATAATTATTTTTTGGAGGTATTTTTTATACAGGAGCTCTACTTAATTGATTGCTGATATTTGCGCATGATTGCTGATATTCTAACATAATTGATGTTTGTTAATGGTATCTATTGTTAAGAGTTTAATTACTAATATCATAAGAAACGAGGCTAAGCCGAGTTTCTTTTATGAAATCAGTAAATATCATATTAAATTTAAGCCATCACTCACTATGCCCCCCTGCATATGTTGAGGGTAGATCATTTTTGGATTTTATCATCAATGTTTTCGTTCTATATCTGTTTTCATGCCCAAGAGCAAGGCCAATATATGTGTCTAGTCAGAACAAGCAGCAACCAAGGATATGTGTGAGCCCCTGCTCACTTGCTCTAGTGTTAAGGTTTCTAGTGTTGATATAAGCGTGGTATTTAACATTTTCATAAAATGTGTCCTGGTTTTACATTACTAAACACCGACGCCTAAAAAGAAACTAACCCTACCCTGCCTTAGTGCAGCTCATTTACAGATGTGTTTGCATATATGCAAAATCTGCTACACCCTCCTCCACCGAAAGGATGATCCTCTCGGAGAAGGACCTGTAGCCGATTTCATCAAAATTGCAAAGTATACTTATCTAGCAAAGTATACTTTGAGGGAGTAATCATTTATTTTTCCCGAAATGCATTATTTCATTTAGAACAAACAGCTGCATATATTTGATGATTAAAAGTATGCAGACTTATTATACTGAATGTATTACATTATTATGTGATAATTTAATAAATTCAGTATAATAAAAATTAATAAATTTATCCTTAAATTTAAAATTTCTACCTCAAAGTATACTTTGCTATATAAGTATACTTTGCAATGTTGGTGAAATTAGCCCACTGCTGTCAGCGCATGATGATCTGACAGTAGATGCCTTCAAGCTCTGGTCGATCAATGCATTGCAGGCATTTCTGTCTGTACGCAAAAAAAAGTCTGTTGACGGAGACCAGGACACATGGGCTGCGAGGTTCAGTATTTTTTTGGCACCAATCATAAGAATTCCTTTGAAAATTTAAGCCATACACATAAATATATGGTACATATTTTTATTAATGTGCAAATACATGTTTATTTCCATACAAATTGAAAACTACAGTAAATAACCTATACACATACAATTCTCTTCTTTTTGTGAGGTTGCTGCGTGTTTTTTATTGCATACATTCGTATTCCATTGTCTTACTACTGAAGTAAGTGGTCAATAATTTCAAGGGTCCATATCATGTGTTGCAATTAATGGATTCATTTCATAGCATGCTAGCTGGTTGTAACATAATTATTTGCCAACATTGCTCGGATTTCAATCAAACAAATTGTCAACACAAATTTGCGACCTAGTTAAAAAAATACAATTAGCCTAAAATTAATTAGAATTATTACTAATCATACTACTTTTATAATGGGTATAACCAAATTCAACTCCCAAGTAACAAGAAAGTCAAAAATAAAAATGACAGAATATCCACACTTGTATACATTTAGTTGCAGGAAGTAACTGCAGAATACTCTCGTATAATCGTACCCAGAGTTACGGTGCCCTCCATAGGTTTCCCTTGCCGAGTATGGAATCACATCTCATTCACAATTTAGCTGTTAATTGTGATATGTTTTCTGTATTTTTCAATTGAAAGAAATGTCAGTATTGTAAAAAAAAAAAATTATAGTTCTGAAATACATTTTATCATTTTAGTAGGACTAGAAAAAATAAATATTGCCTTTCATTTTAGTACGACTAGAAAAATAAATATTGCCTTTCCAATGCATCTGTAAATATATAACAGAGTTCAGAGGTACTGAAATATGTTCATTTCATAATACTGACATTCGCTTATGTGAAATACGTATAGAAAATGTAGCATAATCAACAGATAAAGTGTGAATAAGATCTGATTCGCTATTCTACAGTACACATTGGTACATGTGAAATCCCCACCAGAAGAATTTAATTCCATTGTATGTCAAATTCTGTCTTAGGATTAAGCCTAGTGTTTACCAATGGTTTTTGGTAGTTAATGGGGGATAGTAGCGTGTTCTCTTATCTTGCTTCCCGCTAGATGGCGCCATTTACCACAGGTCACGGAACTATATCCCAGTCTCTGCAGTTCCAATACACACACGTGTAATTCATAGAATTTGCAGAGTATTAGCAAGTGAAATTATGGCATCAAACTCAAAGTACGGTTCACTAAAGTTGGGTCAACTAAAAGACGAACTAAGGAAAAGGAATGCTAGGCTCTCTGGTCGGAAAGAAGAACTAGTATGTTCTAGATGAACACCATGATTACTATTAAATACAGGGACAGCTCCTTTGCACTGGTGCCAAAACATGTATATTGGTTATCTGTACTGCAAACAATTAAAAAAATCGCTGATATAAAGTATGTCACAGTAACGATAAATGACCCATTTATTGCACAAATGGTGCAAACTCTGAAGCTGTTTTTTGACAATTATTTCAAACAGGCTCTTAAGTCTTATGTTGCTTAAACCTTACCATACTTACAGAGTTGGAAACTGAAATTGTCGTCTACTTATGCTATCATTTTATCAATTTAGTACTGGGGAAAAAACATGTTTTGGCAGCACATGAGAAATCATCTTCGGTGAAAATGATTCTCATGAGCTGCCAAAATATGTTTTTATTTTTGTTAAGAATTATTGAATAATAAAAACAAACAGCCGACGACACAATTTAATTCAGCACATGTCGACTGGTGCCACACCGCACAGAGTATATTTTTTTTCTGAAGAAATATTTAGAATTTCCCAAGAGCAAAATTATTATTTCACACAAGTTAACACAGCTCCAGTTCACATGTTAAGAAGGTGCGTAATTCGACCGAATTTCGTGGTGTTTTCTTCACCACCGAAAATGGCAAGTTGGGAGTTCTTTAGAATCGTTTCAATGGGACGATTCTAAAGAAATAATAAATTTACCCCCAAATTACGCACCTTAACTGGCGCTCTGGCTAACTTAGATTTTAGGTACATTTATTGCATGTATTGTATATTTAATGTATTAATAGCCTCAGTCCGTTACTGTAACCTGTGGTTTCTTGTTTATATATGTCAGCATGAACAATTTCATGACCACCATACAAATAAGTCACAGAATTACAATATTAATGTAATTCAATATAAACTCAATGTATTATTATATTTCTTTTTTAAACATGTATTAATTTATGCATGTTTGGAAACAATTCCAGATCTGAAATTGCACAGCATGAAGCAGTCAAACGTGATATGTGATGCAATTTTGGTTTCAGTGCTTGTCAATGGATTTGTTAATACTGATACAGTGATACAGTTCTAAATACTGATAATATCTGAAGTAAACACAACGTGAAAAGTGTTACGATACACAATACACACACTCAGCAGCTGTGTAACACAGTTTCACATTGACCTGTGGCACGAGGCGCCATCGAACTAGGAACGACAACTCTCTACTATCGGCCATTGAACATAACAACGGAATAACTCATTGGAAATAAGTGTTTGCTGAACGAAATATTACATTCAGCAATCAAATGTATACATCATAGTTTTACATATTCAATAGGATAAGCAGAATATGTGGGTGTGGGCCACTGGTACTAAACGTGAACCGGTCAATAGTGTGTTCACTTCAAACATCTCGTGAACCAGTTTAACGTATCTGTGACAAGTATTTCTATTTATATAATGTAACATAGATTAAATGTTCCCTTGATTGATGGATTGGATGGGGTTGAGACTTGTAGGAAACAGGCAACCAATTCATTTCCCATTGACCCACATTCACACAAACATGACAATCGCAAACTATCTGCGCCAAAATCAATTGTGTTACTTCCATTCCTGGAGTCAGTGACCTAAGCCGGTAGATCCATGCCAAACACGGGTCATGCAGGTTGATTTCCTGGAGTTATTTCCCTTTTGTTGACGGAACCGTCTACTTTCACTTCCGAAATCTATTTTATTTATCTCTCTGTCATAATAATAACAACCAATGCCGTTGTCCTGAGAGAACTTACTCCTTGTTGCTAAGCTGTACCTGGACTGGTTTACAGTCACATTATCCATTAGTCGACTGGTTCCTATAGAAGGAGATAATTTTCTGATTTCGTTTTAATTATAACAAGTATTCATTAACTTTCATCAAAATATGTTTTCGCATTGGTCAGTACAGTTGCAAGTCGCGACATATTTAGTATTTCGCGACAACCCTCAAACCGGCATAGAAGATTTAACGATTTCATGATTTCCGTTGGTCCACTAATTATGCCCTGTTACATGTATACGAATAACCGCATAACTTACTCATGGAGTCGAACACTGTTTCACACAACTGATTGGTTTTGCTATTTCCTGTAACAAATGTTATGCAATAATGGGTAAAATTCACAGCCAACCCACAACATTCAAGGTTATTGAGTTCAATTTGGTTTCACACACAGGCAACACTCATGTGACAATACTCAATTACTAATTCCTTATCTGGAGCACTGCGTGTCATTCATATTGACAAAAACACTGGAACGAATTGTTAATTCGTGGGAACGAATTGTTATATCGTGAGAACGAATTGTTAATTCGAGGGAACGAATTGTTAAATTGAGGGAACGAATTGTTAATTCAAGGGAACGAATTGTTATATCGTGGGAACGAATTGTTATTTCGAGCGAACGAATTGTTAAATTGAGGTAACAAATTAATAAATATAATCCATGTCACCTGCGGGGCTCCTTAGCAACGTCTTTATTCCATGCAATGCGACAAAATAACGTAAATCAAGACGATTCTTAATGTTAATGACATAATTACGAGACACACCGTGCGATTTTTCATGATATGTATTTACAAGATTTGTGATATTTTCTGTAAATACGTCGAAAGATGACGACATTTTCATTTGCTATGAACAATTTGTTAACTGTGGACGTTATTTTCATGAGATATCAAACATGTTCTTAGACAAAATCACATGATGCGTCTCATATTTTATGTTTTCTACACATGTCTGACATCCATTGCCTTTAAGCAACGTACACGTGGTCATTTTGAGGGGCTATTGCAGAAGGATATGGCACATATGTCTGAAAATAAAAATAAAATACATAGAGGATCTTACACGACTGATGATTTATACAACCGCCGGTGTTAACCCTTACACCGCTATCTTCATTTTTTGTCGTCTGATGTTTATTTTTTATTTTCCAGTTTTGTCATAAAAAACATGCTTTGACAGTACTTTAGAATAATTTAAAACATCGGATTCGTTTCCATTTTTATTGAGAAAAAAAGGCAAGATATAAAAGCAACAGCAGACGGCAAGTGAGGAGCGGTCTAAGGGTTAAAGGGGCATATCAAGATTTTTGGAGAAAAAAAAACTAAAAATTTCTTTTTTTAAAGATTGAACTTCATGTACAAAAGTTACATATTCTGAGGAGACGGCTCGTTAATCTGGATATACGTTAACGTTTGCATATAATTGGCTTCACTGCCTTACGTTTAATATTGACGGGACCTGCACCAAAACGTAAATTGAACTCACGGATGCTAAATATCAAAGCGGCATCTCCCCACAGATTGCATTACTGTAAATCAGGCTTTTGATCATTCTGAGCCACAGTTGTGTGCTATGCGATCATGAACAGAAACTATCACCTGATATAAATGACCAGGAAACTCATCAAACATAAGATCACAGGCGTTTTCTTGGTGTCCGGTTTACAGATGTTCCACTGTGCTTACAATTCCGTCTTTATATCCATGTAGTTCAGTATCATTTCCGTCTTTATATCCATGTAGTTCAGTATCGTTTCCGTCTTTATATCCATGTAGTTCAGTATCATTTCCGTCTTTATATCCATGTAGTTCAGTATCATTTTCCTCGGTATTCCGTTTATCTAAATGTATTTTCTTTTTCCATTCCCCGTATGTCGTTTTCGTGATTTTCTGTTCTTGCTCCTGCTCTAAGACGTTATCGTATGGAGGAGGTCCGATCAAACTCAATATCACGGGCAGGAAACAGAGTCCATGAAAAAGGCCGAACGCCACTACGGTAACGAAAGTCTGAAGTGAGAGCAATTAATTAATATCCAATGTACAAGTCGTATACATGTACATAGGTTACTATGTTGGTTCGTTAGGGACAAGCAGAAAGTTACAGAGAATGATATGTAGAGGGTCCGGCATCAATGCATTCTTAATTGTCCACTCATCCAGATTGTAGTTAAACTCATATATTCCTGAATGTTTTAATGTTTATGCCGCTCCGTCTCTTCAAATTACATAACAGTTAAACACTGATCCAGATCTAAAATTCACTGGCCAATACGAACTGACGGGTGGATTTGTCCAGGCCTGAGGCTGTAGTGCGATTAGAGTCTGGCAAAGCCAACTTTGCACAATTATACAATCATATAATCTGAGACCAAAGAAACTCACAGAGAAGAATATCAAGAGGGAGAGTGATATTAGACTGTCAATGCCAATTTTACGAAGTCATACAATATATAGAGAATACCAGGCTAGTGTCTTTTGATATCAAGTTTATCAGGCAAGGCTAGGAAACGCGTAGGAATTCCGAGGCTTGCCGAGGAATTCCTACCGTTTCCGAGCCGAGCCTGATAAATTTGATATCAAAATACACTAGCCTGGTATTCTATTTATCAGGTAACGTTTTATGCTCGAAAATGACATTATATGATGTCGTATTCTATGGACAGAACGAGGAATTGTTTACGTTACGTCCTTACACTGACGTCATTCGATAACGTCACGTGACGTCAACCGACCAATGGAACGTCAGTTTTCACTTTGTTGTAACCCGGATGTTTATATCACGTCAATGCCTGATACAACAATATGTTATCAGTCAGTACGTATTCGGTCAATGCAGGGCAGGTTACCTGATAAAAACTAACACCGAAACAGGGGCGGATCCAGGATTTATGTCTAGAGGGGATTTCTAATGAGACATGATCGTCAACTTTCATAAAATTCAGATTATTTTCGGCATTTTTTCTTATTTCTCATCAAAAGTATATGTTGTTACCACTCGGTTGAATGGTCTCGATGAGACGGTTCAACTGAGTGGTAACATCATACACTTTGGGTGAGAAATAAGAAAATAATCAGAACTTTCCACGTAAAAATGGGTTAAAATCTAAACTCGACTTATTTTAGAGGGGTCGTGCGCCGGACGCGCCCCCTGGGGTCCGCACATGCTAAGGAAACTTACAACGAAGAAAATATAGAGCGAGTAGCTCTTGGCAAACACAAGCACGAGAAAACCCAGGAAGGTGGAGAACGCCCCGTGGAATACCGCGGGTCCGATGCGGGTTAGGGTCTTCTTGGCTCGCTCTGAAACGTCACGAAATACAATACAAACTAGCATGCGTTAAAATTACGGAGAAGAATATATAAAGTCTATAGATCTTAGCGAACACTAACATATATAAATGAGCTAACGATAACACTTAGTGCACTTAACGTGCACGAGACTTAAACACATTGCACTATATCGTGCACAGTCGTGCACTTCGATGCTTACATTCGTGCACGAGGTCGTGAGCTACAGTGCACTTTATTGCTCACTGTAGTCACAGACCTAGAATATTCTAGGTCTGTGCTGTAGTGCATGCACATTTCAAGCGCAGTGTACATGTAGCTGCAAATGTTTACATATATACAAAAACATGTAGCTTAGAGTAACATATTTTGTTTGTAATACTTGTTAAAACTGTTTACTCACATTACATAGCGTCAATGTAGTACATTGTTTTCGGCAGTTTTCAATATGTTTGCGTAGTCTAGTTTCTTATGTAATCAGTTAAGTATTGTGATAAATATGTAGCATATGTGGCTGTGCCTGGAGAAATTGTGCTTAAAGGTTAGTGTATATCCGCACAGTCTGATCATGATATGCACTGTTCACCATTTCATCAATGAAACACCCATTATGGTGCTAATAAGCAATACAAATCATAATATAGATCGTCATCAGGCTTCAGGTGCGTGTTATTTGATCAGAAGCCACACAGGCCACAACTCCCATGCATAAGCTCCATCTTCCCAGTCACGACCACATACGAGACACGCCATGTGATTTTGTACATTCGGACAGCTGCGTAATTTCATGAAATACGTTTACAAATTTACAATATTTTTCGTAAATGGTGTCAAAAGTTCACAACATTTTCAGAGTAAATGCGGAATTATATTCCGCATGTACTCTGAATTCTTTTTCAACTTTTGACTTTATTTATGAAAAATATTGTAAGTGTTGTAAAAGTATTTAACGAAATTAAGCCAATGGTACAATATCACATGGCGTGTCTCATATTAAATCAACGTTAATGTAAGGTCCTCTATTTACCGTCACGTGTACCAGTAACCGTCATGAACATATATCCGACATGCGCCGAGAAGTCGACGGAGAGACCGACGCTGAACGTCAGCAGGATGACCGTGTTGCCGTCCATGTAGAAATCCCAGAAGCTCAACATTCCTCCCAGGTTGACCTGCAAAATCCTTCAATTTAATTCAATAGTTGGGTTGCATTTTGCATAATAAAATCGGTTACCTATAACTATGTTATTATTCACATATATTTGTATTGTATTGAAGTTATAAGAAACTAAATTCTACAGACTTTAATTTCTTAAAATGTTTACCATATATTTTAAGAAATTAAATTGGAAATTATCTTAGCTCCCGTAGAATTTAGTAGTATATATTTTAAGAAATTAAATTCAAACGATTGTTAGCGCTGTAGAATTTTTTTTTTTATAACTTTCAGAAACAATTTATGTGAATAATAACATATTTATGGTTGAAAGAGTTTACCATGCAACCTTCAATACAAACTATTGCATTTTCAGTTCTCGTTGACGAATGCTGGATCAATACTCGTCCTTAACTCTGCATGCTGGGAAACTTGTGGGCTATAAATAGTTAAAAACGAGCAGACAAAAAATCATAATATTTTCTTGTATTGCTCTCCGTAAATATCATGAATATGTCTTGGAATTTCATTAGAATGGAGTCCTGAGGACTCAATTCTAATGAAATTTCAAGAGACATATTTACAGAGAGAAATAAAACATATACTCCTAATTCGTTTGGTGGATATTTTCGCCGCTAGCATGCACAGAGTTAAGTGGACAATAACGGATGGGAAGGGATGGCTTGTTTGTGCATGTACCATGGTGCATATTACACACAGAAGTATGGAACGCCAATCTACATCAACTCGAATACTTATTGCTAGCTCTGTATAATTAGAGCTAGCATTAAATACAATGATTTAGATAGCTCTTCGAATGATTTGGAGCTAGCTCTGAATATGTAATGCTAGCTCGAATTATTTAGAGCCATCATTAATTATTTGAGTTTATGCATTTCATACAGACGGACGAAGTTACTCATTCCACATGTCAACACTGATGGGAAAAAGTGTGAACATTACCGTCGTCAATATTGGTAACAGCAGGACAATGGGGTGGGGGTGGACTTACCGTGGTGAATATTACACATAACAGGACATGGTGTGGGGGGGTGTCGACTTACCGTGGTGAATATGACACATACAGGACATGGAGTGGGGGGGGTGTCGACTTACCGTGGTGAATATGACACATAAAAGGACATGGTGTGGGGGAGGGGGGGGGGGGGGGGGGGGGGGTGTCGACTTACTTACCGTGGTGAATATGACACAGAACAGGACATGGTGTGGGGGGTGTAGACTTACCGTGGTGAATATGACACAGAACAGGACATGGTGTGGGGAGGGGGTGTAGACTTACCGTGGTGAATATGACACAGAGCAGGACATGGTGTGGGGGGGTGTAGACTTACCGTGGTGAATATGACACAGAGCAGGACATGGTGTGGGGTGGGGAGGGGGTGTAGAACTTACCGTGGTGAATATGACACAGAGCAGGACATGTTGATGGGGAGGGGGTGTAGACTTACGTGGTGAATATGACACAGAGCAGGACATGGTGTGGGGAGGGGGTGTAGACTTACCGTGGTGAATATGACACAGAGCAGGACATGGTGTGGGGAGGGGGTGTAGACTTACCGTGGTGAATATGACACAGAACAGGACATGGGTGTGTAGTGTGACTTACCGTGGTGAATATGACACAGAACAGGACATGGTGTGTGGAGGGGGTGTAGACTTACCGTGGTGAATATGACACAGAGCAGGACATGGTGTGGAGGGGGTGTAGACTTACCGTGGTGAATATGACACAGAACAGGACATGCTGTGGGGAGGGGGGGTGTCGACTTACCGTGGTGATATTACACAGAACAGGACATGGTGTGTAAGACTTACCGGGGGGGTGGTGAATATGACACAGAACGGACATGTAGTGGAGGGGTGAGAAACTTAACGTGAATATGACACAGAACAGGACATGGTGTGTGGAGGGGGTGTAGACTTACCGTGGTGAATATGACACAGAACAGGACATGGTGTGGAGGGGGTGTAGACTTACCGTGGTGAATATGACACAGAACAGGACATGCTGGTGGGGAGTGTAGTACCGTGGTGAATATGACTACAAAGACAGACCATGGTGTGGGGGGGGAGGGTGTAGACTTACCGGGTGAATATGACACAGAACAGGACATGGTGTGTGGAGAGTGGTATACTTACCGGGGGTGTGAATATGACACAGAACATGGACATGTGTGGGGAGGGGGTGTAGACTTACGTGTGATGACACAGAACAGGACATGGTGTGAGGGGTGTAGACTACTACCGTGGTGAATATGACACAGAACAGGACATGGTATGAGGTGTCGACTTACCGTGGTGAATATGACACAGAACAGACATGGTGTGGGGGGGGGGTCAGCTTACCGTGGTGAACATGAACACAGACAGACATGGTGTGGGAGGGGGTGTAGACTTACCGTGGTGAATATGAGACAGAACAGACATGGTGTGTGGGGGGGTGGACTTTACCGTGGTGATATGACAGAACAGGACATGGTGAGGGGGTGTAGACTTACCGTGGTGAATATGACACAGAACAGGACATGGTGTGTAGTGAGACTTACCGTGGTGAATATGACACAGACAGGACATGGTGTGGGGAGGGGGTGTAGACTTACGTGGTGATGTGACACAGACAGGACAGGTGTGGTGTGTCAGACTTTACCGTGGTGAATATGACACAGAACAGGACATGGTGTGGGGGTGGGGGGGGGGTGTAGACTTACCGTGGTGAATATGACACAGAACAGGACATGGTGTGGGGAGGAGGTGTAGACTTACAGTGGAGAATATGACACAGAACAGGACATGGTGTGGGGAGGGGGTGTAGACTTACCGTGGTGAATATGACACAGAACAGGACATGGTGTGTGGAGGGGGTGTAGACTTACCGTGGTGAATATGACACAGAACAGGACATGGTGTGGGGGGGGGGGTGTCGACTTAGCATGGTGTGTGTAGACTTAGTGGTGAATATGACACAGAACAGGACATGGTGTGGGGAGGGGGTGATGACTTACCAGTGGAAGAATATACAGACAGACATGGTGTGGGGGGTGCAGACTTACGTGGTGATATACACAGAACAGGACATGGTGTGGGAGGGGGTGTAGACTTACCAGTGAAGTGGAGTATTGACACAGAACAGGACATGGTGTGGGGAGGGGGTGTAGACTTACCGTGGTGAATATGACACAGAACAGGACATGGTGTGGAGTGTGGAGAACTACTTACCGTGGTGAATATGACACAGAACAGGACATGGTGTGGAGGGGGTGTAGACTTACCGTGGTGAATAGACACAGACAGGACATGGTAGTGGGGTAGAGGGTAGTCACAGACATTACGATGTGGGGATATACCGACACAGAACAGGACATGGTGTGGGGGGGGGGGGGGCAGACTTACCGTGGTGAATATGACACAGAACAGGAACAAGGTGTGGGGGGGGGGTGTAGACTTACCGTGGTGAATATGACACAGAACAGGACATGGTGTGTGTGGAGTGTACATTACGAAGAACAAAAAAAACACGAATATGACTGAACAGGGACATGGTGTGGGGAGTGGGGGTGTAGACTTACTGGTTATATGACAGAACAGGACATGGTGTGGGGAGTAGACTTGAACCGTGTGAATATGACACATATGACACAGACAGGACATGTGAAGGGGGTGGTAGACACTAACCGTGGTGAATAGACACCGAAGAGGGGACATGGTATGGGGGGGAGTCGGACTACCGTGGGGGGGGGTGAATATGACACAGAACAGGACCTTGGGTGGTGGGGGGGGGGGGGTGCAGACCTTTCGTGGTGAATATGACAACAGGAACAGGAAAAGGATGGTGTGGGGTGGGGGTGTAAGACTTACCGTGGTGAATATGACACTGAACAGGACATGGTTGGGGGGGGGGGTGTGGGGAGGGTGGACTTAACCGTGGTGAAATTATGACCCACAGAACAGGACATGGTGTGGGGGAAGGGGGTGTGGTGTAGGACTTTACCTTGGTGTATATGACACAGATCAGGACATGGTTGGGTGTGGAGGGGGTGTAGACTTACCAGTGGTGCAATATGACACAGATATAACGGACATGGTGTGGGGGAGGGGGGTGTAGACCTTACCGTGGTTGGGGAATGGGGTGATCACAGACTGGAACATGGTGTGGGGGGGGGTGTCGACTTACCGTGGTGGAATATGACACAGAACAGGACATGGTGTTGGGGTGGGGGGTGTAGACTTACCGTGGTGAATATGACACAGACAGGACATGGTGTGGGGGGTGGTGGTGTAGACTTACCAGTGGGAAAGAAAATTATGACACAGAACAGACATGGTGTGGGGGAGGGGGTGTAGAACCTTATCGGTGGTGAATATGACACAGGGGAAACAGGACATTGGTGTGTGGTGGTGGGTGTAGAATTACCATGGTGAATGACCACAGAAAACAGGACTTGGTGTGGGGGTGTAAGACTTTCCGTGGTGAATATGACCTTCAGAAGCATCGACATGGTGTGGGGGGGAGGGGGCTGGTTAGACTTACCCGTGGGTGAAATATGACACAGAAGCAAGGACATGGTGTGGGGGGGTGCAGAATTTACCGTGGTCGAATATTACACAGAACAGGAATTGGAGTGGGGTGGGGGTGTAGACCTTACCGTTGGTGAATATGACACAGAACAGGACATGGTGTGTGGAGGGGGGTGGTATACTTACCGTGGTTGGAATATTTGACCAGAACAGGACATGGGGGGTTTTTTGGGGAGGGGGTGTAGACTTACCGTGGTGAATAATGACCAGAAACAAGGAACATGGTGTGGGGGGGGGGGAGGGGGGTTGTAGACTTACCGTTGGTGGAATAATGACCCAGAGCAGGAACATGGAAATGGTGGGGAGTGGGGGTAGGACGTACCGGGGTTGAATATGACCACCAGAATAGGACATGGGTTTGTAATGTGGGGAGGGGGTGTAGAATTACCGTGGTGATTATGACACAGAACAGGAAATGGTGTGGGGGGGTGTGACCTTTACGGTGGTGAATATGACTCAGAACAGGACATGGTGTGGGGGTTGGGTGTAGACTTACCGTGGTGATATGAATAAGGCAGGACATGGTTGTGGGGTTGTTTGACTTACCGTGGTGAAGTATGGAACCAGGAGCCGGACATGGGTCGTGGGGGGGGGGGTGTAAGACTTACCGTGGTGAATATGACACAGGACAGGACAATGGTGTGTGGAGGGGGTGTTAGACTTACCAGGGTGGAATATTACACAGAAAGGACATGGTGTGGGGGGGGGGGTGTAGACTTTACCGTGGGTGAATATGACACAGAACAGGGACATGGGTGTGGGGAGGGGTGTAGACTTTCCGTGGTGAATATCGGACAAAGAGCAGGACCTTGGTTGGTGGGGGGGAGGGGTGGGTGTTAGATCATTACCGTGGTGAATATGAACACATAAGACGGACCATGGTTTGGTTTGTGGAGGGGGTGTAGACTTTAACCGTGGTGGAATATGTCTCAGAGGCGGACATGGTGTCGGGGGGGTGTTGGATTACCGTGGGTGAATATGACACAGGAACATGACAATGGTGGGTGGGGCGGAGGGGTGTAAAGGGACTTACCGGTGGTTGAATATGAACACAGAAGCAGGACATGGTGTGTGGGGGGGGGGGTGTTAGGGGGGACTACCGTGGGGGAATTTGAACTTCAGAGCCAGGACATTTTTGGGGGGTTGGTGGGGGGGGGTGGACTTACGTGGTGGAAATATGGACACAGAATCATGGACATGGGTATGGGGGGGTGTGGGGGGCAACCGGGGGTGTAGCATTTACCGTGGTGAATATGACACTGAACAGGACATGGTGGTGAGGGGGGGTTGTAGTCATTACCGTGGTGAATATGACACAGAGTTCAGGACATGGTGTTGGGGGGGTGGTGACTTACCAGTGGTGAATATGACACAGAAGCAGGACATGGATTGTGGGGGGGGGGTGTTGACTTAGCGTGGTGAATAGAACTTGGACCAGGACATGGTGAAAGTGGAGGGGGGTGTGACTTACCGTGGTGAATATGAACAACATAACGGACTGGTTGTGGGGGGGGGGGTGTAGACTTGACCGTGGTGAATATGGGACACATAACAGGACATGGTGTGGGGAAGGGGGTTGTGAGACTTACCGTGGTGAATTATGGGGGGAACAGTGCAACGGACATGGTGTGGGGAGGGGGTGTAGTCTTTACCGGGTGGTGAATATGTCACAGAGCAGGAACATGGGTCGGGGGGGTGTAGACTTACCGTTGTGAATATGACACAGAACATGACATGGATTTTGGGGGAGGGGGGGGTGTAGACTTACCGTGGTGAATATGACACCTGAAACAGGAACCATGGTGTGGGAGGGGTGTATACTTACCGTGGTGAATATGACACAGAGCAGACATGGGTGTGGGGGGGTTGAATTACCGTGTTGAATATGGACACAGAACAGGAATGGTGTGGGGGGGGTGTAGAACTTACGTGGTGAATATGACAAGGTACAGGGGACAATGGTGTGGGGGGGTGTAGATTACCCGTGGTGATATGACCAACAGAAGCAGGACATGGTGTGGGGGGGGGGTGTAGTCTTACCGTGGTTTGAATATGGAAAACACAGGAACCCCAGGACATAGCTGTGTGGAGGGGGTGTTGACTTAAACGTTTGGTGAATTTGACCACATAAAAGGAACATTGCTGTGGGGAAAAGGGGGTTTTGTATACAATATAATATTTAAATTAAGTTTCCGTGGTGAATATGACCACAGAGCAGGACGAAGATACTCGTCCTATGTCGACATTGAGCCCAGAATGTCACGATGAATAAACATCGGGGAACCCGGCGAGTAAAGTGCCCGTTAAAGTTCGTTCAATCCACGTTAACTGTTAGCCTCGATATAAAGCGTAAACCTTTGTAATAGTTATAGTTCAACATTTTTAAAGTGAAATTTTTAATTTAAAATTGTTTTCGTAGCGAGCGAAAATATATGTGATAATATAAACTAACTAATTGGTTGCCCCGGCCCCATCGCCGGCACCTGTCTAGTTAGAAATGGAGCGACTAATTGTGACTGAAAACGCACTGCTTTTCCATTGGTCGAGAAATAACTAGGACCAAATAAATTAAGTGCATTTAATTTATAGTTCGCCCTACTTTACCTTAAGCCAAATACGCTGGCCAGTATCGAACTACACTTATGTCCAACCATTATGCAAGATCTTTAAACCCCAATATGTTTACATTATTATCAATGTACCAGCTTCATGAAATGAAATGGCTAAATCAATACCCTCTGATGGAAGATGCATGGTAAAAATTTGGCTCAAGACTATAAATATGTTAGCTTGTTCCTGGAACTTTTTTAAGGAAGTAAAAATTGCTGCGGTTTTTTTTTTTCGCCTAAGCGCTCCCTCGCATTTAACTTCCTTAAACATTCCTAATATGTGAACTAATAACTTATATTGTAACTGTGAATAGCTACACCCCTTCTCGACCAATCAAACCGCCTGATTTTCGAGCGTACTGACATTAGATAACATTGTCAAAACTATTGCTAATAATCGCCGTAGTACAAGCGGTGCCAAATCGAGGATGTAATGTAATACATTCGCGAGCACGGGTTCGTCCGCATGTTACGAGGAGATATAATCCTTACCCCTAATTTAACCCTCTGCAATGTATCGGTGTTTCTTAATAACCCGGGGACAAAATATCAGGAATAAGGGGTGAAGTCGGATAAAAGTTTACGTAGGAGTTCGATCATCCAGCGTATTGTAACGGTAATAAAAAACTTGCTAGTGTAATTTACTCTAATATCTTTATTGTGACAGTAATATAAACTGGGCTACTCTAATATCATGCCTGCATAATCAGGATGTTTGATTCTGGTCGATTATCGAACTCAATTTAATTCGAGAACATTGCAAATACAGCAATAATTTGAACACATCGTCTCACTTGAGAAAATAAAACTGGCGATGTCATTTAGGATAAACTGGACCGTGCAATTAGAAACTGTAGAAATCTGAACATTTAGGCTAATGTTACCTTCCTGGAACGGTCAATAATGCCAAAATCGTCCACTACAACTTCTTAAATATTACCTTTTTAATTACTTCCATGTAAATAATGAAAAAAATACCCCTCCAATCGCGAAGCAGGTGCCCGTTGTACCGGAAGTATCGGGCCAATTCTGCGAATCCTCGTCTAGCCAAAATCTCGTCCTTGCGAGAGTCATCGCTAAACGACTGCACCATTATTATATATTGAAAACTGGAAATAAGGGTAAAATTAATTAATAAGAAATTAATATAATAATTTAAAAATATTTCAATGTTACTTAAAATTGAAAACATTATTTACAGAAAACTGCGATATCGTCTGTAAACATTGATGTCAAAAGTTGAAAAAATAAGCGAATCAATGTGTTAACACTTGATCATCCAAATCAAACGAATGGCCGTACATTGTTTCCAGGGAATTCCGCTGGTGGTCTTTTTTAAAGTGGCGATTTTTTTATTTTCCCCAGTGGAAATTCCCATGATATTTATTGGTAGCTAGGTGTAGGGATGGTATGGCATTATTTAATGCTAAGGGCATCAAAAAAGTATCTGTAGGCCTATTTCATTATCTGTAGCCTATTTCATTCTGATAGCCTCTATTTTATCTGTAGCCATATTTGTCATCAACATTGCAAAGTATAACTTTAACTAGCCAAAGTATACTTTAGGAAGGGTAAGTCAATTTTATTTTCCTGAAATGCATTATTTCACATAGAACTAACAAATGCTATATATTTCATGATTTAAAGTATGCATAATTATTATACTGAAATTTTTATTACATTATCACAGCCATTAAATGGCTGTGATTAATGTAATAAATTACAGTATAATAAAAATTAATTATTTTTTTAAAAAATTTTTTTGTAAAATTGAAAATGTCCTCCCTCCAAATGTATTACTTTGCTACTAAAGTTATTTACTTTGCAATGTTGATGAAATGGGCTACAGGTTTTAAACCAGCTAGCCTAACAAAAACAAACATTTATTTATCAATACGTCGGTCACACTGAAACATGAACCCTGCCTCAACAAGTCCATATCGTTACATTATATTCTAAATTGGAATTGGAATTGTTGGTTGTATCAAATTCCCAAAATATCCAACAGGGCTCCCAGTTAAAGGAATTTAGTAATTGGAGTATTGTCAATCCATTATTTCTGGAAGCTATTGGGTATTTCAAAAATTTGAATTGTTGTAAAATAAAATCACTAATGTTTACACATCAACAGACAGCAATTATTGGAATAGTTTAACTTCAAAACTGAAGATTGTGTATTCATTGGAAAATAATAATAATATACTATGATGTTTGGTCTGTTTCTGTTTTTCTGGTTTTCTGCAGGCATGCTAAAAAGGCAAACAACAATTTTTATTGCTTTTTGATACTCGATAACTTTCTGATTTCAATTGGGTTTTTGGTCAATTTTTAATTGGGTATTTAAGCAAAGATACGCAGGCTTATCTGGTGCTCTGATCCAATTGTAAACAGTACGTCCGACTATGAACTCCGGTGTCGTTAGTTTATATGAACGTAAGTACTTGTTTACGCCAGCACCATACGGATCTTCGTGGTAGGAATCTATACAGCAGCCCACATTAAATGTGTCTGTATCTCCTGGAATCCCATCTGGAAACAATACAGATCAGTGTAATGTAATGTAATGTAATGTAATGTAATGTATATAACCATTTAAATTGACTGTTTCGCCATGCTTACAAATGAATTATATGCATTAACATTATATGTAAAATTCTATTAATATATTTTTCGCTTTAACGTTATCCAGAAAAAACCATAAACAAATGTTTGTGGTTTCTATAGGGTTTCCCCCGTTGCTTGTCTGCGTTTCCATCAAAAGAAAAGTTTATCCGTTATTTTGCACATCTGCACATGTGTCAGAGATTTTCAGGAAATCACGCTTTTGCGTTTTAGATAACAACGCGCATGGGTTTGAGAGGAAAATGCAATTATCATTGAAAAAACGACATTTTCATTTGCCATAAGAAAACCATAAAATAAACGGTTTGAATACTCGGTACAAAATGGGTGAAAATCCGATTTACAGACGCTTGCAAAAATGAAAAAACAATACAATGGATTTGATTGGCTAAATAGAAAATACAGAAAACTCGCGGTTTGGACCCACATTTTGGTTTGGAACCAAACGCTAAAACACTACTGTAACGAACACGTGAAATACATTTATCTTTCCTACTTTACCTGAATTTTTTAATGTTACATTCTCCCCCTGGATCCAATCTTTTTAAATGGCTGTACCCCACGATTCTATATATTCGTGTCTCACTGCGGGAACTTGTTTTGGGTATTTGTTGTTGTATCAATTTCCGTCTAAATCTTCGCTTTATATTTAGTGGAGTAGTCCATGGGCCGCCTACAACAATGATTGATTGGTTGTTTCTGATTTGATTGATTGTTTTGTTTGTTTTGTTTATTGGTGGTTTTAACGGGCCTAATCAATCAGCCTAAGGTCTATCGTGTAAAAGGCCGGGAAACGGGGTGGGTTCGCATCACGTTTAATAACCTGCTTGCATTGGGGGGGAAATTCCCAAAATTCACTAAACGGAATATTTACATCGAGAAACAATATATTCAGTCCTGAAAGATTAGTAATAACCCTGAACCATGGTGGCAGGTCCCATACCACCCAACCAAAGTCACTTGGCCCCCATTCCCCTAAAATAGGATTACAAACACAATCGTAATACTCACAAAAGGGGTAAGGGGTTAACCAGATTCAACTGTCACATACAAAAATGCCAAAGGACGTATGTGAGGGCCAAACCAGGTCTCCAGGTTCGGGTGAATTCCGGTAAGGATGAACCCCTATCGTTAAATTACCCATCGCTTAGGTGCCCCACCCACCTTCCACCCAACTATTGATTGGTTTGTGTTTGTGATTGATTGGTTGTTTCATCCATTGATTGATTGTTTCATTCATTATAGGAATGAATGGCCTTTTTGTGGAATTTATCGGGGTATAAACTTGGAAAAGTCACGGGAATACTGGACGAAGGCCGGAAGGCCTCGTCCAGTATTCCCACGACTTTTCCAAGTTTATATCCCCGATGAATTCAACAAAAAGACCATTCATTCCTTATAATTCCAGCATTTGAAATAAATTCATCAAGAAAATGTGTTTATTTTCCGTTTTCTTAAGAATTATTTTAACTGCATTATTTTTCATCTTGGCCCTGTGTAAAGCGGTTTCATTGAAGAAATATGACGATACTAGGACGGCAATTTCAATTTTCACCGATGTGGGTACATAAGTATCGGATTTCCTATCTTGTTGCGTTCATTAAGATAGACAATATGATACTTATTTACCGATATCGATGAAAATTTAAGCGATCATAGTATCAGCATATATCTTCAATTAAACCACTTTACACAGGGCCATGATGAAAACACTTTTTCTAGTATGTTTTCAAAACATACTGATATTCCCCTTTAAATCATCACTACAGTAAGATTGTGTCTATATAATATACCACAATAAACTTGAAACACGGAATTTTCCCTGGCGTAATAGATATCTGCGGCGTCCAAGTATTGCCTGGACTGGGTCGATGGGTCCACACTCTGGGCAAGGTCAAATCCCACGTGGGTTTTGGTAAGGGACCACGTCATAACGCCCAGTGTTGCTAACGTGGATACAATGACGAATATCTGAAGTCATAGAAGTAGGAGACATAGACATGGTATGGATATGGGCGTGGCATAAATTACTTGAAGCACTGTTCGTCCAAATGTACAAAGAGATAATCCGCGATCTTCCCATAGATTTACATGCAAAACATGTCAGTCCTTAACAATTATAATTGAACTACTCAACACAAACAGATCATGTGGAAACGAATTCTACTGAAAGTGATATTGTGTTAGAGATTAAGCAGTATTAAACATACAAGATGACCCTCGTCAATTACAAAATTGACATTTCCAAATGTCAATGTCAGCATTGACCTCTATGGGAATTGTTGATTTTTCATATTGATGTACATTTAGTATAAGGTTCGACAATGTGCAGCCGTGGGTAAACGTTTGCCGAGGTACTCGGGAACTGTTTGAACCCCAAGGCCGCAGTGGGTAAATGTTTGTTGTGGCACTCGGGATCTGTTTGAACCCCACGGCCACAGGCCGCGGGTTCAAACAGTTCCCGAGTGCCACAACAAACGTTTAGCCACGGCTGTACATTGTCGAACGTTATTGTTACATTTCCGTCGGAAATATCATGCAATTTAAGCATATACATGTATGTATGTAGTACTTTCGGCACTTTGATAATCTGCTCCATTCAAACAACACATGCATATTCCGGGGCAGCAGTCGCTGCCACGCCAATTTCAAAATTTCATGGCGACCGTTGTGAACTCGTCTGGTGACGTAATGGCGCGTTCTAGTTGCGTCACGATACACATGCATTACGTAGGTGTTGGCTTTTCTCCGGAATGAGCATTGTCTACAGCCATGGTCGAACAGCACGCGCTGTACGTTCGAACATGGCAGTGAGCGGCGTCAAATAAGCTCTCAGGGTGTCCGGTTCAGAAAGGTTACACTGTATATGTGAGTGTCTCCGTATATTGCTCTCATCATACCAAATACAGAGACAACAACCGTACGAGTGTAAGGCAGAAATATCGCACAATGGATGACTACCAACGCTGGCATTCCACAAGGTTCAACCAATCGTCCGTTATTATTATTTATTATGTACACTAATGGCATAGTATACGGCAATATCTGGCTATTTACCAAATTGGTGACATATTCAGAAATACATTTACCATGGAACCTCAATAAACGGGACACCCTGGAAGGTACAGGGTGTCCGGTTTCAAGCGCGGATCCAGGATTTCGGGTTAGGGTGGGGGGGGGGGGGCGCGTAAGTACTATTGTGCAATACTTGACTATATTATCGACCGAGCTAAGCTCGTTCGATAATATAGTCAAGTATTGCAAAATAGTCGACCGAGCGGAGCGGAGCAGAAAAATGCATTGAATACATGGCACTTGGCATGAAACGTGCCTTGTAACTTGTACAAAATCTTTTCTACTGGGCGAATTTTAGGGGCGTGCGCCAGGCCCGCCCCCCCCCCCCCCCTCTGAATCCGCCCATGGGTTTAAATGAGGTTCCACTGTAATTACCCACTTCATAAACATGTTTTGTAAATTTTAATCATGACAGGAAATAAATTACAGTGAAACCCATCGAAATTAATGACAATGTATCTGGTTTACAGAGTGAGTGAGTGAGTGAGTGAATAGGGTTTAACGTCCGCTTTTCTGACATAGAGGTACAAGCCTCAGGGAGTCTACACGCAGACGGGTCAACGGGGTCGAGTCCCGTATCCACCTGTCCAAGGGGGGTAAATCCCAACTTCAGAACTCAATATTTACAATCAAAATATATATTCAGTCCTGAAATTAGAACAACCTGATCTGGTGCCAGGCCCTCGCCACACCAGCATCATTTATCCCATCCCCTAAAAGTAATAGGATTAGCGCTAATCTTACTTTTATATATGGGGCATAGCCCGACTCAACTCTCACATACAAGAAAGCCAAAAATGCACATGAGGGCCAAATCCGGTATAGTGGGTTCCGGAAAGTATGAACCCAATCGTTAAGCCAGTTTAGTCGCCTTTTACGACAAGCAATGGCTACTGCAGCACTATTCTCAGTTGATCCCGCCCCGGTGCCTGCACGGGGCTGGTTTACAGAGGTTCCACTATACTAGAAATTAAACACACTATGTATTTATAGAGATTCCACTGTATGGGATGTTGACTATACTTAGTAATGAAGTAAATAAACAACTCACCTTAGCAGGAACAGATATAAGAATGGGGCCGTATATTTTCTCGAAGAACGGGCGTATTATTTCAAAATCAGAGAATCGGTTGCGGGTGTGGTTTTCGTGTTTTATGCACGGGCAGATCCCATTTCGTGAGTCCCGTATCCGCCTCTGTTCTATCAGTAGACACGCCGGGAACAATGTAGACTGGATAACGAACAAGGCAAGAACGCCAACACAACTGTAGACACAGAATGAACTCAGAATGGGCATCAGCTGAAAATAGATAAATGGTTATTTAATACGTGGTGATTTGTTGCTGTGACAGGAGAAATGGGGCTTATGGGATTTGTGATCAGTGTAGCTCCTGATCAAATAGCACAATGCTTGTTAGAAGCAATACTAGCATATATTTGATGGAGTGGCGAACAGTGCAGATCACAAGAAACGAGGTGATTTAATGACAGGTAATATATATAATATAATATTTATTAATAAAACGAGTTTACAAATTCATATAGGAAGTGAGAGGTTCTTATTGCAGATGAGTGCCCGTTCAAGGAGTTTTGACTGTATTAAGCAATGTATGAATGAACATTGAATGATCACTGCCCCCTCTGGTGTATTGTAAATTAAATTAATCAATGTTTGGAATTAATGAATCGAATGCAGAACTAACCGAGTTTCTATTAATCACTTTTTACCTATATAACTGGCTACACTATACATGTAACATCAAAATAAGAACACATACCGTGGATATGCCAGCTGCGAAGGCGGCAAAATCCGACACCGACGTCACAGTAATTGACACGCCCGCGTGTTTCATGGTAAGCGCCAGTTTTTCCTCTAACGGTACATCCGGGTGTTCCACGTCGACATGTTTCCAGGACTCCAAGATCACAAACGCGTCATCAACACCAATGGCTGAAATTGAACATTGAATATCGTACACTAGTGATTTAATATGATATTCAGAGCTCCCGATAAGCTGCGTATTTGCTTAAATATCCAATTAAAATTGCAAAAAACCCTATTGAAATCAGAAATAGCGAGTATCAAAAAGCAATACAAAATGTGTGGTACCTGTATCATGCTGCAGAAAACAATAAACAGACCACAAATATAGCATATTTTTCTTATTTTCCATGAAAACACGTCTTGGTATTTCATTACAATTGTCTCCAAGGAGAGAAATACCAAGATATGTTTTCATTTTGAAGCAAACTATTCAAAATAATTGCTGTCTGTTGATGTGTAAACAGTAGTGTGATTTGATTTTACCCAATTAAAATTTGGAAATACCCAATTGCTTCAGAAATGATGGAGTGACAATACTCAATTACTAATTCATTATCTGGAGCCCTGATATTTCAAAGTTATAGATGCGGCTGTGACTAGAGAAACGGGGTGTATGAGATATGTGACCAGTGTAGCTCCTGATCAAATAGCACACTCCTGTCGCCTGATCTATAGTTCTTGCTAGAGCATCACGGGAGGTGGAATGGCGAACAGTCTGATCAGGATCTACACTGGTTGCAAAACCCACAAGCCCTACTTGTCCAGTGACGGCCAGTGAGTTTACTGATTTCAAAGAAGGAGGCGTTTTTAACAAGTCCATATATACTCACGAGATGACAGCCATGCTCAACGACCACGGATGATCGGGAAAATCGACCACGTACCTTTACAATCTACAGGAAGAACAAAGGCGATAATCCATCGATCAATCAATAAATCAATCAATCACTCAATAAATCCCCATCAATCAAAAAATAAATCAATCACTCAATCAGCATACAATTCAATCAATTAGAAACCAATAATCAATCAATCAGCATGTCAATCAATTAATAAATCATTCAATAAATCAATGAACATGACAATAAATCAATACATCCATAAATATACCAATCAATCAATCGGTCAAGTATGTATATAGAAGCAAGTAAAACAAGACTTAAAGTACAATGACCTTGTACATGTACCGTAAAACACGCTTACCGACAGCCGCATATACATGTAGTCATGTGAAGGACGTAACAGCACAAATCAATCAAGATAACTTACCAAGAAGCAGGAAGAGTAAGGCCTGGTGTACGGCCCCGAAATCGAGTCCGACGGCGAGGCAGATACCGTAACATACGCTCGCGGACAGTGGGACGGCAGCCAGGGCAGCAATTACCAGGAACAGCTGAAACCAACAGATACATGTACATGCATACGTGTAGTCTATGGAATATATCGGTAATATAGTGAAACCCCTGTAAACCGGACACCCTTGGAGGTCCCCAGGGTGTCCGGTTTACAGAGGTTTCACTGTAAATCATGCATTTGATCATTCTGAGCCATCGCTGTGTGCTATGCGATGATGAACAGACATTATCCCCCGAGATAAATGACCAAGAAACTCATCAAAAATAAGATTACATGTTTTATAGTGTCCGGTTTAGAGAGGTTCCACTGTACATACTTTTTAAAAAGTAAATTACATGTACCAATGTGTTCCGCATTAAATCACACATTCGTAGGCCACATCAACTAAAACACTCTTAACCCTTTCAACCCTAAGGAACTGGAATGGACTAGTGATATGCTAATTTTTCGACCAATCCAATGGTCACAAAATGATTTTCCGATTCGTCCATTTATGAAAAGGGGGTGTTTTTGTTCTAAGAAATATGAAAATTACTTGCAAAAAGTGCAGATCCTGATGAGACGGCTCGTTACGAGCCAGCTCATCTGGATCTGCACTGTTTGCATAAACCGCTCTAGCGGGCTTTCGGGTTCAAAGGGTTAAGTCAAACTACTGATAAATGAACGTCAACTTATTGATCCCAAGTACATGATTTTCTAGAAAATACCTCTCGATGACTGGGATTTTCATTAATTCATTTTCTCAGTCCTCTGGACTGTGAGTAAACGATTTAAGTATAAGTTGTTGTTCACATATTGGATTAAGGAAGTAAATGCGAGAGAGCGCTAGCGACCGCAGCATTTAGTTCCTTAAAAGTCCAATATGTGAGCAATAATATATTCTTATTACCATGCATCTCCTATTTGAGTAACGAATTTCCATTTCCTGTCGAACAAGTAATAGTTAAATCTGGTAATATGTAACTTATTGGGGTCAAATCTTGCAATATGTGAAATAAGTGTAGCTCGATACTGGCCACCGATTGGCTTAGAAAGTAGGGCGAACTTTAAAAACATGAAATGGTCGGCCCGATGCGAAGACGAACACCTACTCCGTTCTCCACCATGTTTGGCTTGCCGAAGGCGAACACCATGTAGACGAAGACGAGCGGGAAACCAATCAACAGGAGCTTTAGGTCGTCGTTGACGGCGGCGAAGAAATCCTTATCAAACCTGAAAATACAACGGGGTCCGTGCACTTGTAAGGATAACGCATATCAGAAACATATGACTATAATCACGTGATTATAGTCATATGATTTCTAATATCCGTTAGAGTTACTAGTACATGTATATGTATGCTTTGGGAACGTGTAGGACAGTATACAACATCAATTTTACAGTGCGGAATTCTTCCTGGTTCCACAAACGAACGAATACTGTTTACACATCGTATTCACGTCGTTTTATTTTTTATTAGAAAAGATGTGTTCGTTTTAAACATAGTTTTCCAATTACAAAACGAAAAAAAAAAAACAAAAAAACAATGAAAATGATACAACATGCCTTGAATAAAACGAAACCACATGTGATGAAGGAAATGACAGGCATTTAAATACTTGGGAGCAGGGTATTTAAATGAATATACCGTTGAAGCATACAAAGAAAAACGCAAAACGATCATATTATCCGATTTAATGACTACCTGTTTGACAGGAGATGGAAAATCAATACTCGGATGGGAGACGGCAGCATAAACGATACCTGGCTAATAACGTGTATGTTAGTGTTCACATATTGGATATTTAAGGTACTAAATGCTGCGGTCGCTAACGCTCCCTCGTAATTAATTCCTTAAAAATCAATATGTGCACGATAACTTATAGGTATTACAGGGGTCCAATGTGTTCTACATCCAGTACTTACAAATCGACAGTAAACACATAAATGTCGTCCACTCCAGGGAGATCGTTCTTGGCCATTTCTACCATTCTCTCTTCAAATTCATCTATCATACCTTCGTTCTGTGGATATATATTTATCAGGGGATTGGCAGACTATATTTATTTACACCTTCATGTTGGTGGGGGGTAGGGGTGGTGGGCAGGGGCATGCATTCATAAAAGCAACGCGAATTCCACGTATTACGTGTACAGACAGACCAGCGAATAAATGTGAAGAGAAATACATGTATCTGGCCGTCCTTATGCGTAGGGTTATTTATGTGGTAATTCGGTAATGGGGAAACTATATATATATATATATATATAGGCAGGGTCTTTATCACATATTTGACTGTATATCTCAATGTTTACATTACCCGTCACGTAACGTCGCGTGAACTTGTTGATTGGTTAAACTTTGTGTGACGTCATTTATCTCGAGGACGTTTAATAAAAACATTTCGCAGATGATACACTATAAAGCGAATCAAGATTCAAATATGGCCATTGTTTGTGTAAATAAATTTCTGGATGAGGATCGTAGTGCAGGCGACTGTATCGTGATCAGAGGGTGTGTCCGACAATATGATTTGATTGGTCGACGGAAACACGTCATTGCGACATTACTGACGTCATTTCTCCATTTCTGGTAAACACGAGAGTTGTGTACACTACTACTGCTCTTCAGAACAGAATGATGTAATTCAGTTATATTTCTCAGTTAAATTACTGGCTGAAATGTAAGAAATCGGTGCAGCATCGCATTGGAAAAACAGGTCTAAATAATTTACGACGTAATTTACGACGTAATTTACGGCAACAAATGTCTGATTTCAGAAATCAATTTCACGACCAACAACGAACCTACTCCGCCATAACATTTACTTACGGTCTCGTCCATTAGTAGCCGCCATGTCATTAACGATGCGTGCGCACTGAGGATATGACCACTTGCGTTTTCGGTCCGCCCCCTTAGCAACGCCGAGGCATTAAACTCTGTGAAGAACGTGGGACTGAAATCACAGGAAACATGAAAACATATTTCACTTAGTCATGTTAGTTATTGACATTTATTTCGCCAATTCTCACCACTACGATTTGTTTATGAAGTTCGTGCCAATGCTAAAATATTTTTACTAAGTCTCTAAGATACTAATTCGGAGATGGTATTTCCTAATTAGGAACACTAGCGCCTGTGCTAATCATTTACCACTTCTTAAATCTAGTGACTGAAATCAAGCAACTTGATTGTCAGAGCCTGAGCTGTGCTACAGCTCAGACAATCAAATTGCTTTATTGCGAGATGGCATTGTCAATAGATGCTCGGAAATGTTGATGCTCGCTGCAAGATTAATGCAGGCGGTTGTGTAATGTTCACTTACTTAGTTTCAATAGAGTTCACCGCTTCTTGTATGTCTTCTTCTGTTAGGTTTTTTATCACGGTCTCGTTATATGTCCACAGGTCCAGCAGGCTGGACACTAAACACTGACCATTCACACTGTAACAACAGATGCATGGTTACACAAATAGACCCGTCTGATAAATCGGTTACCGGACTTGGGAAATCACGAGTAACGTCCCTTTCCATGGGTTGTCCCTGGATCCTTTACAAGCTAGTATTTAAAACAAGTGACAATTTGATTGCTTCGATGTTTCTATGATTAATTTGCATATTCATGACTTGGGAAGTTCTTCAATCCAATCGGTGGACCAGGTGTGTTTATTGAGCTCATTGACCATGAAAACATATTTATCAGGTAGCCTGCCCCGTATTGACCGAATACGCACTAACTGATAACATATTGCTGTATCAGCCATTGACCTGACAAATGACGTTCCATTGGTCGGATGGCGTCACGTGACGTTACCGAATGACGTCAGTGTAATGACGCAACGTAAACAAGTCCGCGTTCTGTCGATTGATAATGACGTCACCTGTGGTCGTCACCTGTGGCTCGGCTCGGAAACGGTAGGAATTCCTCGGCAAGCCTCAAAATTCCTACGCGTTTCCTAGCCTCGCCTGATAAACCTGATATCAAAAGACACTAGCCTGGTATTCTCTATATATATAGACACCTTAATTGTTCTTCTAGCATGTTTAATAATATAAATATATGCACAAATGGTGGCACCTAATTTGCATATTTGGCTAAAAATAGCACTGTGGCCCAAAATGTTTGATGTTAAAATATGTTAACCTATTCAGTGCATCCCAGGGAACAAAGAAATCATTGCGTACAAATGATGTGGGGGTTCACTCCTGCTAGCTCGTGAATCCCTTACATATTTCGGTTACTTCACAGCTCCGGCAGTATTGTTTATTCCTTGAAGCCAAATGCGGCATTCGGGTATCAGCTACATGTCGCTCCTGGGCAAATAGCTTTGGGTTAATTTAATCATATTTATGAAAATTGGCATTATTTTATTGCATTACGTCTGGCATCGCTTGACTGTGCTTGTTCGTAGGGTACTTGCATAATAGAATGGTTGCTCATGCATGAACGGAAAATGGCTATCGAGGACCTCATTTACATATAGAAAAACATCCTGCTGGGTCCAAAACAGGGGCTTCGTACGAACCCAACGAACCTCCTCTGACCACGCATTAGGCTGCGTTAGAATGCTACACTACATCAGGTTGCGTGATCACGTGGTATCAAAAAGTCTGACGTAATGATTGACGTCATTTATTTAACAACGGCACTATGGAATTTGCTGAAACATCGCGCAACAAATTAATGTAACATTGAATGCTTGATTTTTTTTCTGCCGCTTGTATGCATAGACATTATTTCGGCTTTCTTCCATATATCGCTATATACAGTGGAACCCATCTAAACTGGACACCTTGGTGACCCCATTGTGCTTAATGTAGATGGGTTTCGATGTACTTTATTTCATTGTCATGTCTGTTCATGACTGAAAATGACAAAAATTTATCAGTGATTGCTTAATTACAGTGGAAGCCCTGTAAACCAGACACCCTGGGAACCTCTCAGGGTGTCCGGTTACAGGTTTTATATACACTATACGTACAAGATATCCAGCTGAGGCCGGACACGACACTTATTGTGCATACAGCCAATCATGTTGCATACTTACGTATGTGTTGTCACAAATTTACGATACTTCTCAAATGGACATGTGAACTTTCCACTACAATAGGTGTTATAGCTTTAATAAAAGAACAGATGGTGTTACGATACGTGGTCCTGTCCGACCTCAGCTTGAAGCCTTGCATAACGCCAAAGTGAAAAGTGAATGGGTTTAACGTCCCAGCAAAGCTAAGATCATATAGGGATTGGACCTCGGTAAGTTTCATCTGATTGGCCAGTGGAATTGAAATGCAATAACAGTAAAATACCTCTAAACCCGTCACACTGGGGACCCATTTGTGCTTACTTTAGATGGGTTTCACTGTAATTGATTAAATTGTCGTGTCTGCTCATGATTGAAAATGACGGAAAGTGTTCATGGAGCGCGTAATTACATTGGAATCGCTCTAAACCGGGCACCCTGGGGATCCCCAGTACAGTGTGTGGAAGGTGTGGGGATCCCCAGTACAGTGTGTGGGAGGTGTGGGGATCCCCAGTACAGTGTGTGGAAGGTGTGGGGATCCCCAGTACAGTGTGTGGAAGGTGTGGGGATCCCCAGTATCTGTGTGTGGAAGGTGTGGGGATCCCCAGTACAGTGTGTGGAAGGTGTGGGGATCCCCACCGTACAGTGTGTGGAAGGTGTGGGGATCCCCAGTACAGTGTGTGAGAGGTGTGGGGATCCCCAGTACAGTGTGTGGGAGGTGTGTGGATCCCCAGTACAGTGTGTGGGAGGTGTGGGGGATCCCCAGGGTGTCCGATTTAGAGAGGTTCCTCTGTATTGTGAAAGTATTTGTTCATGCTTCTCATATTTTCCTAAGGGCGGGGATTCAACTCACAATCTCTGGTATGGACATCTAGTGCTGGTGACAGGTACATAACACACCAAAGTCACTTGGCCCATTACGAATAATCGTAATACTCACATACGGGGTATAACCAGATTTAACTGTCACATACAAAATGCCAAAGACGTATGTGAGGGCTAAACCAGGTATCCAGTCAGAATTCCGGTAAGGATGAACCCCGATCGTTAAATGACCCATCGCATTCTCCCACCTGCCACCCACCGGACGGACGCCCAGTGAACTAATCTGCAGGCCACAAGGCCCACAACCCACCCTTTCGTTCGGCTTATATTTATGGGTGGGACTTGGCCCGAAAACCTTACATACCCGGGCAACCCATCCATGTATAGTTTCAAATGTAAACCAGTAGTATATAGTTGTACATGTTCTATAGAAAGCCAAAGCAATCAGACTCCCTGAATGTAATGACATTATTGCCATTTTGCTCGTGCCCAATGTCACATCGGTATGTCAAGCGCTATTTGACTGATTACTAGTCGACCATATTATTCATAACAATATTCAGCTATATATGCGATGATTTGATGAATATCTGCACCAACGTGTCTCATTGTGCCCACATAGACCCGGCACAGGTACAGAGGACTTGAGCTCATGGTAACAGCCCAGTGCACGTAAAGGGCACGATATATGCACTAGTCGTGCACAAATTGTATCAGTGTGCACGAACCAAAGCTATGAAGTGCACGAACCAGAATATGCACTAACATAAACTGCCTCGTGCACGAAGGTAGGTAGATCCATGCATTTTATGTTATATGTTATGTATACGATGCATATCTGCGGGGGAATGGGATACTGCTCTGTTCTTACTTTGTTTTGTGAAGTTGAAGATATCGACAGCAACTTAATTTTTTTGTATTACCTCCCTTATCGCATCGCCGTTTTTCGCCGATATTTAATTCGAAAACATGCAATAGTTTATGTAAGTGATGTCGAAAGCTGTCTGAAAATTCAGGGGACTTATGGATTTTGCGACCAGTGTAGATCCAGGTCAGACTGCATCAGCACAGATCAGGATCTGCCCATTTCGCCATTTCATCATTGAAACCCCAGACAAGCTTCTATCAAGTAATATAGATCGAGGAAACATATTGGTTATTACCCCCGATCTCGCCTCTGACGTTAGCCCATTCATCCACTGCCCCCTTTAATTATGTGCAGTAATGGACCATGGACGTCCATTGTGTAGATAATTCCAGCACAAAAATATTTACACAATTCCCTAACATTTGATCTCTATCCAAAATTTATATCCCAGTAAACTCCCACGCCGAACAATTTTCCGTAATCGTGAGGCGCAGTTAAAATAATTCTTAAGAAAACTGAAAATAAACACATTTTCTTGATGAATTTATTTCAAATGCTGGAATTATAAGGAATGAATGGCCTTTTTGTGGAATTTATCGGGCTTATGGGTTTTGTGACCACTGTAGATCTCGATCAGCATTTGCATCCACACAGTCTGATCAGGATCTACACTGTTCACCATTCCATCCACGAAACAGCCGGCATGCTCCTAACAAGAAATATATAATAGATCGTTATCAGGCTACATGAGTGTGCCAGCTGATCAGGAGCTACACTGGTGAAAAATCCCGTAAGCCCCACTTCTCCAGTCAAAGCCACATACAAGGTTTGCAATAATAACAGTGATACTACTAGACTCATTCAGGCAAATTTAATTTCACTACAAAGAGATTAATTATATTTGACATAATTTAGGTAAACACACTACCAAGGTGCATGATCACGTGGTTACAACAACAACAACGTCGCCCACTCCAAAGTAAGTATTATTTGATATTGATTATGCAACGGATTTTTATGAAATATGGTGCAGCAAACGCGTCTTTATGAGCTGCATTTGGTGGTCCAGGGAGTTTGGCACGGACTTACGTCGTTTTTGCGAAGAATCGATTTCCGTGTCAGAGACACGGAACTCGATTCTTCCCAAAAACGACAGAAGTGTGTGCGAAAATACAGAGACCACCAAATGCAGCTTAACAAGACGCATTTGATGCGCCATATTTCATCAAAATCCGTTACGTAATAAGGAAACTATAAAATAATACGTACTTTGAATCGGTTCTTGTTGTTGTTGTTAGTACCACGTGATCATACACCTTGACTACTAATGTCGATATACGGCTTGAATGCCCATACACTCATGTATTATGTATTAGACGGTCGATTGAACTACATATATTGGAAGCAGTGAAAATAATTAATAAAGTCAAACAAATCTATCCATACGACTCTTTTAACGAATGCATTCACGTACAGCAAAACCTCTCTAAATCTAGCACACAATGTTTGTATTTCTAAATGATATCCACATATTTCCCTTTTATAAATTTAAAATTACGAGTCGAACTCGAGTCGAGTCAAATAGTTTACAACACTAGAAATGTGGCCTGTAGGCACACAAATGCCCCCGCTGGCGGCAAAAGAACCGATGGCAGATCCGAGCAAGTAAACATAAATTATAAGCTATTTACCCGAGTGTTAAGGTTTCGGAACGGACGAACGTACGGACGCCGGTAACACTATATGCCCCCCTCACCATTCGGTGGCGGGGGCATAAAAGCAGTGTTAATGTGATATTTACAGACTTTTATAGGACATCATAATGTTGCACTTACGAACATATTAGTCGTTCGAAGTTTAGTCAAACGACCCCTGAAGTATAAATGTACAGTGGAATCTCACCAAATCAGACACTCTGGGAACCCACTCCACCTCCACAATTGTGCCTCGATTTGTGAGTTAGTCATATATACCTGAAACAGATGTCTTCCAGTCCTTGATTGCCCTTCCGTATAGTATACGACGTCTTCCAAATATCATACATCTGTAACATAACGCATATACAGTGAAACCTCTCTAAATCGGACAAGAAACATTTGTGATCATAATTTTGATGTGTTTCTTGGTCATTTATCTCAGGTGCTAAATTGCCTGTTCGTGATCGCATAGCAGTGAAACCTCGCTAAACGGACAACATGGGGACCTCCCAGGGTGTCCGGTTTAGAGAGGTTTCACTGTAATATACTGAACGACAAAATAAACAGTACAATCCAACACTACTGGCTTATTTGGGTGAAGAGAGGTCTCTAATAAGAACGGAAAATGTTTATGCAACATCAAGCCTGTACTATCTTATCTTATATAATTTTGCCAGTATTCTTTTTATCTCAAAATCAGTTCTTGAATATTGTGCTTTCCATTCGGAAGCATATTGATTGGACGAGTCTCAGTTGAGCTGAGCTCATCTTGCCAATAATTGTCAATTCTTTTTTTTTCTTCAAAATATTTTAAAATCTTGCTTTATATCATTGACAAGCAGATTGATTGGCCGAGCCTTAGTTGTGCTGTGCTAATCTTGCCAATATTTGTCAATTGTTTTATTTCCAAAAAATATTTTAATATGTTTCTTTAAATCATTGACAAGCAGATTGATTTTGCCTAGCCCGAGTTGAGCTGCGCTAGTCTTGTTAATATTTGTATTTTTTATTTCAAAATACAATGTATTGAACATTGTGCTGTAAATAATTGACAAGCAGATAGATTGACAGAGCCCGAGTTGAGCTGAGCTAGTATTGTCAATATTTGTATTTTTTATTTCAAAATACAATGTACTTGAACATTGTGCTGTAAATCATTGACAATCAGATTGATTGACAGAGCCTGAGTTGAGCTGCGCTAGTCTTGTCAATATTTGTATTTTTTATTTCAAAATTCAATTTACTTGAACATTGTGCTGTAAATCACTGACAATCAGATTGATTGACAGAGCCTGAGTTGAGCTGCGCTAGTCTTGCCAATATTTGTCAATTGTTGATCATTGTATTTAAAAATACTTGCACATTGCAGAACCTGTATAAACCGGACACCCAGAACGAGTTGGATTTTTAATTACGGTGGGTTTAGTTTAGCGTTATCTAGTATGTTAATGTGTGTTCCTGTTCTCAAAGCACACACTCATTTCTTGGAGTGCTTATTTGCCTGTTTTACAGTGGAACATCTCTAAAGCTCACACCCTGGGGACCAGCATGTGAAATACAGTGGAACATCTCTAAACCGGACATCATGGGAGGTGACCTCCCAGGATGTCCGGTTTAGACAGGTTCCACTGTATTTCACGTGTTTTTAACATTGGAAGTGTCCGTTTTTACACAGTATTAACTAATATTTCAATTTCGTGTCGGTAGTGGTGATCACCAGTGTATGTACATGTGGAAATATGGTGATCAGTTTTAACTAGTTTAATAAATAATGTATACAATTACGACTGCTGTTGATATCTTATAAAGCATAATTATTGTACACCAGAAAATGCATTGTACGAATAAATAATGATTTCCGTTGAATAAATATTGTGTACCAGGTAATGCAAATTAAGTGCTATATGTGTATACTGATGACATATCTAATGGTTGAAACAATAAAAGATAACCCCTACAATACAACATGATGTGCGGGACCGAATATTTAACGCAACACCTTATCTTACCGTTAAAACGCTTTGTTTACTCATCACGTTGTCATCGACTATTAAGAATTGCACGACCCGGAACTCATATGGCATGTTGGCGTTAATCCAATCGTTGGCGTCATGTACACGTGACGTCGCCGGGATTAGCATAGCTGCAAATATAGAGAATAGCAATTGGCTGGTGTTTTGTGCTGGTGTTTAACAGTTCGATGTGCACCGGTTTCGAAATGACAGCCGTGCTCAAGGTGCATGATCACGTGGTTACCTCAACAACAACAATGTCTGAAAGCGTTGAAAGCGCGCCCACTCCAAAGTATATTAGTTGATATTTTCCTTAATATGCAACGGATTTTGATGAAATATGGCGCAGCAAACGCGTCTTCATAACCTGCATTTGGTGGTCTTCTCGGGACTTCGTCACATACGCATGTAGTTTTTGCGAAGAATCTATTTCCGTGTCAGTATTTACAGTAAACACGGAATTCGATTCTTAACAAAAATGACATATGCTTAGGCCACAGTACCGAGACCACCAAATGCAGCTTAACAAAACGCGGTTGATGCGCCATATTTCATTAAAATCCGTTATATAACAAGGACAATATAACGGAATACGTTCCTTGAATCGGAGGCGCTGCTGGAAGCTTCAGTAATTGTTGTTGTTGTTTTAAGCACGTGATCATGCACCTTGGTGCTGAACGAACACTACGAAAATACTAATACCGTCGGAAGAACGCATGCGCCGAAACGGTTGTAATTATATAAAGTCAGGACACAAGTGAAATATGGACATTTCTCATCACGATCATTATCATACACCACCAAGCAAATTAGTCAGTTGTTTAGACTGGATAGGATGAGAACTGTGTATTATAGGGTTAAGTGTATTGTAATATAGGGTTAACTGTATTGTAATTTTCAATTTTGCGGCGTATATCAGAAAATGTTAAGTTGGAAAATCTGTTTAATGGCGACGCGCAGGCGTCGCCATTAAACATGTTTTCCGACCTATCATTTTCTGATATACGCCGCAAATTTCAAATTACAATGCGGTAAACCTATTTCTAATGCACTCCTTTACAACTGGCGTAGGAATACATAAAATTATTTAAATTTTCGATTCGATTCGGCTCATATTTAAGGGTGGGAATTCGCTCGAACACCTTCCATACCCGGTAGTTAAAATAATTTGCGACCGTTCATCAGCAATGATATACCTGTAATGTATGACCATCAGCCAATCAGATTGCGTGATATTTATAGAGTGCATTAAAATGACATTTGTAGCCAACGCCTACGTCATCTTGGCGCATATGAATATAGATACCGGAAGTACTAATACTTCACCGTGACAGGTGCTCATATGAATATATATAGCGGAAGTACTAATAATTCACCGGAAAAGAAAACATGGAAATACTGATAATTCAACGGACATTTTTGATATTCATCGATGAGAATCTATGATGTATTATTTACATCGTCTATCTATATATTTTATGGGTATGTATACAGAGGAACCTCTCTAAACCGGAGACGAAGAAAACACCTTTGATCTTATATGATGAGTTTCCTGGGTCATTTTTTCTCAGGTGATAATGTATGTTCATGATTGCATACGTTTGGTGTGGACAACCACTTGGCGTATGTACTGGCCAACAATAACACCCTTACCCTAATTACCTCCCCATGAGACCTGAACCTAGTAACGCTGAACCTAATGTTAGTAATTTAATTTCAATAAATAAATACCGCCAATTGGTTGTCCTACACCAAACGAATGTCTTATAGAAATAACGCACAACTATGGCTCAGAATGATAAAATGCCTGATTTACAGTGAAACCTGTCTAAGCCGGACACCCTGGGGACCTCCCAGGGTGTCCGGTTTAGAGAGGTTTCACTGTGCATTATATCTCAGTACTTCACCTGTGAGGTCCTCATTCATCTTATACTTGATTAGACCAATTCCGAACAGCAAGCACACAACAACAACAATGGCGATCGTCTTCTTCGGGTGTCGGGCGACTGTCAGGCCCAGTCTGCAAAACAGACGGTACATGTACCAGAATCAAGGTGTGGGGTCACGTGGTTTCCGAACGGAATGACGTCATGTTTTTAGATGTGTTTACCGTATATTTCTTTTAATATCTTTCTAATTGAATGACATATATTTATGAAATATACCGCAGCAAATGTTGTACATGTTGCCCTTTATTGTATAGGCGGTTTTAATCTCATAATTCTGTCGTTTTGACGAAGAATCGGTTACCGTAAATGTAAATAAAAACTAGATCACGTGAATGTAAGAAATAAACGGTACTCGATCCTTTGCGAAAGTTATAAGTTATTCTAAATAACTTTCAGAGCACCCATAAAACACATATGCCATCGTATTTGGTGAGCTACATATCATCAAAATCCGTCCGTTAAAGAAAATCTACTGTAAAAATGACGTCACAGATTACGTCACGTCGGAAAATCGGGTTCGGAAGCCACGTGATCCCACACCTTGAGAAGTTGGAATTGTGGTTCTTCAAACATCATTTAAATATATGTATTATTCGCTTCCGAATCCCTGTAGATTATCTCTAATGATAATACATCTGCATTGTTGAAAGCAAGTTTCAATCACATATGGCATGGGGTTGTGGAGATGATCAAAAAGGAACTCGATCCGAAAAAGTAGTTTATTATCATTTTCAAGGTGCATGATCACGTGGTTACAACAACAACAACGTCAGTCACCCACTTGTCTTTAATATGCAACGGATTTTGATGAAATATGGCGCAGCAAACGCGTCTTCATGAGCTGCATTTGGTGGTCCAGGGAGTTTGGCACAGACTTATGTCGTTTTTGCGAAGAATCGATTTCCGTGTCTACATATACGACAGAAGTTTGGGCGAAAATACAGAGACCACCAAATTCAGCTTAACAAGACGCGTTTGATGCGCCATATTTCATCAACATCCGTTACGTAATAAGGACACTATAAAAGAATACGTGTTTTGAATCAGATGGATATTGGACATTTCAGTACTTGTTGTTGTTAGTACATGTACCACGTGATCATACAACTTGATTTAATGCCGAGTGACGCTTGCAAGCAAATGTGACTCAGTTACAGCGCGGACACTGCATGACCACTGTTTTTTATTTAGCCAACAAAAGGCACCGCGACTGTATAGATATGCTGACTGATACAAACCGATTATTATATAGAGGATCTTCTATGTACAAGAGTGATGGTGTAGGAAACGAGGCTATCCCGCGTTTCTTATTAAAGACCACAGGCCTGTATAGTGGTATTGGCAAAAAGTGTAGATCCAGATGAGCCGGCTCGGGACGAGCCGTCTCATCAGGATCTACACTTTTTGCAAGGAATATTTATATTTATGAGAACAAAAACACCGCTTTTTCACAAACGGACTAGTCTGAAAATCATTTTGTGACCATTGGATTGGTTGCACAATTAACATATCAAAATACAATCCAGTTACTTATGGGTGACAGGGTTAAGACAGATCATAGTAGGTTAACATACATGTTAGATTCTCTTTATTGCACAATGCTACTCATTGGCGGACGGTACAGTTTCTATATATGTTCTTATTTCTTATGAAATAAATATTGTAAAATAAATAGATTTACATACTAATGACAGATTCAGTGCTCCAGATAAGCTGCGAATTTACTTAAATACCCAATTAAAATTTCCAAAAACCCAATTGAAATCAGAAGTAGCGAGTATCAAAAAGCAAATGTTGTGGTACCTTTACCCCATGCTGCAGAAAACAATAAACATACCACAAATATAGCCCATTGTTCTTATTTTCCATGAAAACACATCTCGCTATTTCATTAGAATACCCAATTCAAATTTTGAAATACCCAATTGCTTCAGAAATGATGAAAACACTCAATTACTAATTCCTTATCTGGAGCCCTGACAGATCATATATTTATGATAAATGCCGTCATTGTCAGGAAATCTAGGGCCTGTTTCACTAAACTTTGTATGATAAAAAATGTTCGTACGATGTTTTTTATAGTGTTACGTATACCTAGCACATTAATTTTGCTCACAAATACTACACTACCATTTACGATCTACATCATCAGTACATGTAAGTGTCGTTAAATATGAACGAATTCATAAAAGGTTTTACAAAATCGGCTGTTAATGCGAATTTTGTTGGGAGTTTTACATGTAGGTTTGCACTTACGAACTTCTTATTCGTACGAAGCTTAGTGAAACGGGCCCCTACATGTACTTACTTATAAAATGCCGTCTCCAAAGCCTTTATAATAGCATTGCTGATCCTTTTCAAAATCGACTTCCGGTTTTCTGCGCCTCTCCGTTTCTCTTGGACGCTTGCCGGCGCCTGAAAATCGTCTGGCGGAGCGGCGCCATTCGGCTGGTCCCCCGATTCAAACTTCCTGTCATATTTCTGGTCTCCGGTTGCGGAAACGGGGTTCTCAACTTGCAAATTATCCGGATTTCCGGTGTAAGCCTCGTTTATGTGTTGTTCGCCATTCATCGTGTTGTATCCATATACTTCCTGTTATATGAAACCTGTAAAACCTGTAAAACGTGGGAAAATGGTTACTGTCGTCTGTTTTTTTTTTAAACTTTGTCATATTTCCGCGTAACAAAAACAGGATTTAGCTGGGAAAGCGCTGTCAAATGACGTTTTATAGAGAACAATCGAACTGTAATGTTTTAGTAATTTCCAATAACCTCCGAAGGAAGCACATTTAATACACATTGTTTTCGCTGTTTTTATTAAATTTTCGACCACATGGTCTTTATCAAAGGATTTTGATAAGGCCATGTGGTCGAAAAAATATAAAGAGTGACTTTAAAACAATGTGTATCGTTTTAGTTATTTGTGTGTGTCATATTTCTTACTTAAACAAAATCATTATTTAGCAGCACATTAGAATCGTCTCCATTGGAGACTGGAGACGATGCTGATCCGATGTCAAATAATGTTTAACGCAGAAATATAGAAAATTAATGTTAAAACAAATCAGCAGACGACACGATTTAAGTCCGCGTTGTAATGGCGTCATCACTCACTTGTAATAGCCGCGTGTCCACTTGAAACGCCCGTTGGTAGTATTGATTGAATTTGAAGTAATGATGTACATGTAGGTCACTCTGTTTCCATGGCAATCCGTATATACTGAATTAATCCGTTAGCCCACACGCTTGGTATATGTGAGGTGGGTTATTAAATCATCTTGCTAAGTGAACTATTGATGATGTGTTATTATATTAACCTGAAACATAAATATGGATCAATTGAAGCTTTAAATGCATCGGGATGTTCCCATGGCAATCCGTATACAGTTTGTATTATGAAGTATATCCATATGCTCGCACTACGGAATACAAATGTATGTGTAGTGTGTTATTAAATCCCGTTAATAAGTGAACTATCGCTGGTGTTAGACATGTAGTAGCCCGAAACATAAACATGGACCAATTGAAGCATGAACAATTTGAACCAGAACATAGCGGGGTTTGCAAACAGTGCAGATGCAGATGAGCCGGCTCGTAACGAGCCGTCTCATCTGCATCTGCACTTTTTGTAAGAAATGTTCATATTGTTTTTACAACACAATTTTTTTCCTATGGTAATCCGTATATTATGATATATATCCATAGGCACGCACGATTGGAATATGTCTAGTGAGTGGTTTATTAAACCATGTTGTTAATGAAATAGTGTTGGCGGTATAGTAAACTAAAATTAAACAAGAGGGCCATGATGGCCCTAATATGCTCACCTGACTCCATGAACACCAGAGGAGAATGTGACATTGAGTTCATGTGTTTTAAAACAAATTGTGCTATTTTTAGATGGCGGTCATCTTGGATTAAGCGATAACTCTCATTTTACAAAATCTGAAAATGCTTCACAAAAGGATCTTAACTTCCTATGAAGTTTGGCCAGCATCGGCCATGTGGTTCCTGAGAAAAAGACGTTCAAAATCTTTAATAAATGGACCTTTTGGTGGCCATCATGGATGACATAATCATCCGATTCCGACAAATATTGCACCAGAGCAATCGCTTCATCGATACCTTCAATTTGATATATGGCATGAGCATATTCGGTGAAAAATAAAATTTGACCCCAATTTGACCCCAATTTGACCCCACGGGCCATGCCCATTTTTGACCCCGGGGTCACCATTTTCACAACTTTGAAAGAGCATTGTACATCGATCATTCCTACAAAGTTTCGTCGAAATCCGGCTAGCGGTTCATGAGAAGAAGATTTTTTAAGAATTTATGCTATTTTTAGACGGCGGCCATCTTGGATTAGCGATGACCTCCATTTTAACAAATCTGAAAAGGCTTCACCCATGGACCATAACTTTAAGTTTGGCTACCATGGGCCAAGCGGTTCATGTGAAGAAGAATTTTGAAATCTCTAATAAAAGAACGACCTTTTGACATTTCGGCGGCCATCTTGGATGACATAACAATCCGATTTCGACAAAAAATGTACCAAAGTGATCGCCTCATTGATACCTTCGATTTAATATATAACATGACCATATTCGGTCAAAAATAAAATTTGACCCCAATTTGACCCCACGGGCCACGCCCATTTTTGACCCCGGGGTCACCATTTTAACAACTTTGAAAGAGCAATGTACATCAATCATTCCTACCAAGTTTCGTCGAAATCTGGCTAGCGGTCCATGAGAAGAAGATTTCTTAAGAATTTATGCTATTTTTAGACGGCGGCCATCTTGGATTAGCGATGACCTCCATTTTAACAAATCTGAAAATTCTTCACCCATGGACCATAACTTTTAAGTTTGGCTACCATGGGCCAAGCAGTTCATGTGAAGAAGAATTTTGAAATCTCTAATAAAAGAACGACCTTTTGACCTTTCGGCGGCCATCTTGGATGACATAACAATCCGATTTCGACAAAAAATGCACTAGAGTGATCGCCTCATTGATACCTTCAATTTGATATATGACATGACCATATTCAGTTAAAAATAAAATTTGACCATAATTTGACCCCACGGGCCACGCCTATTTTTGACCCCGGGGTCACCATTTTAACAACTTTGAAAGAGCAATGTACATCGATCAGTCCTACCAAGTTTTGTCGAAATCCGGTTGGCGGTTCTTGAGAAGAAGATTTTTTAAGAATTTATGCTATTTTTAGACGGCGGCCATCTTGGATTACGCAATGACGTCATTTTAACAACTTTGTAATCCCCCTACCTAAGGACCATGACCATGAAGTTTGGTAACTATAGACCCAATGGTTACCGAGGAGAAGACGTTTGAAAATGTTCACGGACGACGGACGACGACGGACGACGGACACATTGCGGTAACAATAGCTCACATGAGCTTCGCTCAGGTGAGCTAAAAAGGTGGACCAACTGGAGCATTAAATGCACCAGGCATTTCAAAATGACTTGATGTGAAAGAATATGTAAATCTGCGAAAATGTATTTAATGCTAGTATACAGTTTCGTGCAAATATATTAAGTTACGAATTTATTAAAGACGATCACAATAAGTTGTCAAATAACGACCAAACAATACATTGTATTCACTCTAAGCCACATACGTGACACACGAGGTATACAATAGATTACATAATACAACGATGGGTACAAATACAAAATGCATATGTATAAGCTCACTAGTCATTATAACCATAAAGCATTTCTTATAAAAATAGCTAAATTTCTTAATTGCTTTCCAGATTTTTTCTCAAATAGCTGTGCACACACAGTATGACAGCGTTTACACAACTGACTGCGTTATTCTTTCCCGGATATCAACGTTTCTGAATCTCAATCTCAACTCGCAATCAAACAGTTTGATTAGCTGAGCCTGAGCTGAGCTGTATGTATAAAGCCAACTCCGTGTATTAAAATAATATTACACTAGCGTAATACATATTTAGACGAGACTGTTATAGGATGCACAATTATGACTTTCGTTAGTATGATTTCAATGTACGCTACTGTGCTTATGCAATGTATAGAATTTAACATTTACGAAAATTTAAACTTTGTATATTTAACAACTGTTACAAACAAGCACGAGAACACTTATACAAGTAACGATGTCGTTAGCATATACATGTATGAATGCGGTACTATTAAATCATCAGTCATGTAAGATTAGTTACGTATATTAGGACTATATATTTATATGTGAACTGAACAATAAAACCACTCGTCAAATTAACACATTACAGTCGAGTTCATTGAAGCAATTCTGGCTACATTTAATTTTCACAGTCAATTTTGGCAAAATCGGTAATACGATAAGGAATACAATTTCGGTGCTGGGGCCAAGTATCTCCATCAATTACCACACGAATGGAAGGATTTACATAATACTAATATAATTATAGAGTTTCGTATAACACTAGCAGGTGTTTAGCTTCCTAGGAAATGGCTTACTGTAATACAGTGGAACCTCTCTAAACCGGACACCCTGGGTGTCCGGTTTAGAGAGGTTCCACTGTAATGAAGCAATTGATGGCCAATTTTTGTCATTTTCTGATAATTCCAGCACAAAAAATATTTACACAATTCCCTATCATTTGATTGGCCCGTAGCAAGTCTCTGTCCAAAATTTATATCCCAGTACACTCCCACGCCAAACTATTTTCCGTAACCGTGAGGCGCAGTTAAAATAATTCTTAAGAAAACGGAAAATAAACACATTTTCTTGATGAATTTATTTCAAATGCTGGAATTATAAGGAATGAATGGCATTTTTGTTGAATTTATCGGGGATATAAACTTGGAAAAGTCGCGGGAATACTGGACGAGGCCTTCCGGCCTTCGTCCATTATTCCCGCGACTTTTCCAAGTTTATGCCCCGATAAAATCCACAAAAAGGCCATTCATTCCTATATTATGAACAGACAGGACATTGGCAAAACTTAAATTAGAACCCATCTAAATTAGACACAATGGGATGCTGATGGTGTCCGGCTTAGATGGGTTCCACTGTAATACAGTTTTCAGACATTATGTGAAATTAGATGTCAACATTTAAAGTGCGGTGCCCTCCCACAATAAAGAACATATTGGTTCACTCCATCTCGCTTGACCAAAACTGGAGTAACTTATTTGAATCTAGCTAGAGAGCTACACTGCTATCAACGGCATGTATTTGCCGAATAAGGTTTCATATTCGCGCACTATACAAGCATATGTACATGTAATCATTTGAAAATACTCATTCAACGTTGATATAATGTTATTTTGATGACGTGCACACCAAGAAGAAATAAGCAAGAGTGGTCAAACTTACATGTTACATGATACTGCCTTGCATATATTATAGATATTCCACCTCACTAACTAATATATTAAGTGTGGATTCCCCGTATTTTGACGATACAATGTATATCAAGGTGCATGATCACGTGGTTACAACAACAACGTCGCCCACTCCAAAGTAAGTATTATTTGATATTGTCCTTAATATGCGATGGATTTTGATGAAATATGGCGCAGCAAACGCGTCTTCATGAGATGCATTTGGTGGTCCAGGGAGTTTGGCACAGACTTATGTCGTTTTTGCAATGAATCGATTTCCGTGTCGGAGACACGGAAATCGATTCTTCGCAAAAACGACAGAAGTTTGGGCGTAAATACAGAGACCACCGAATGCAGCTTAACAAGACGCGTTTAATGTGCCATATTTCATCAAAATCCGTTACGTAATAAGGACAATATAAAAGAATACGTACTTTCAATCGGATGGATTCTGGAAGATTCAGTACTTGTACATGCAGTGACTAACGCGGTAGCGAGGTTTTAGTATGCATTTCTATCAAAATATGTGCGGAAAATAGAGAATACCAGGCTAGTGTCTTCTGATATCAAGTTTATCAGGCAAGGCTAGGAAACGCGTAGGAATTCAGAGGCTTGATATTAAAAGACAGTAGCCTGGTATTATATTTATCAGGTAACGTTTTATGACCACATATGCCGTCGTTATCTATGGACAGAACGCGGACTTGTTTACGTTGCGTCGTTATTCTGACGTCATTCGGTAACGTCACATGACGTCATCCGACCAATGAAACCTCAGTTGTCACTTCGTTCTAACCCGGATGTTTGTATTAGGTAAATTCCTGATCAGTCAGTACGTATTCGGTCAATGCAGGGCAGGTTACCTAATAAATGAAAATAACGTCAAATGCAGGCTATCAAACAGTGTCACATCATACGTCTTACTATCACACGAAATCCTTGTTATGCCGTATTGTAGTCCATTTCATAAATGTGATATGACACACCTGGAGCGAATTTGTCTGGCTGACCGCATCACCCTAATTACGTATTCGTAGTATGCGTCAACGTTCTGTTACATGATACCGCCTTACATATATTATAGATATTCGACCTCACTAACTGGATTAACATATCAAGTGTGTATTCCCCGTATTTAAGTGATGTTAAGTTTTGTAAAGAGACCCAAGTATTTGACCTTGACCCTGGGATCAGCGGGGGTTGGACAGTCGTGGATTTGGCACAGCATGATAGTAGAGCTTTAAAGGAATGCATGTGTCAAATATTAAGCATTTTAGATGAAGGAAATAGAAGTTATAACAATATTACTCTGATGTTAAGTTTTGTAAAGAGACCAAGTATGTGACCTTGACCTTGGGATCAGCGGGGGTTGGACGGTCGTGGATTTGGCACAGCATGGTAGTAGAGCCTTACAGGAATGCATGTGTGAAATATTAAGCATTTTAGATGAAGGAAATATAAGTTATAACATATTTCTCTGATGTTAAGTTTACGGACGAACGGACGGACGCACGGGCGGACGGACGGACGGACAACCTGGGGGTATAATTAGACAAAATGGGGTCCCTACTGTCTGTTTCACGAAACCTGCCCAAATTGTACGGCTATATAAACAATGCAAAAACAATACTTTTTTTCGATAATATTAAATTAAAGCAAACTTTAAGAATGAGCCTTCTTTTCATTTCGTGAAATTTGGTCCAATATCGATTTTATTGCGAAAATGTTCCATTTCAGAAATACTGAACCGATTTTCAAAATCTAACTTGTTTTCTTTTGTTTCCAAGCTATCTAGCCATGTTGCGGAGTCAATTTTTGTATCTCCTCCCACAGGTTCTCCACCTCCTTTTCCCCAATGTTAAATTCCCATACACAAAACAATTTGTCGTAATATAATCAATATTTGACCAAATTTCACGAAATAAAAAGAAGGCACATTCTTAAATTTTGAGCAGGTTTCGTGAAACAGACAGTAGGGTGTTCGGTTTGCAGAGGTTCCATTGTAACTAAAACGTGTCGTTCCGAATAAATGTGAACAATTCAGAAGCTGCTCAGATGGACAGGTTTATCAAGGTATATACTAGTCGCAAATACCAAAATGCCCACCTATCCAGTCACGGCCATATACCTGTCATTGGTTATTATTCACCAACCGCGAGCAACTTGGTCAGACCACAAGTGAAATAATTTGACATGTGATCTGAACAATGCACACTTTAAATAAATTACCACTGCCACACCCACATGTTGTCGTACAGTACGTTGCGTGTATATATATAGAAACGTAACGTACAGTACGACAACATACATATGGGTGTGGTAATGGGAAGTTTATCAATCGGCGTTTTCGCCACAGGTACGAGTCTTGCACGACACCTGAGTTTTATTAGTCAGTAAAAGTTTGACCTTGGATAATAAATGTGGGATGTTGAGTTTCCAATGCAATGCAGAACAATAATACAATAATAAAGGCTAAGTAACCCTTAGACAGCTACTCACAACAATTGTCGTCTGCTGTTGCTTTTATATCTTATCTTGCATTATGTATCAATACAAACATGGTTCGACAGCACTTTCTTAAGTGTTTCTAAATATAACATTGTCTTATCCGTCACTAGAGAAACGGGTATGTGTACAATGTGCATGTACACATGGAAGTAGAACGACACAAAAAAAGTCCACATATATGCCTACAATATATTCCTTTCTATAGCATTTATTAGCTCTCCTTTTGTCCGTAGCAATCCCCGACAGTTCCATTGAAGGGCTGTCAGGGAGTGATAATTACTATTATTATTTCTACCCATATGTGTTTATGTTTTATTAATGCTATATATTATTGCGAATATGTTCTGCGTTTGTGCAGAAGAGCGACATGTTTACTATTCAGAGGTTCTGGCTGGGAGGCTGTTTCAGGTTCATTGCTTCTCAGCTGTACTGGAGGCGCTAGAACATTGAGACCTTGCTTACATTGGGCTTTACTCTTAGGGTTTGTAGTTTGACGACTACCAAATGTGCCATGCCTGTTAACCCTTTCAACCCTAAGGAACTGGAATGGACTGTGATATGCTAATGTTCCGACCAATCCAATGGTCACAAAATGATTTTCAGATTCGTCCCTTTATTAAAAAGGGGGTGTTTTTGTTCTAGGAAATATGAAAATTACTTGCAAAAAGTGCAGAACCTGATGAGACGGCTCGTTACGAGCCGGCTCATCTGGATCTGAACTTTTTGCATAACCCGCTATAGCGGGATTTCGGGTTCAAAGGGTTAAACGTTTTTCATTGTTTTTGTGTAAGGGGCATATTGTATGGTTTGTTCTTTTTATATTTAGCGCACTTATTTTGTTCGTCCACCGGACTACCCGTTGGACTGGCATTTGGGGTGGATGTTATACTATTGTTGATTGCTGCTTCTGTGTGTTGTTTCGTAACACCTCTATGACCATCTGTTATGTTGTCTGTGTTAATGTTGTCGCTGGAACTATTTTGTGATATATTTGATAAGCATAGAGGTGATGACGCTGGGGCGGATTTGTTGGGGCTATTGTTTACGACTGGGTAGCAGGGACTTTTGCGCAGTCCACGCTGATGCTACATGTGTATGTGACATTTCGGGTTCCATTTCAGTTGTTATACCGATTTCCGCCGCCAGTTCTATTAACGTTGTGTCTATTTCCGTTATTAGTCCAGCATGCTTTCGATTACTCGTAGCTATTGATGGATGCAGGTGTTCAGTATTGTTATTTCTTCTTTGTTTAGTGGGTGGGGGTGAGGAGGTAGGGTTTTGTCTGTGTGTCGTGTTTACGTGTTGAACTAGATTGGTCAGTAAGCGAGGCTTACGGAATACCCCCCCGCGTGGGCCCAGGTACCCCTAAATATGTAAAAGTATGTCCAAGTGTGTGGGCTTGTGACCTTGACTCTGGGCTTAGCTGACTCCAGTATACCCCAGCCCCCCCCCCCACCCCCACCACAACTCATTGCGGCGGGTATACTAATAGCAGCAGTAACTGTGGCAGTGTTAACTGCCCTATTTTGTAGATGGGACTCTGCTATGTGACCTATTATTCCTTTTGTTTTAATTCCTAAATGAGATTATAATGTTGTTTTTATCACCGCTATTAGATCCAAAAGTTGACTTTTTGTGACATACTGCTGTATTTCAGTATATTGTTTGGCGTGTGTATCCATGGATGGTTATTCAGATGCCCGTTTGCGTTTGTTGTATTGTGGTGTGGCTGGTATAGTTGAAAACCGTGTTGTTGTTGTTGTATTGGTAAGTTACATGTAGTGGTGGCATGAACATGTGTTGTATTGATCGAAGTTTGTGTTTGCAGTTGTTCCTTGAGTGCGTCGCGCGTCTTGTTTGATGTTTGTGATTAATGTGCGTCTTGTATTTAAGAAACATCGGGCAGTATGGACCACAAGTACGGTGACACAGACGGGACATGGAATATTGTTTACTATTGCGTGCGCACGCGATATCTATCACGTGCGCACGCAATAGTAAAACATATTGCTATGTCCCCTCTGTGCCACCGTACACAGGCTGTAATTCTGCTACATACATGTAGCAATTGTTGCAGAAATCATTGTTCCTCGTGTATTTAGAAGTGCCATCCTTATATAAGTGTGTATACCCACAATTTTGGCAGTCGACAAAGTTGTTTCTGCAAGCGTCTTGTCGGTGACCAAACTGCTGGCATTTATTACAGCGAATTGGTCGTTGAATTGTGATACAAATGTCGATTGGGTTACCGTTGTTGATGTACGAAGCTGGTGTTATTTGGTATGGTACATTAATGTTGAATATGACAAGCAATGCGGTTTTAGATTTACCTACGTGGTGTGCGTCGGTGATATTGTTCTTTTGGGCATCTAATGCCAGCATGATGTCTTCCTTGCTCAATCGGGAGAAGTCAGGGTGCTCAGCTATGCCAACCGTGACAATTTGTTGTTGTTGGTGGTGCGTGTTGGACTGCGTTTTCCTGGGCATTGGTTTGTTAACTAACTTGAATTCTACGTTTGACATACTTGGGGGTGCCGTGAATGATTTTGCTCTACCAATTCATTGTTTTGGTAGAGTCACTCTAATGATGTCCGGTGAGCTGTCGAGTGTACACCGAATATCTGACTGGTTTAATCTATTGCACAGGAATGACATCAGGGCCAAGACGAAATGCGGTAATCTTATTGCAGCTCGCCTGGACCCAATGCTTTTGAAGCGGATTGTGTCAGTTTGTGAGTTATTGTTTGCTTGTGTGTCAGGTATTGTGTGTGTGATTGGTTCCACGGTTGATTGACGTGGTGATGTGGTGGTTTGTGTGTTACATGTATGAAGGTGCTTGATCTCTGGTGATTTACTACTAGGCGATAGTGAGTCTGACATGTCCTGTTCCCTAGTTCTATTTTTCGTATTAGGTGTGTTGGTTTGTGCCATTATTTAACTTTAACCGAGGATGGGAAACGAATAATTTTGATAATAAATAATAATAAGTAATTTCACAGTTTTGATTGTTTTCTATACGTTTATGCCTATACTATATATATAGCATATTCTACTACAGTGTAATTTCTGCTATATACCTGTCTATATTGTCTATTTTTATAATAAGTACTAACAAGTAATACTCATTTAACAGTTTTGATTGATGTTTGTACGTTGGCCGCTAGACTACAAATAGTATGTGCTACTGTGATGCAAGTATTCGAGTAATATTTTAATTTTTAATTTATATAAAAAAGTATATATAAGTATATATTTAGTTCTGATTATTATTGCAAAATTATATTGAATTAGGATAAATTAAATTCAATTTATAATAATTAAATTAAATAATAAATAATGATTGTACCCTACGTACAAAGAATCCACTGAGAAGAATAAATATACTCACAATATCACCTCACAGTGTCAAAGTTTGTGCTGAGTTATACTTACGCGTGCGAGCCAAGTAAAACAATAGCGATTACCTTACCTTACCTGTATTAAGGTGCGTAATTTGACCAACTTGGGGTGAATTTTTGTTATTTCTTCATCAAAAATGGCAAGTTGGGAGTACTTTAGAATCGTCTCATTGAGACGATTCTAAAGCACTCCCAACTTGCCATTTTTGATGGAGAAATAAGAAAGTTACCTCCAAATTACGCACCTTAACTGGAGCTCTGCCTGTATTGCCGTGGTAAGCTGTGCTTTGTATTCAGCGTAGATGGATATTATCACTATACAGAGCAGAGCGAGAAATAATAAAATAATACACTTACTTGATTATTGCTGCTTATGTGTAGTACGTCTTTACAAGCTGGTAATAAAGTGATATCTTGAAAGTACTCACAGATTTGGTGGTGCAATCTATTACTATCAGAGCGATATAAATCACGCCGACGCACACACTCAGGGTAAGTTCCCAATGTGCATATATGTGCATATATCTGGCTGTGACAGGAGATTGGGATTATGGGTTTACGACCAGTGGAGATACAGTAGACCATATACCTGTCATTGGTTATTACTCACCAACAGCGAGCAGTTTAGTCAGTCCACAGGTGAAAGAATCGGACATTTGATCTGAACAATGCCCAATTTAAATAAATTAACATTGCCACACCCACACATATTGTCGTACTATACGTTACGTTTATATATATATGTATATATTAAAATTATCATATGCATGTACTACGTAACGTCATAGAACATTGTGGAACGTGACGTTACGTTGGTGTTGGCAACGCGTAACGTCACATAATACTTAATACCCCTGAAGAGTCTAACGAAACCGGTAGGGTTTAACCCTATCAACCCTCAGGAACTGGAATGGACTGTGATATGCTAATGTTCCGACCAATCCAATGGTCACAAAATGATTTTCAGATTCGTCCATTTATGAAAAGGGGGTGTTTTTGTTCTAAGAAATATTAAAATTACTTTCAAAAAGTACAGATCCTGATGAGACGGCTCGTTACGAGCCGACTCATCTGGATCTGCACTTTTTGCATAAACCGCTATAGCGGGATTTCGGGTTGAGGTTTACGTTAATAAGTATTAAATAAGTCATGAAACCTGTAACTTAAAGGTACATGCCCACGCAGCAGGTTACACTGTACTACTACTTTTAATTTTCTGTCATGCCTTATATGAGCCATTTGTCTACCCACTAACGAGTTATTTTTAATTACGGCGCGTGTTAATTGGTGTTAAATCGCATTTTATATGCCGCGACCAGAAAGGGTATTTTCCGACCTCGTGCTATTTTGTACCAACACGCGTCACGTGACACAGTCAATCATATCACATCTTTGACATGCGCAGTGAAGTATCGGAAGTTGAGAAGAAAAATCTCTGTTCGAGTCCAAATCTAAATCTCCACGTAACTCTTTCCATTCGGTGATCTGGGGCCCGTTTCACTAACAAATCTTAGTTTGTTCATCAGTTCGAACTTAAGTTATAACTTATGACAAAAGTTATGACCGACTTAAGTCATTGCTTATTTGGTTTCACAACACAAACTTAAGACGGTCATAACAAGTCCGTCATAAGTTACAACTTAGTTATTGTTTACAGCTTCGGTATGTGCCGCGCGGGTTCGAATCCGCTCGGGGCTTATATTTTTATGATGACTTTACTTTCCCTTTATGTGTTTTGACATCTAAAATAACGGATTTGCAAGCCTAATGTTGAATATTATTAATTTTTAAAAATAATCTCATGTAGAATATAAATTTTATCTCAATATTCCGACGCCATTGAATACATGTGGATATATTTATTGCCAACTAGTGAACCTTATACTGTAATATAAACTGGCATATGACATGAAACAGCAACAAAATAAGCAATTAACATTTGTTTTTATTTTTACATTCCAATAAAATTGTAGTTCGACCATTTTTTAAATTTTACTTAGATTACCTCATTAACTCAGAAATCACGTTTCAGAGTCAGCAGAACACATGTACTGTCGATTATTAATGGTATGCCCGGTCAGATATGGATGTATCTGATACAACTACCGAATGACATATTATATTTATTGAACTGGACACGGGTAATTTGTTGATTACATGTAGAAATACATGCACTGTGTGAGTCAGTGTCACACATATAGGATTGCCCCTGAACATGTTTACCAGTATAGGACTGGATTAATGCGCACGTGCGTTCAGCGGACGGGTCTGACATTTTTGTTAAATGCGTCAGGACTGTTTCTCCATCTAGTCTGAAAACCAGGTATCTCCTTATCAGAAACGAAACACAGGCTAACACTGTCCGCAAAAGTTATACTCCACTTTCTAGAACCACTTGATTTGCTAATGTTGTATATCTCTCCAGTAACCGCCAGGGTACTACCAGTCCCCGCGTCGCTAACAGTATATTGATAATTAATAAATGATTATATTTGTATAGCGGGCACTCGTAATTTTAGAACTGGTGGAATAGTGACATAATTATACACTTATTTAATTCCTATAAAGAACATTTTGTGCCTACTGCGTGGGCATGTACCTTTAAGAGTTATTACTTGCTTATACGACAACCTATGAGTGGGGTAAACAGAAAATCGAGGGAAGTCCTTGCTTTTATCTCCCAATTATTCAATTACTACATAAATGAACCTGCGAACAAAGACCACCTGTGAACAAAGGACAGATTGTTCTCTTCCCATGGCTGGCCTTTATTCACAGGTTTGACTGTACCTCATGTTATCATGTCAATATGACCTGAGTGAATAAGCGAATTTCAATAATTATACGTGCTACATGTATATTATAAGTTATTGTGATTCTACACAGGCTATATGGTGTAATATTGCCCGTCTGGAGGTATGTTCACCCGAGGCGATAGCCGAGGGTGAACATTCCTTCAGACGGGCAATATTACACCATATAGCCTGTGTAGAATCACAATAACGTATTTGTCATACCGCAGATCCTGTATTTGGCCGTATAAACATATCTCTTATTTTGATCTTTGTGTTTTTTCAGGAAGAAAAATAATCCGAGATTCGATTTTCTACCGTCAGTCTTAATATAAACGCGTAAATGAACATTTTGTTTTTTTATTAAACGAAAACAAACTAAATATGGAGTAAGAAATCCATCGAAAACGACTTTATGACAGTTTTTTTATATCGTGTAATTTAATGTATATTCCACTGCTCTATCGATCTGCTCTCCCTTTGGCGCCTCTAGAATAATGCGACTGGTTCCCAAACATTCGCTGTCATTGCTACGCCGCGGTTTCGTGCGTGGAACCCATAGTTTGTGACCTATAGCCGTGTCACGAAGGCAAGCCCGTTTAAATTTGAAAAGCAATTTTCGTTATTTTGGCTAATTTTTCGCTCATATTTTGATGAGCGAAGAATATTTATGGAAAAATAAGCAATATAGACTGGTTTTGAGTGTACAATTTGTTACTTGTATTGATAAATTCGGGGTTTTATTGTGTTTAGTGAGGAATATAATTCGCAATCGGTAGACGCTTGCAAAATGTTCTTCATTGGACGCGAGGCGCCGGAGGGTAATCGCAATTCCTGTATGTCCCACGGTCTTGGCAGGTCATATAATATATATGACCAGGCAAGCTAGCCAATCAAAAGCCGAGAAACTTATCCGCGGTATGACAAACCGTGTTAGATACTGTCATGTACGTGACTGAGTGGTGTCAGGTGAAAATGTTAATATCAGGGTCACGCTCTAATCACCCTGGTTAAACTAATAATTTGGACGTGTTACGTTACGTGGCATGCATGTACATGCACATATATATATTTCTATAAATGATGTGATTGCACGTACCTATTTATAGCAATAACTAGTTCTATACCACTACACGACAGTCTAATGTAATGCAATGTAATATCATGTAACAAGGGCATCGTTATCACTAACTTCAAGCTGATCCCCTCGCTGACAGCCTCCGTAATAACAAAATTAACAGTTTGCCTTACAAACAAGGTGAACAAAAGTCTTCATTGACCTTGACCTTGGTCGGTCGGACGTGAGTTGTATGCAATCCAAGGCACCTAGACATACATTGTGGCCAAATATTATCAAAATCATGAGTTATTGAAAAATGAAAGGTGTTACTAACGTACGTAGGTAGGTACGTACGTATATGGACTAACGCTATATTATCTACTCTTGCCTATCGGCGAGGGGATACTTAGCGGTATGTACTCAGGGAGAGTGCACAATGTGCATATATGTGGCTGTGACTGGAGAAATTGGGATTATGGGTTTACGACCAGTGTAGATTTTATCAACGAAACACCCGTCATCTTCTAACAAGCAATACAGATCGTGATCAGATTACAATAATGTGCTATTTGATCAGGATCTACATTGGTCACAAATCTCATCAGCCAAATTTCTCCAGTCAGAGCAACATAAGTGTAGCTATGCATATAACACTTACATTATTTTAAAGGTACATGCCCACTCAGTAGAAACAAAATGTTCTTTATATGAATTAAATAAGCGTATAATTGTGACACTATTTCGCCAGTTCTAAAAATTACGAGTGCCCGCTATACAGATATAATCATTTATTAATATTCATTTTACTGATAGTGACGCGCGGTGGTATCAGGCTATTTCATATGCAAATGAGGCATGATATTTTGTAATTATTTATACTAATTAAATGCGTCACCTGAAAAAACATTTTATCGACAGATTATAATGTATGATCATTGCATCATTGAAAATGTATACAGAGAATAAATGATAAATAGTAATGTCCATAACATTTTAAAGAAACACGGTTATCGCCCATGATATCAGTGTGGAAATTTACTTCTGATATAAAATGTATAATAATGTCAATCAATATGTGGGGTAATGGTGACTGAATGTTTATTTTGCCAGAACATGTCTCAGATGATGTCTCTGATATAAAGAACAGTTTGTGCCTACTGAGTGGGTATGTACCTTTAATATGCATTCTATACGATATACTTCATGAACTATGCAAATCGATACTACACGTGCTTTCGAATTTCGACCATCAACGCGAGGGCTCTGCAAATATGAAAATGTAAAACGAAACCCACCCTAATCTCTTATCTCCATGTTTGTGTGTTGAGAACAGTTGGGTCAGGGAAACTATACATATTTTAATTCTAGTCTCTGCAAATATCACTGTGAATGTGATCATCATACACTGTTTGCATGATCTATATTTCGTCTATTATATTTTATCCCGTCAACTATGTCGCTACTAGACGTGAAAAGCAGGTACGTGTATTTTTTCTCGTTCACGTCTAGTAGATACGTCATTATGTATGACGTTACGTCATTATGTGAATGACGTAACACGATAATCTTGTCGCTTCAGAAGACAAATTTATGAGGCCACAAATGCATTTTTAGAGACATTTGAACAACTTTGATGTGGTTAACGGGATAAATAGAATATTATTATAGTGTCATGAACGTGAATAAATATCTGACTCGGCTCGAAATCAGGATGTGCTCGGCAAGCCTCGCCCATCCTGATTTCTCAGCCTCGACAGATATTTATTCACGTTCATGACACTATACTAATATTCTCTATTTATGTTTTTGGCGTGAATACATGTGTGTGTGAGTTACATGTAACAATCATGAGTTTATTTACCGACTCCATTACTGAGGTTATCCCTACTCACAACAGATTGCGCATATTTCATGTCTACACTGGTCTCTCATCTGCAGATATAACACATGCCAATTACCCATTGTAGTAAATTGTAGAGAGTAATCTTTAGATGCGACACGCCATCATTGACGCCATTGATCCTGTCATATTACATAAACCCGGATTAGGGCATGCAATTGTTAACTGAGAACTAAAACGTTTGATAATCATCGTGTATTGCTACTAAAATATATATACATGTATGCACGGTGAACATTTAGTATGATGAAGGTGTATTTCGTCGATAAAACTATAATTTCAGCTGACATGCAATGAGATGTACTAACGCATGTTCGTGTATGTTATTGTAATATGATAATATGAAAACGCCTGGGGCCCGTTTCACTAAACTTCTTACGCTACGAACTTTCTTACGTCTACGATACTTTTCGTACTAACTTCTTGCGAACTTCTTACGTGCGTTTCACTAATATGTGCGTACGAAATTTTTTCTTAAGTTACGAACTCCTTAAGAATTCTTCAGTATTGGAAATCCATCAAGCCCTTTGAATGTAAACATCCGGTCCGACTTTGACAACCAGACGACAGCTGTTAAATCAACTGCCTTAGTCCAGCAAGTTGAAAACCAGGAAAGTGAATTGGACTGACACTGAGTGTCCCATCCACGGCGCCCAGGGTGTTCGGAATCCTGGCCACACAATAAAAGGCTTTTGTTACAGTTGGCCAGGTCTTATTCCTCGGTTGGAAAACTGATGTTGTCCAGTCGATTATTGATGGCTGAGACAACATAATTAATACACCGAGAAACCGAACTCCTAGAGACACCGTGGATGTAGCCAGCCTCGGAGTAGAACTCACCCTTCGCTAGGCAGCGCAGGGTAACCAATGTCTGCAAAGTTTCAAGTGCTTGAGTCTTTGCTGATCTCAAATGTGATTTTTATTTGCTTTAGTTTGTACTGTATACTATACGGGGCATGGAGTTGCCGTATTGGCCATCTTAGTATATGCAATACATCTTGTGGCGTTTTACACATACCACAAATAATTTGACATACCCATAAATACAAGTTTGTGCAACGTGCTATTGGTTGTTTTCATGACACTTATATACAAAGTCTGATTTCCTATTACATTTAGGGGAAGGGGCCAAGTGGCTTTGGTTTGGTATGGACCTGGAACCAGATCGGGTTCTAATTTCAGGGCTGAATATATATTTGTTTCGATGTAAATATTCCGTTCTGATTTTGGGACCCCCCCCCCCCCCCCGAAATGCAGCAGGTTGAATTCGGGATCGAACCAGTTGGCCAGGCCTTATATGACCTTAACCTGTTGTATAGCTTTCTGGCATAATATTTATAGCACGATGTTGTCATATCTGTCTATAATGAATTGCACCACATTGTAATACTTATTACTTTTGAAAGTATTTGATTCGTGTTTTCATCCATTTCACCCCTACACCACACTACAATTATAGTGAATCACTCCTCCTTAAACCACATTATATCAGGCTGCATTTGCTGGCTAACTGATCAGAAGGTAAAATTATAGTGAGTAACTACTCCGTAAGCCACGTTATATCATATGCTGGTATAACTGATCAGCAGGTACAAGTATAGCGAGTCACTATTATATAAGCCACGTTATATCAGGCTGCATTTGCTGCACTAACTGATCAACAGCTACACGTATAGTGAGTCACTACTCTATAAGCCACGTTATATCTGGGTTGCATTTGCTGGCTAACTGATAAGCAGCTAAAGCTAGATAATCCGGTCTGTCTACGCATTAGGGCCCCTATAAGTGATTTGAGAAACTTACAAAATCTTCCAAAAAATAAACACACGAACAGACAGATGGACAGACCAACACTTAAAAACAAAATAAACAGGCGAACGGACGTACGATCAGTAGTGAGGGTAATGTATTACTAAGTAATGCCAAAAATAAACGGACAGACAGATACTGAGTATAGGGCGAAACCTATAGGGCGAAATATGCACCGCCGATTTTATGGCGATGTTATTCATGAAATACATGTATGGCGGCCGTGACACTTGCGCTAAAAAATCTTCGTACGACAGCCCAATACCTATTGCAGACTTACGAGGAAAGTTACGAACTTCGCAAGAAAGTTCGCACGAAATTGACGTTAGTGAAACCGTAAAAATAAGTTCGTACCATAATTTCTTATCGTAAGAAGTTTAGTGAAACGGGCCCCTGGTCGCTAGATAATTCCATTCATATTCGTATAATCAACTCATTGTATAGTCACACTAACAAAACGTAAGCTATAAATAGAAAGCGACGACTGTTGCACGGGTAAGTTTTGACTGCATACCTGTCGGTTTAGAAAGAGACCTTACTCGATTAGTACAACTCATTACCAGTCTGTGCAATGTCAAAATATGATCAGTGTATAGGCTACCTAATATTCAGTAAATATAAAATAATGACTTCATCTATATCTAAAACATACATTTAAATATTATATCGAATATATAAGTATCGCTGCTCTGCCATAGGTGCGGTCAAGCATACATGTACCAGTCGGCAGCCGACCGTGCGATTTGGCTGTGATAATGTAATAAATTCAGTATAATAATTCTGCATACTTTTAATCATGAAATATATGCATTTGTTAGTTCTATGTGAAATAATGCATTTCAGGAAAAATAAATGATTACTCCCTCAAAGTATACTTTGCTAGTAAAGTATACTTTGCAATGTTGATGAAATAGGCTACAGTTCTTTGTTTGATCAGATCATTGATCACACAGGCACAGTTGCATCACATAAGTAATGGCTTGTCATCGATGACCAGCATAGACAAGGTTTATCTGGACCACGCAAAATAGTACAATACGTGTACCTTACGTATTATTAAACATCAAATATAAATGCACTAAGAGATATAGTGTAAATATATTGACGTAACACGTTTAATGGATAAAATAATCAACAACGAGCGGTGTTAAATTAGAGATAATAGACAAATGACAAGAGCATATGTATAATGGCATGTACGGTAGGCTCTCGAAATGTACTGTAATGCGACGTTGTCACACAATGATTGTTGTTCGTGTTTGTTTCCGTTTTAGTGTTTTGTTTGTTTTATTCGTAGGTTTTGAATTTTCTAAACTGCTGCATTGTCCGCTCTATCCTTTCGATATGAATCCCCGAAGCGTGTATATACTTTTACATGTTTTTCCCTGTTTTGTTGTGTTATCTATACCCTATGAAAATGAGCATACATATTTAAATACCAACCAACACCTTGTGCATTATTGGATCGCACCACATCTCGCTCGTTGCGTTTATCGCATCTATCTGTCCCTGGCATTGAATCACTATAGTTAGAAATATTAGTAAAGAAAAGAAAATTCTTAATAGGAGGCATATATAGGCCACCGGATTCAAATAATAATCAGTGGGCATTGCTTGAAGAAAGTATTGATCGCGCATTCAACCAAATATGCGAAAATATAATTATTGCAGGGGATTTTAATATAAATGTACAAAACTCCGACTCAAATAGAATAAGTAGGCTTATTACATCATATAATTCGGAACAGCTTATCACTACGCCAACAAACTTTACTGAAAATTCAAGTTCTCTCATAGACCTAATAATTACTAAAGACGCTAGACATATACTTACCAGCTTTGTTGCCGATCCCTTCATCCCTGATCTTATAATATACCACTGTCCTATAGTTGCAGTATTGAAGATAAATACGGTGAAAGTCACAACATATAAAAGAAAAGGCTGGCTCTACGATCGAGGAAATTATAACAATTACAGAAAAAAGCTAAACTCTGTCAATTGGAACGACATTCTTAATACAGGAAATTTAGATATCACAGCCGAAACAATAGCAAATACAATAATAGAGATAGCTACTGAAACAATACACAACAAAATAGTCACTATACGACCGAATGATATCCCATGGTTCAATAATAGTATTAGAAAATTAATAAGAAAAAGAAATAAAATCCATAAACGAGCTAAAAATGTGAATACAGATCTAGCCTGGACTAAGTTCCGAAAAATAATAAACGAAGTTACAAAACTCATAATAAAATGTAAATCGGATTATGAAAATAAACTAATATAGAAGGTTAATGATACTGAAACTTCAATAAACACATGGTTTAAACTTGCAAAACAACTGAAGGCTAAACAAACCTCCACGACAATTCCTACATTGCTCGATGACGGAATAGAAGCATCAACAGACAAAACAAACTGAATTACTTAATTCCTTCTTCTCAAAACAGTCCACCATTGATGACAGTTCTACCCCACTGCCACCTCCCACACAACCAAATATACCCAATATGACAACAATCACAATCTCTCCTACGGATGTAATCAATTATATATCATTAGTTAATCCATCAAAGGCCAGTGGTCCTGATTTAATAAGTCCCAGATTACTCCGTGAGGGCTCTCGTGAACTTTCAGTACCACTTTCTACGTATTTCAATACATTACTAAGTAATTCATACTTCCCTTCTCCATGGAAACAAGCGAATGTTATACCGATTTTTAAAAAGGCAGATCCTTCAAGTCTACAGAAATACAGACCAATTTCCCTACTCAGCCGATTTTTAAAAAGGCAGATCCTTCAAGTCCACAGAAATACAGACCAATTTCCCTACTCAGCTGCATTGGTAAGCTAATGGAACGATGTGTTCATAAATATTTGTACAATTTTGTGGCCTCAAACAATAAACTAACATCATACCAATCGGGTTTTATCAAAGGCGATTCAACTGTAAATCTACAACGATATTTGCAAAGCAATGGATGATGGAAAGGAGGTTCGTGCTGTTTGTTTGTGACATATCAAAGGCGTTTAACAGAGTCTGGCATCGAGGCCTTCTTTACAAACTTTCATATATCGGAATCTCTGGTTCTCTTCTCGAATGGCTTAAGTCGTATCTGTCCTCTAGAAAATTTCGTGTAGTACATAGTAATTCCGCGTCTAATTGGTCCACTATCAATGCAGGCGTTCCCTAGGGATCTATTTTAGGACCTTTATTGTTTTTGATATACATAAATGACATAGTCCAAGAAATTAACTCCAACATTAGATTATTTTCAGATGACACAAGCTTGTACATAATAGTCGACGACCCAATATCAGCAGCAACTGCATTGAATAACGACCTAGAAACTATAAATCAATGGTCACAAACATGGTTAGTGACATTCAACCCCTCCAAGGCAGAGACAATGATTTATTCAAGAAAACATAATAAACCACAGCATCCAGTACTTAAAATGAACAATCGTCCTCTTACAACTGTTAATGAACATAAACATCTAGGAATAATTATATCAGAAAACGGAAAATGGTATCCACACATCTCGTCATATCTAAATAAAGCATGGCAAAGAATTGGCATATTACGATCTCTGAAATTCACCCTAAACAGGTCAGCTCTTGAACGCAGGTATTGTTATTTCGTTCGACCTCTTTTGGAGTATGGTGATGTTGTATGGAGTAACTGCACAGACGAATTAAAACACCGGATCGAAGCAGTACAGATAGAAGCTGCGCGCATAGTGTGTGGAGTTACTAAACTTTGTAATATTGATAAATTATATCAAGATCTCAGGTGGGAATCCTTGGAAAACAGACGAAATAAACATAAACTTATACTATTTTACAAAATGGTAAATAGACTATCCCCGCAATATATTAGCGATCTGATTCCTGAACAGATACAAGCACGGTATGCCCTTAGAAACGCTAATAATATACCATTAGTACATTGTCGTACACAATTGTACTCAAATTCATATCTACCCCACACAATTCGTGAATGGAATACATTGTCAGAACACGAAACAAATGCGCAATCAGTACCGTCCTTTAAGGCAACGATAAATAAAAATGTTACAAATTCACCCATCTTATACAATATATGTTCCAGACAAGGAAAAATACTTCACGCCCGTCTTCGTTTGTCATGCAGTTCCTTGAATTATGACCTTCATCGTAGATCCATCTTTGATTCTTCAAATTGTACTTGTGGTGCGGTATAAACAATCAATCATTTTCTACTATATTGCGAAAACTACCAACGTCAAAGACATCTTTACTTAACAGACATTCCGTGTCCACCGATAGCCAACAATCTTCTTTATGGTAACGAACGATTAACATTTGAACAGAATACCTCCGTATTTTTGCAAGTGCATAAATATATAATATCTACAAAACGCTTTTAGGCCAGACTAAAGTAATTAAATTCCTAACTGCACAAACAGATATGCGTATAAATACTAATGGCTTGTTTACAACTCGATTTCAAATCAGACAATCAAAATAATCAAGTATAGTGGCACAATTGTGATAGATACACACATCAAAGTCTAATGAAGTTTGGTATATATAACCAGACATTGTGTTCCTTATTGTGCGACTTATAATGTATATGAATTATCATGATTAACAACCAATGAGAAGGTTGCTGCCTCTGAGAGATTGAATGAGGTTACAGCGAGCGCGGGTGTTGGCCTATTGGTGATTTGATATTTACATACTTTTCAAGTACGTGTAATTATTGCAGTCAGTAGCTCATATATGAAATTTCATAAGTATTGTTATTATAGAACCATATTTATCACGTGTATGCTCCATTTTCATTTTCAGTGATCAAAAGGTAAACAATATTAAACTATTTCATGCCACTGTTCAATAACTATTGTGTAATATGGGCATCCGGCTGAGAACATGGACCTTACGATATATGCGACCAGCGTGGACCCATGTCAGCCTGCTCATCCGAGCAGTCTGCTCAGGGCCTACACTGTTCGTCTTTCAGCTAATGTCGTAGCAATAATCACACCAGCAAGGCGAGTACATGCAAATCATACTGTGTGAGGTACAACAAACAAAGTATGTCTCCAAGTATTGCCAATTAACGCAATTGATGTAAGGTCCTGTATCTCAGTCGGCGGTCCATAAACTGTAAAGGAGAAGAATTGACATAAGCTTTTATAAAGCTTGTTTTCTAATCCTATTATCACTTGTCTTGTGTATATGTAACCTGCTATATATGAAATAAAATATTGTTTAAACTAAACCGGTACTAGAAACACGAATATTCGTGTTTCTAGTATCGGGTTGAATAGCGTGTGATTTAAGATGGTTGTACGCTTCTTGTGGCCCCATGTAAAGTCAATGGAAATGTAATAACAAATAAACAACTACATGTAATAAAACAATAGCGACTGGCATAAATAAAACCTCATGAATGTGGTCTGTAAGTCATAAGTCATTATGCAGATACTGCTACCAAACTCTACACAACCTTAAATTTACATATAGATGATACAAAAACATGCATTGTTGGTAAAGAAACAACAAATTGTATTGAAATACACAATATTATGTTTGCGTATGTTTGTACAGGGCTCCAGATAAGGAATTAGTAATTGAGTATTGTCACTCCATCATTTCTGAAGCAATTGGGTATTTCAAAATTTTAATTGGGTAAAATAAAATCACACTACTGTTTACACATCAGCCGACCGCACTTATTGTCCTTGGAGACAATTCTAATGAAATACCAAGATGTGTTTTCATGGACAAATAAGAAAATATGCTATATTTGTGGTCTGTTTATTGTTTTCTGTAGCATGATAAAGATACCACAATTCTTTCATTGCTTTTTGATACTCACTACTTCTGATTTCAATTGGGTTTTGTGCAATTTTAATTGGGTATTTACGCAAATACGCAGCTTATCTGGAGCTCTGTTTGTAACTGTAAACTAGAGTGAAATCAAAGTGATTGTGTAGTTATATGCTGTATTATGATTAGTTTTACTGACAAAATATAAAATGCCAAAAACAAATATCAGCCACCCGGACGCAACTTGATTGGGTCGGTGATGTTCTCGACAAGTTTACCCTATGTAACACGACTCTATATACATGTATATTCGTGTTTCAAGTATCGACATGCATATACATGTAGCATGTAGACTCACCATACATACATGAACATGTATATTTGTATATAGATAATAAAATCATACTAGATCTGAGTACATACCTCTTATTACATTACATTACATTACATTGCATTACATTACATTACATTACATTACATTACATATTACATTACATTAATTACATATTGCATTACATTACATTACATTACATTATATCACATCACATTACATCATATCACATCATACATTACACATTACACATTACACATTACACATTACACATTACACATTGCATTGCATTACATTACATTACATTACATTACACATTACATTGCATTACATTACATTACATTATATCACATTATATCACATTACATCACACTACATTACATTACATTGTATCGCACACATTGGCTATAACGCATAAAACGTACATGTAGAACATACATACTTAAAACAGGTAAATGTGGTGCGTTGCAATATGGAATACAATATGAAACTATGGTTTCTCTTATAGATCGTATACAATTATATCAATACCGACCGATATTATAGCAAACATACACGTTATGTACATTGTACATTATACTGCATGCAATTTGAAATCACACAATATATTCAGTTTTGATCAACATATCGATTAGGTCACAGAGACAGGATATTTTAATACACAGCTACAATGTGGCTCGACGTATTTCAGACATACCTGGCAATACCGACCTATATTGTATTAACATACATGACATGTACTGAAGGTAATTTGATATTACATATACAGTGGAAACCCCTCTAAACCGGACACCCTGGGATGTACCCAGGGTGTCCGGCTTAGAGAGGTATCACTGTCAATCCGACATTTGATCATTCTGAGTCATAGTTCTGTGCTATGCGATCACGAACAGACATTATCCCCTGAGATAAATGACCAAGAAACTCATATCAAAAATAAGATCACATGATTGTATTTTATTCCGTCAACACAGTGCGTATGTGCCGTGAAACACGGTGCCGTGAAACATTTTTGATATCCAGTCAATACAATTTTTGTATTTTACAGCCATTTGTAGCTGTTGACGGGATAAATAGAATAGTAGGTTAGTGCCGTGAATGGGAAAAAATATCTGGCACGGCACGTAAACGAGATGTGCTCGGCAGAGCCTCGCCCATCCCGTTTCCTGAGCCTTGCCAGATATTTTTTCCCATTCACGCACTAACCTACTATTCTCGATCTATTTTCCTTATTTCTGAACCAAAGTATATGTTGTGACCACTCATTTGAACCGTCTCGGCGAGACGGTTCAAATGAGTGGTCACATCATATACTTCTGATGAGAAATAAAGAAATTCTTGAGCCTTGCCGGATATTTTTTCACATGATTGTATTGTCTTGGTGTCCGGTTTAGAGAGGTTCCACTGAAAAGTATATTCAGTTTCGATCAACAGATCGATTATGCCACAGAGACCGGGGGCCCGTTTCACTAAACTTCGTACGACTAAGAAGTTCGTAAGTGCAAAATTGAAATCCACAATAACATTTGTTCTGGCATTCGATTTTGGAAATCTTTTCGTGGTCGTGCTACAATTAATTAATGACATGAACACGTAGGTACAAAATGGTAGCATTTCAGATGCACGTTAATGTGAGAAGCAAATTCATAGAAATGTTCGTACGAACATCTTTATCGTACGAAGCTTAGTGAAACGGGTCCCGGATATTTGAATAAACAGATACAATGTGCACGAGGCTCGACGTACATTTGTATTTCATACATTGCCGGCACTACCGACCTGTATTGTATCATACATGGTATGTACTTCATGTAATTTGAAATTACATGTACAGTGGAACCTCTCTAAACCGGACACAACAAAACATACGTGACCTTATTGTCATGGTTTTCTTCGCTATGTATCCCACATGATTATGTATGTTCATGCTTGCAAAGACACACATATGTATCAGATTGGTCATATGTCTGATTTACAGTGGAACATCTCTAAGCCGGACACCCTGGGGACCTCCCAGGGTGTCCAGTTTAGAGGGGGTCCACTGTATTCAGGGTAGATCAACAGATCGAATACAGGTGCACCCCGGAGATCGGATATTTTAAATAGATACAATGTCTGCCAACGTGTTAATACATACCCGGTAGTCTTATATCCTCAAAGTACACAACACCAGGTGTCATAATATATAGTGTTACGGTGTTAACGCACATGACAGAACGGTATTGGACATACTACATGTATGTATATAGCATCACAGGTAACGTGTACCACAGGTGGAAGACTCGGACCTGTGACAAAAATAAATGTCCATTACAACGAACATTTTTTTTCCCACAGGTCTGAGTATTCCGTCTTCCACCTGTGGCGTGTACACGCACAGGCTACTCAGTATAATACATGTGTCAATATAACTACAATACCGCGCATGTCGGCGGGCATACTATTGCTTATTCATTGACAGAAGGTAGTGATGTATCTACCGATATCCACTTTAGGTTTAGGCTAGAACACAGCACATAGTTTTACTATATAATTTAACCGAATTGT
>CM055271.1:13960202-14118361 GCA_029237695.1 Conchocele bisecta
TATATCTGGCCCATGTGTATTTACATATAACCGGGTATGGAAGGTGTTCGAGCCAATTCCCACACTTAAATATAAGCCGAATCGAATCGAATCTTTACATATAGCACAGTACAGTGTCTAGGAAAAGTGTACACGTCATTCATAGTTTATGTACATTTTGAGAAAGTTGTCACACCAATATCTCACTTGAAGTACGTATTGGTGTAATATACTTTATAGGAGTCCGTTGTCCTGGCTTTTCTATGTACGACTGGCTACGTTATATCATATGTTCTACTCGTCAAGTGGGCGGCAGGTGGTAACATTCGATGGGTAATTTAACGATCGGATGTCATCCTTACCGGAATCCCGACTTGAATCTGGGTATACCCCTTATGTGACTAAAACGAATATTCGTAATCCTATTACTTTAAGGAGAAGGGGCCAAGTGATTTTGATGTGGTATGGACCTGGCACCAGGTCAGGCTGTTCTAATTTAGTGCTGAATATATTCCAATGTAGCAGGTTAAATACGGGATCGAACCCGTTGGCCCAGCCTTAAATGACATTAGCTGTTCATAGGACGTTACATACCAATAAACAAATAAACATACAGACAAACAAATTTACTTCTCATTTTAAGTTCTTTGTCAAATGCCAGAATAGGTGAAACGGACTGATGGCCTGGCACACACAAAGATAGCCGACTTGGCCACTCCACGTGCCGTATAGGATACTGTAACGAGACAGTGTTCAAATATATGCTATACATATACTCCACCCCATTTACAAGGTGCATGATCACGTGGTTATAACAACAACAACAGTGGCTGAAAGTGTTGAAATCTTGCCCACTCTAAAGTAAGTATTATTTGATATTTTTCTTAATATAAAACGGATTTTGATTAAATATGGCGCAGCAAACGCGTCTTCATGAGCTACATTTGGTCGTCCAGGGAGTTCGGCACAGACTTCTGTCATTTTTGCGAAGAATCGATTTCCGTGTCTACCGACAGAAGTTTGGGCCAAAGTACAGAGACCACCAAATGCAGCTTAACAAGACGCGTTTGATGAGCCATATTTCATGAAAATCCGTTACGTAATAAGGAAAATATAAAAGAATACGTACTTTGAATCGGATGGATTCTGGAAGTTTCCGTACTTGTTGTTAGTACCACGTGATCATACACCTTGATTTAGGAAGCAATAATGTTTGAATCATATTACGATCAGGGGTACTATATGCCCTTAACATTATTAGTTTGGCAATATCAAATTTAACAGTACATGTACATGTATATGTAGTTAGTATGAACAGTCACGTGATCCCACATCGTGTAAATATACAAATAAAACAAGTATGTACCGAAAACACGTCAGGGACCCATTTCATTAAACTTCGTACGACCAAAATGTTCGTAAGTGCAAAATTATGATAGTATGTAAATTTCCCATTAACAATGTTGTCTTGTAAACAATTGTTTGATTTACATGTATTGAGCATAGGCTGCATATGCAGCCTATGCTCAATAAATGTAAATCCAACAATTGAAATTTGCAGACGATCCTAAATGCACTTACGCACATTTTAGTCATACTAAGTTTAGTGAAACGTCCCCCAGGTGATCAGTACACCTTAACTATCATATGCTATGCAATATTTACAATGACACCTCTCTAAACCGTGCAGGCACCGGGGCGGGATCAACTGATCCTGAGAATAGTGCTGCAGTAGCCATTGCTTGTCGTAAAAGGCGACTAAACTGGCTTAACGATTGGGTTCATACTTTCCGGAACCCACTATACCGGATTTGGCCCTCATGTACATTTTTGGCTTTCTTGTATGTGAGAGTTGAGTCAGGCTATGCCCCATATATAAAAGTAAGATTAGCGCTAATCCTATTACTTTTAGGGGATGGGATAAATGATGCTGGTGTGGCGAGGGTCAGATCAGGTTGTTCTAATTTCAGGACTGAATATATATTTTGATTGTAAATATTGAGTTCTGAAGTTGGGATTTACCCCCCTCGGACAGGTGGATACGGGACACGACCCCGTTGACCCGTCTGCGTGTAGACTCCCTGAGGCTTGTACCTCTATGTCAGAAAAGCGGACGTTAAACCCTATTCACTCACTCATTCACTCACCTCTCTAAACCGGACAATTAGATAAATCTGAGTATTTAATTTGAATGGTTTTCACTGGAATATCGCTCAAATTATAACGCGTGTTCGTGATTGCAAAACACTAGTCTGTGTCACAGAGTGATCACAAACTTGATTTAAAGTGGATCCTCTTTAAACCAGACACCCTGGAGGAACTCCTCGGGTGTTCGGTTTAGAGAGGCTTCACTGTAGAATGTAACATTCGTGATGATGTTATATGGTATTTATTAACTTGTTGACTAATGTCAGAGCTCCAGTAGCCTATTTCATCAACATTGCAAAGTATACTTTACTAGCAAAGTATACTTTGAGGGAGAAATTTTTAATTTTTTGAAAAATTTATTAATTTTTATTATACTGAATTTATTACATTATCACAGCCATTTAATGGCTGTGATAATGTAATAAATTCAGTATAATAATTCTGCATACTTTTAATCATGATATATATGCATTTGTTAGTTCTATATGAAATAATGCATTTCAGGAAAAATAAATGATTTCTCCCTCAATGTATACTTTGCTAGTAAAGTATACTTTGCAATGTTGATGAAATAGGCTACTGATAAGCTGCGTACTTGCTTAAATACCCAATTAAAATTTCCAAAAAAAAACAATTGAAATCAGAAGTAGCGAGTATCAAGAAGCAATACAAATTGTGGTACCTTTATCATGCTGCAGAAAACAATAAACAGACCACAAATATAGCATGTTTTTCTTATTTTTCCATGAAAACCTTTGTATTTCATTAGAATTGTCTCCAAGGACAATAATTGCTGTCTGCTGATATGTAAACAGCAGTGTGATTTTATTTTACCCAATTAACATTTTGAAATACCCAATTGTTTCAGAAATGATGGAGTGACAAAAGAAAAAAGTCGAAAAAAGAAACGTTTTGGAAAATTATCTCCAAAACCTGGCTAGATAGCGTGGAAATTATCATGACATGAACTTTCCTTTAAAACAAAATTGTTGGATACAAACAGCGTTTAGCCATAGTGACCACCCACTGTGCAATGCTATAAAAAAGGCCATTAAGAGATAACACCCGATAAAACCACTGGGCAGTGACCAGTGGTCATCTTTATTTCACCAGAACCAATTTGCCGGACTACTTTCTTTTGTTTCCAGATGACCAGCTGGTCAAGTGGTATTTACACACATGTTTACACATAACACAGACTCCATTTAGTGATACTCTCTGTATACATGTACATGTACATTTTACCAGGAAGCAGTAATCATACTCCCCAAGATTACATAGTTTCTTGGTCATTTATCTCAGGTGATACTGTCTGTTCGTGATTGCATAGTACACAACTATGCAGCAGAATGATCAAATGTCTGATTGTTTCCATTGTACCCTCTCCCACCCGTCCGAGCCAGGGTGAATGAGGCATTGATAGGTGTATGACATTACCTCCGTACGTAACTGCGCCATCCACGGCCAGGCATGGGCCTTCGAGTCAACGTCGTGTGATATATCCTGTGATGTTGCAGTACGGTCGGGCCTGGTCGCGCCGCACTGGTAAATCGAATCTGCAATCACATTTAGTCAAGGGTCGCAGGGCGAGACAAATGTACACCGACCCGGGACCTCTCGTTTACCGTACCATCGTTCTATCGACTGAGCTAACCGGGCAAACTTCCTCCCCATAATGACTTACATACCAACCGTGACACTCACTACTGTCTGTTCCACGTGCTGCCGACGAACTTTTGGCTATTACACACATTAAATCTAAAATATATTTAAAAGAAAGTACTTTTTTATCAATAACAAAAAAGTCACGCTCCCAAAAATAATTATTTGATGAAATTCCATCAAATATTGATTTTATTCTAAAACCTGGCGAGGTAGCTTGAAAATGATGGAACTAAGAAAAGAAAAGTTAGATTTTGAAAATCGGTCCACAAATAAAAAAAATACTTAAAAAAATACTTTAAAAAAATAATATTGTTAGCCCCCATGTTAAATAAAATGAATATGTGATGGAATTTCATCAAATACTTTCTTTTAAAAAAGGACTAACTTTTAAATATTGTTTAGATTTAATTTTTTTAATAGCCAAAAGTTCGTCGGCAGCAAAACATGGAACAGACAGTAGTTGCACGTTTTCCGCTTTCTTGGCGACGTGTTGCTCTAGCATTACGGAGCCCCGCAGTGGACATGTTTTTTTTTTATTAATTCTTTCCCACGAAATTTAGTTTAAACATAGTTTATTGCATATAAGTATAATGGGCTTGGGCTACATGTTCTCACAACATTAGTTACAGCCCTTACCCGAGTATTTCAACAATACATCAATTTAACAGCATGGGTACATACCAATAATCATGCGGTATATATATATATTTGTACAATGTACGAAAAGAAAAATCGGATAAAAAGAGAGAGTAAAGAAATGAGAGAGGAGATTGGGAGAAAGAATGAAAGAGTTATGTGTCACAATGTACATATAATATATATGTATAACCTAATGTATAGATATATGTGTACTGCAGTTGATTTCAGTGTTCGTTGTTATCAGGTGGTACTGGATGATGTTGGCAAATGGAAAGCATCCGATAGAGCTTGCGTCTCATGCATCCACCAAGTGTGTTACTCAAATATTTTCGTAGTCTTAATATAAGCTTGTACAGCTTTAAAAATAACAGTAATGCACTCATTATTTTCTTCAGGTATGCCATGCAAAAGTATATGTGCGTTTAGAGGATACAATTGTCGCAGTGACTGGCATAAAGTTAGAGGTTGCGCATGATATTTAATACATTCAAAGAAGTAATGTTCAGCATCCTCTACAACTTCACTACATTCGCAGTAGGGAGTTCGCAAAGATCACAATTAAGACTGCTATATTTATTTCGAATTCTTGCATGCATAACTGAAAATAATCGATCTTCCTCATAATAGTATGGTGGTATATTATATGTCATGTATATGTTGGTATATTATATGTCATGTATAAACGATTGTTTGTATACTTCCAGTCGTGTAGTCATTTAAATCAAATTGATTTCTAAGATTGTAACGAGATATATTATTAACAGTGGGTGGAATCAGGTTACAAATATAACTAGGTACTTGATTATTGTTGGCTTTGTACATGATCGAAAGCTTTTGAATACTAAGTCGAACAGATAGAAGTTGCCATTCAACTTCTTACCTTAAGTTGTCGAGTGATACTGACCGTGTTAACCTGTTACTATTCTCGCGGCTTCATTCTGAATTCTTTTCCAACGAATCCTTTTCATATTTTGTACACCCATCCCAGACTGATGAAGCATATTCTAGTATAGGTCTCATATAAGATATATATATTTGGTTTAAAGACTGTCTGCTTATCTTAAATTTTAGGTTACGCATTATTCTCAATACTCTCGTAGTCGAATTAATTATATGTTGTATGTGTGTATGCCATTTTCCGTTATTGCTCAGTGTTAAACCAAGATGCTTATGATCGTCAACAAAGGTTATGGACGTGTTCTGAAATATTAAGTTTAATAAGGGTGGATCAAGTTGTCTTAATGTTAGAAGCATCGCTTCAGTCTTGTTTGGATTGAAACTAACCAACCTTTGTTTAGCCCAATCAGAAATCATAAGCAGTTATGTCGTTGACATATATTAGGAATAGTAATGGACCGAGTACCGAACCTTGTGGTACGCCAGCAGTAACTAATTTGGTATCTGAGGTTGTGGACCGTATTGATGCGGACTGTTTCCTGTTCGAAAAGTAGTTTTCGATCCAGTGTAAAATACAACCATTTAATCCATTTTGTCTTAGCTTAAATATTAACCCCTTATGCCATACTCTATCAAAGGCTTTATAAATATCACAAAACACTATACATGTAGATTGTCGTTCATCAAAAGCCTGACATATTTGATGGTGAATGTCTATAAGTTGATATACCGTTGAGTGGCCTGGTAAAAAACCAGATTGCCTGTTATAAATCAATTGTTGTGAGTGCAAGTGATTATACATATGTTTAAACATTATTCTCTCCATTACCTTACCTAGACAGCTTAATAACGATATCGGGCGATAATTTGAAGGCGTCTGTGGACACCACTTTTCATACGACCGTTTTTAAAAAACGGTACGTATTATGTTTTACCGCGGAGCGGGCAGGCGGGCGGGCGGCGAACAGAAAAAGTGCAAAGTTTGTGTACACAACTCCTCTGAAACCGTTCAGTCGATCGTTCTGAAACTATGCACACGTCTATATAGGCTACATAGTTTGTGTACACAACTCCTCTGAAACCATTCAGTCGATCGATCTGAAACTATACACATGTCTTCTACACATATTGAAGATGTGCACCTTGGTGTTTTAAGCCGAAAACATATTTTTTAACAAAAATATCACGTTTTTAACTTAGCCATTTTTTCTACATTTGTCTATACAATTGTATATAGGGTACCGAGTTTGTGTACACAACTCCTCTGAAACCGTTTAGTCGATCAATCTGAAACTATACACACGTCTTCTACACATATTGAAGAACATATCACCTTTTTAACGTAGCCATTAATTCTACATTTTTGTATACAATTCTATATAGGGTACAGAGTTTGTGTGCACAAGTCCTCTGAAACCGTTCAGTCAATCGATCTGAAACTATACACACGTCTTCTACACATATTGAAGATGTGCACCTTGGGTGTTTTTATGCCGAATAAATATTCTTTAACAAAAATATCACGTTTTTAACGTAGCCATTTTTTCTACATTCTTTTTATCCAATTCTAAATAATTTATACTTTACACATATATACCTAAATTATATAGTATACCTGTTTAGCACAACGAGAGGAAGAAATAATGCTATAGATTTTCAAATTATCTTTAATGTTTCTTGCCTAGGTGACAGCTTCACATTTCTGCATCTTCGCTGTCTGGCCCATATTGGACGGGCGTATTTTGTGACTTACGGCACTCTTGTTAAATAGAGGAATTACACTTGCTAATTTCCACACCATCGGAAATTGAAGAGGATCGCCAGAGGTTTTGAGACAGATGTAATAGTTCCTTTTAACATTCTATGACTAATTAGATCGTATATATCCACAAGCTTTCAGTTTGCAAAATTCGTATATTTTTAATTCAAACGGTGGTAAAGTAGAGTTATTATCATCAACAGTTGATATTGAAACGAAGAAGTTGTTAAGACAGTTTGCTTTTTCGGCATCAGACAAATATACATTTTTGCTGTTACCGTCATTGGTTTTTAAAGGAGGAATAGTACCACTTGACTTGTTGTCTTTCACAAAGTGTCGGATAAGCTTCCAGAAATATCTTTTGTTATTCGAAAATGATTCTGTTAGATTAAACTCTATGTCGTTATAAAATGCTTCTCTGGCATGTTTTTTAATTTTATTAACTTTATTCCGAGTTGTTTTGTATTTATTCCAATTGTCCACCCGTCCAAATTGTATTGCTTTCGTTCGTAACTTGTCCCTTAGCTTGCTTGTTTGGCGAATTTAGGAATCATACCATGGTTTATCGTTAGGACGCACTGTGACTTGACTGCATGGAATGCATTGCTTAGCTAGCTCAATGAACTTAGATGTAAATATATTAGATGCATCATCTACACTACCATTATTTAAAATTGTCCAATAAGTATTATGCATTAGCTAGTTAAATTTAGCAAAGTCTGCTCTTTTATAGTTCCATACAGTTCGTTTATATGAATTATTATATGAACTTTCAGCTGCTATGATGACACATATAGCCTTATGATCACTTATGGTTGGCGAAACAGATAATACATCGCTTTTGAGAATGATCTGATCTTGGTTAACCATAATTGGATCTAGTAAGGTTGAAGTAGTAGCTGTTTCCCGAGTTGCGGATGTAATTATGTTTCTCAATGAATTCATAATCATTACGTCTTTTAATTTGTGATTTTGTACATTTAATTGATCTTCATTTACATCGCCAACAATAATGATATTATTTGTTATATCGGATACCAATTCTAGATTGCGATTAAGTAATTCCCAAAATTCGATATTTGACGACGGGGGTCGGTAAATCGAGCCAATCAAGAACGTTTTCGGTTTGTCTTAACTTGAATCCAGGTGGTTTCATTCCAAAATAGTTCTAAATGTTGCATTCTTTCTGCTAATAAGTGGTCTGCGACATACACTAATATACCCCCAGAATGTGGCGATTTGTCCTTTCGAAATGGTAAGCCATATCCATTCAGTTGTACATTTCTCGTTTCTATAGCGCATGATAAGTGCGTTTCTGTGAAACGTAGAATATCGAAGTCTGTAAAAGTGTCCTCGATATAACTGACCTTATTGCGAATACTTCTAATATTTAAATGTAAACTTGAAAAAGATCCAATCTCATTTTCAGGCCCTGAATTTCTTTCAATATCACCAGCCAGCAGTAGCAAAATCAAACATATTATTGCTAGACAAATATTGAGGTTAAATAGTAATCCGGATCCTCTACATTTAAATATATTGGTCAAACAATAACCTATATCCGCTAACACATTCAGTATTATATATAAAATGTTAGTAGATATTGTAAACGCAAGCAATATCGGCCGTGTGATACAATTAAAATTACCTATAGCAGCCCTCCAGGAAGTTAAATCATTACCCATTCGGCTTATTAATTAAATCAGCGAGGCGAAGAGCTGGCATATGTATCAACAATGACAACCTCACCCACCAACACCAGATAATACGTATGTTTACAAATCTTCTCAACATGTGCATGTACCTATAATAGTGACATTCAAACAGCAAGGACGTTTGACTGAGAGAAAGAAGATGGAGCGAGTAAAAAGCAAAAGGAATAGTAGAAAAACAAGAATATATTGATGCTGGTAGGAACACGTACATGCAACATACAAATACATCTTCCTAACGAAATAACAATACGTTCCCTCAATTTAACAATTCGTTCCCTCGATATAACAATTCGTTCCCAAGAATTAACAATTTGTTCCCACGAAATAACAATTCGTTCCTTCGAATTAACAATTTGCTCCCACGAAATGACAATTCGTTCCCTCGAATTAACAATTCGTTACCACGATATAACAATTCGTTCCCACGAATTAACAATACGTTCAAGTGGGAACGAATTGTTATTTCGTGGGAACGAATTGTTAAATTGAGGGAACGAACTGTTAATTCGTAGGAACGAATTGTTAATTCGAGGGAACGAATTGTCATTTCGTGGGAACAAATTGTTAATTCGAGGGAACGAATTGTTATTTCGTGGGAACAAATTGTTGATTCTATTTAACTGATGCAGATGCGAACTTTTACCATGCATTTCCATCTCAAAATGTGCGGAAAATGAGAATAACGTCAAAGGCAAGTTATCAAAGAGGGACACATCATAACTATATAGGCCGTGAGCCAGAAATGGAAACCCTCCCCACCACCCCTATGGGATTTTTGCAGACATATCTTTTCAGAAAATACATTCAATTACGAGTTTTATGCTGTATGTCTGCGCTCTGTAACCCGCTGGATGCATGTTTGGCACCATTTTGAAGTATACTACCATCGGACTTTTCGCAATTGTGAAACATCACATTTTTCATTGAATATCGACTGTTTTTTATCATTATGAACAACTGATATGGCAGTTTTGTATGTTTTCTGATGTGTACATACATATAAAATGGAATAATGTTCAAATAAATAATATCTGGCAGCTAATTTAGATGAAGAATTGTGCACGTTTTGTTACCCACCCACTGAATTTCAATGGCAAAACACCTAATTTAATAACTCCATAAAAATATGGTACTTTTGTATTGTCTTCGTGTCAATGGTACCTAGTAGTGTACATTAGACATGTTAATTGCATATAATGTTTTATGCCAATTATCTGATGTCTGCAGTTTATGATACAATGTTACAAACAAAGTATTTTTCACCATTCCCCACCCACACATTTTACAATGGGAATTTTACATGTAATTAATTTCATTTATGTTATGCACTGTCACTTACTTATAAATTGTTTAAATGCATATGCAACTACTTAGGCACTACTGATAGCCATCCGTGCACACCTCAGATACAGTGTGTCCGAGTGTTCGCCCGTCTGTCCGCCCGCTTCGCATTTTCTTAGTGATGGTAACAACTACGCTATACGTCTCATTATGCAAATTTCTCTCGGTATCTATTAATTGTATCAATGGTAATTGTACTTACTAGTGTTTGCAATATATAGTGAATGCCCATATTCTGATTACATACTGTCTACAGCAGATGATGCAATGCTAAAACAAAGTAGTTTTAACTATATATTCCCTACCCCACTGAATTTACAATGACCATTTTACATGTAATAATTTGTCTTACTTTATACGCTGCCAGGTTCATATGAACGTGTAGCTGCTAACACCTGTATACATGTATGTGGCTGTGACTGGAGAAATGGGGCTTGTGGGTTTTGTGACCAGTGTAGATCCCTATCAGTCTGTGTATGCGCACAGTCTGTTCAGGATCTGCTCTGTTCGCCATTTCATCAGTGAAACACCCATCATGCTTCTAACGAACATAATATATGGTTATCAGGGTACAGGAGTGTGCTATTTGATCAGAAGCCACACTGGTTGCAAATCCCGTGAGCCCCATTTCTCCCGTCACAGTCACATATTAGTTATCCACATACATTTCAAATTTCAAATGTCTGTTCGTCTCTCTATATGTCCATTTCCTATTTATGCAACCAAGGCAATTACCATGTTTACTATGTTGTGTATTCCAACATGAACGTCTCTGATACATATAAGTATTACTCTCAGCTGTTGATAGGCCTTTACACACCATTAAGTAAAATAAATATATAAAATTAATTATTACGTTCAATAGTAGGTACTAATTTGCAAATTGGATATAGAAAATATACCTTTTCTACCATGCTGATTTGTAGCACATATTACTCCATGTATGACACAGTAAATACTAAAATACAGAACATTAAGATAGTGGTAAATAATACGAGAAAGCTAAGCTATTCTAGACAATATCCCATAGCCTCTATCGAGACACATTAAATTTTGGATGTTACTATGCAATTGAACTATTGTCTACATGGAATTCTAAATATTTACGCAGGCAGTAAGGATCAGGTTTGTGGAAGGCGTGTTCTGCCGCATTGTACCACAGTTGTGTGTTTTGCTGGCTCTTTGGGGTCATCTGAATATATATTTCTCTATTTGACAACAGGTAATGTCATTCTAATGATCAAACAATTCTATAATCATGTACCATGTGTACATTTATTTACTTAATGCTGAATTATAGTTACATTGTACCTGATTAGCACATACATACCACACGTAGTTTGTAGTTAATAGACACCTCTTTGCCTCCATATACCCCTATGTGGCATTAAATCCGCATAACAATCCCAACGGTTTATTCACCGCTGATGGACAATCATATTACATTACTATAGCAACCAGAGACATGTATTCGAGTATATGGCATGGGCTAGCAGAGTTTGGTGTCATCGCAAGATGCGGGACCTCCTCGGGCTAATGGTATTATCAACTATTTTTAGAAATGTAAGCTGTATTAAAAGTGTACATATAGATCCGTAAATAACACATCTTCTAATTGCAAAAGCGACTATGCTGATGGTCATCTTGAAACTGATATGGTTGGAATTTTGGTGTATTAGTTTCAATAATGTTTAATTAGAAGAATGAATACAGCACACTCCTGCACGAGACATATATAGCATCTCATGTGCGAGACATATATACATAGCATCTCATGTGCGAGACATCTATAGCATCTCATGTGCGAGACAATATATTGCATCTTATGCGCGAAATGTCTCTAGTATCTCCTGCGCGAAACATCTATAGCATCTCATGCGCGAAATGTCTATAGCATCTCCTGCGCGAAATATCTACAGCACCTCCTGCGCGAAACATCTATGCGAAACATCTATAGCATCTCATGCGCGAAACATCTATAGCATCCAATGCGCGAGACATATATAACATCTCATGTGCGAGACATCTATAGCATCTCCTGCGCGAGACATCTATAGCATCTCCTACGCGATACATATATAGCATCTTATGCGCCAGACATATATATATAGCATCTCATGTGCGATACATATATAGCATCTCATGCGCAAGACATATATATAATATATATACCATCTCATGTGCGAGACAAATATAGCATCTCATGCACGAAACATCTATAGCATCTCATGCGCGAGACATATATAGCATTTCATGCGCGAGACATATATAGCATTTCATGCGCGAGACATCTATAGCATCTCATGTGCGAAACATATATAGCATCTCATGTGTGAGACATATATAGCATCTCATGTGTGAGACATATAGATCTCAGTTTGTGAGACATATCATCTCAAAGTGTGAGACCTATATCATCTCATGTGAAACATATAAAGCATCTCATGTGAAACATATATAGCATCTCATGTGTGAGACATATATAGCATCTCATGTGTGAGACATATATAGCATCTCATGTGTGAGACATATATAGCATCTCATGTGCGAGACATTATATATCATCTAGCGCGACATATATAGCATCTCATGTGTGACATATAGCATCTCATGTGGGAGCGTGTGAGACATATATAGCATCTCATGTGTGAGACATATATAGCATCTCATGAGACATATATATCATCTCATGCGCGAAACATATATAGCGAATCTCATGTGTGAGACATATATAGCATGATGTGTGCGACATGTGTGAGACATATATAGCATCTCATGTGAGAGACATATATAGCATCTCATGTGTCATACATATAGCATCTCATGTGTGAGAACATATATAGCATCTCATGTGTGAGACATATATAGCATCTCATGTGTGAAACATATATAGCATCTCATGTGTGAGACATATATAGCATCTCATGTGAGACTATATACAATCTCATGTGAGACATATAGCATCTCATGTGTGAGACTATATAGCATCTCATGGAGTGCGAGACATATATAGCTCTCATGTGTGACTATAGCATCTCTGTGAGACATATATAGCATCTCATGTGAGACATATAGCATCTCATGTGTGAGACATTATATCTCATGCGAAACATATAGATCTCATGTTGAGACTATATAGCATCTCATGTGTGAGACATATATAGCATCTCATGCGCGAGACATATATATCATCTCATGCGCGAAACATATATAGCATCTCATGTGTGAGACATATATAGCATCTCATGTGTGAGACATGTGTGAGACATATATAGCATCTCATGTGTGAGACATATATAGCATCTCATGTGCGAGACATATATAGCATCTCATGCGAGAACATATATAGCATCTCATGTGCGAGACATATATAGCATCTCATCTGCGAGACATATATATATATATAGCATATCATGTGCGAGACATATGTAGCAACTCATGCGTGAGACATCTTTTGCATCTCATGCGCGAAACATCTATAGCATCTCCAGCGCGAGACATATATAGCATCTCATGTGCGAGACATATATAGCATCTCATGTGCGAGACATATATATATAGCATATCATGTGCGAGACATATATATATATAGCATATCATGTGCGAGACATATATAGCATCTCATGTACGATACATATATAGCATCTCATGTGCGAGACATATATATATAGCATATCATGTGCGAGACATATATAGCATCTCATGTGCGAGCCATATATATATAGCATATCATGTGCGAGACATATGTAGCAACTCATGTGTGAGACATCTATAGCATCTCGTGCGCGAACCATCTAAAGCATCTCGTTCAAGATCCATCTATAGCATGACAAACGCGAGACATATATAACTACACACCGTATTTGAGGGATAGGTGCTAGATTCTCAATACACGTGCAGCACTATGATCTCGTGCTAGAGGGACTGTTGTATCTTAACCTTCCCAACATACCGTTGCTTATCATTAGTTTGATAAATCCATTCATGTCTGCGTCCAGAATATCCATGGGGAAGAAATGTTGTTCGCCAGTCTCCGCCTCCGAGGATATCTCCTTCATCATCATCTTACTCCGCAGGTTCTTGTCTGCAAGAACGAAAATGACAGTTGGCAATTCACCGCATAGGCCATACGGTGTAATTAAGCACTCCATGAAATGTTTTTCTGATTTTCAATCATGAACAGACAGGGCAATGACATAAATGGCAGTGAAACCCATCTGGATTTAACACAATGTGGTCGCCAGGGTGTCCGGTTTAAGCACTACATGAACAGTTTTTTTTATTTTCAATCATGAACAGACACGGCAATGACATAAATGACAGAGAAACCCATCTAAATTAAACACAATGGGGTCCCCAGAGTGTCCGGTTTAGAGAGGCTCCACTGTAATTAAGCACTCCATGAACAGTTTTTCTGATTTTCAATCATGAACAGACAGGGCAATGACATAAATGGCAGTGAAACCCATCTAGATTTAACACAATGTGGTCGCCAGGGTGTCCGGTTTAGTGAAGTTCTACTATACCAGCACAGTGTCGTTTAATATCAAGTTCATAAGGTGAGGCTTGGAAACGCGTATGTATTCCGAGGATCGCCGAGGAATTCCTACCGCGTCTGAGCTGAGACCGGTGGATACATGTATGTAGAGAATACCGGGCTAATACATTTTGATATCAAGTTTATCAGGCATGGCTAGGAAAGTTAACGCGTTGGAATTCATCGGCTCGCCGAGTCCTACCGTTTCCTAGCCGAGCCTGATAAACATGATATCATAAGAGACTAACATATTATTATATCTAATAGTTATTTGTTGTATGTTATCTTCCTTGAGATAGCATATTGTGTCACGCACATTTCTATGAGGGCAGCCATTTTCGTGCTACGCCTAAATGGCGAGTACGACCAAGCAAATAGTGCCCTGTGCGAACTTATCCTATGGCGTTTTGGTCTGTTTTGCTTTGTATATAAAACTCTACATATACTATTCTCTATAGTGTTCACAGTTTTGTGCTCAGTTTATAAGTTAAATTCTGGAAGATACGTGCGTATGAATACAGCAGCTATTATCTTTAGGTCTCACGGGTCAGTACGGAACTAACAGTAAAAGGGGGCGGACGATTTTCTATATATTTCAGTACTGACCCTGCAAGTTAAACCACGGTGTTTTAGAAAGTGAATTTACCCCACACACCGATCAGTTTGTGTGCAGATAACATATTTCAGTACTTTCAGTACTTTGATTATGCTACGCAATTGGCAAACATAAGATGGGTTTGCGTTGAAAATAACGCGGACTTGTTTATATGGCGTTATTACACCGACATCATCCGCTAACATCATACTACAGTAACTTTGTTCTATAAGTGATACTACAGCGAATGTAGCTCTCAATCCGTTGTAACCAGATATGTGGCTGTGACTCGAGAAATGGGGCTTATGGAATTTGTGACCAGTGTAGCTCCTGATCAAATAACACACTCATTTAGCCAGATACTGATCTATATCGTTTGTTAGAAGCATTACGGATGTTTCATTGATTGAATGGCTCACATTGTATATCCTGATCAAAATATGCAGATGCACGTACTGAACTGAATCTACACAGGTCGCAAAACCCATTAGCCCCATTTCTCCAGTCGCATATGCGGCAGCCTATCCAATTAATTCGTGATCCAACAGTTTGCTATCTACGGAAATACCACTCTATATTTACATATAACCTCTAGAACAGCCGCCTCTCTACAGCAGCCACCTCCCTACTACAACCCACTCTCTGTAAAAGTCCATAGTTTATATCCGAATCTGAAATACCACTCTATATTTATATATAACCTCTCTAGAACAGCCGCCTCTCTACAGCAGCCATCACTCTACAACAACCCCCTCTCTGTAACAGTCCATAGTTTATATCAGAATCTGAAATACCACTCTATATTTACATATAACCTCTCTAGAACAGCCGCCTCTATACAGCAGCCACCTCCCTACAACAACCCCCTCTCTGTAACCGTCCATAGTTTATATCCGAATCTGAAATACCACTCTATATTTAATTATAACATCTCTAGAACAGCCGCCTCTCTACAGCAGCCTCCTCCCTACAACAACCCCCTCTCTGTATTAGCCAATATGCTATATACTAATCAGACACATCGCTATATATGTAACCTCCGGACAACAGTCACCTCTCTACACAGCCACCTCTATACAACAGCCACCTCTACAATAGCCACCTCTCTACAACAGCCAGTTGTGTATCTTCCCATGGCTGGCTGTTGTAGAGAGGTTGCACTATACATGTAAACAGCCAACATACATTATTATGACATATTTACCTATGCGTCCGACAGCAATAGAGTAGATTTCAACGTTAAGTCTGTCCTTCAGCTCGTCAGCCTTTTCTTTGGGATCGCCACCGACATTGTATTCCCCATCGGATATGAGAATCAGAACATTTTGGGGATCACGTATCAGGTTCTCGTCCAGTAGCTTTGTGATCACGTCAATTATTATCTCGTCCAACCCATTCCAAATATTTGTGTCAAATCCTGTAAATTGTCGGTGTCACTGGAGAAATGAGGCTTATGGGTTTTCCGACCAATGTTGCTCCTGAACAAATAGAGCACGCCTCTTGCCTGATAAAGATCTATATTTCTTGTTGGAAGCATGACGGGTGTTTCATTGACGGAATGGCGAATAGTGCAGATCCTGATCAAACTGTGTGGATGCACAGGCTGATCTGGATCCACACTGGTCGCAAAACCCATACGTCCCATTTCTCCAGTCACGAACACAGTGGTGAAATCATTATGTAATATACTTATTATGTATTACATATAAATTGGTTAACCTTTTTACACCATATAAAGCGAGGATTTGTTGAAGGTTCCCAAACGAAACGAACGAAAATGAATGGAAAACGATGTGAAAACGCTTAGTGCAACGATATGCATAGCAACGATTATCGTTTTTGTTTCCCAGTCACAGCCGATTGCAACGCGCTAAACGCACCTCTCTCATGCACATCTTCCGTAGCATCGTTGACAAGGTTATTGACACACGCCATGTGATTCTGTACCTTCGGACATTGCGTAATTTCATTAAATACGTTTACAAAATTTGCAATATTTTTTATAAAAAAGTTTTTTATTTCGTAAATGGCGTCAAAATTTGACAAAAGTCAACATTTCACGTTAAGTTTTTGCGTTTAGCTCAGTTTTCAGAAAACTATAAGTCCTACGACCTCCATACGTGGTATACATCAACACTGTGGTGTAACAATCTCACACAGAGGGAGCCCATGTGACCGTGACCTAGTTTTCATGGTTCATTGACCTACTTTTCGCATGCATTCAACGTTAAGTGCGTTTAGCTCTGTTTCTAAAACTTAAAGCTCAGGTTAATTCGTTGTAACTTCTGTTTCCCTCAATGGAATGCTTTAATATTCCATTCATGCATTTGTAACAATATCATACATAATTCTACAGAAAGCCCATGGTGCCCGCTTGCACCAAAGGTCAAGGTCAGTGACTTAGCAATTTCTGGGTTTGGAAAACTTAACGCTCGGTTTAATTTATTACAACTGCTGTTTCCCTTGATGGAATGCTTCTGTACACATCAACACTGTGGTAGACAGGTAATATAATTTTAAAACGGCCCTAGAAATGACATCAAGGGTAAGGTCATGTTAATGCTTGTCATCCATGCTAATGTTTATCTGTGACCTTTACATGTTATAATAAGCCCGGATGACACTTGATATTATTATTTTTTACCATATGGTGACCCAATTTGTAAAATATGGTGTTCGGCAATTTCCGCTGTATATGAACCAACATATAAATTGTTGTAGATATGTTAATTACAGATATAAATTGGTCATGTTGGTGTAAAATCGTCAGGAATAACATGCCTATACGTGTGTGTGTGCGTATTAGAGAAATAGTTCAGCCCTATATGTGATAGATTTGCAAAAATGGGGAAATGTATGAATTAGTTACTTCAAGTTAACGATGAACTGGCTATACATATGTAAAAATATATATCTAGCGATATATATCTTCGATATATAAATATATACAAATCAGTTCATATTATTTGCAAACATAGTACACTATATTCTTTACCCTATGACATTTCAGAGTTCGTTTTAAAACTGAAAATGCAAAATTACCCCACCCACCTCATTTGTATTGAACAACATTAGGACTACGTGCTTACCTTTAGCTATGTCAAATTCATTGAATACTGTAACAGAATACACTTTAGTCTAATGTCAGCCCCCCATGCAAAATGAGTGGGTGGGGTACGACTCATTTTAACAAATGATAAATGAGAGTATTATTGATATATCTACACTGTGTAACTAATATAATGATAATTTAGGCATATACATTCATATTAGCACTATGAGAAACATGCCTGATAGCTTTTCTTGTCACAGGAAGAAATCTTGCAACTTGACAGAATTGTGAAAAGACTGACAGCATATCTGGCAATCTTGCTGGCCATGTCTGGCAATCATAGTGTAGGATGTTGGAGGTGTTTCACTGACTACTTCACTCATTCTTGTAAAGAGGAATATGTTATGATAGCCTTGACCCACATCTGGCATGCCTATATGTCTTATTCTTGTTTATCCAAGTCTGACAAGTGACGTTAACATGATTTCTCTCCGACAGCGGTCATGTTTGGCAGATCTGCCAAATCTGACAGATCCTGAGAAGCACATTAGAATTGCTAAATTAAGGCTATTTAATAAGATATTCAAGAGGTTTGGTTTGCAAATCCTAATTAATGTGTAAGACGAACATTTACACAAAGTTTCAGACTGTAAATTCCTGTTTTGGTTGATTCTAAGGATAAAATCAAATTGAAGTGGCGCTCAATTTTGAATGCGAAAACTCCAGCATCTCCGCATCAAAACTGTCGCATAAAGTTATAAAATCACCGAACCACTCTTGATTACCTGTGTAAATACCAAGATAAATATCTAAACTACATATTTATGATGTGCCAGATAGATTTCTAGCTGTTTTAATGTGCGAAATTGTCAAAAGTCTCATGTTGATGACGTCATTTCGGGCGATCTTGCAATTCTGGAAAGATGGCTAACCTTTTTGACAGATTTGCCCGACGCCACGACAGCATGATTGGTGAAATGGCGTCATGTGGTACAGTTTCAGAACCTATAAATACAAGCCAATTGGCTAGGATCCAATGGTTCACTCATAAGAGTAAAAGATGACATATACATGGCATATTCTCGCCAATGACCAGTAGTCGACATAAAGTATCAGTACTCGTCATCCTTAACAAATTGATTGATATTATTCCACCAGTAGTTCACTGCCCACTAACTAACTATACCTAACTAAGGTAATACATTGATGAACTTCACCATGCATTCAGTTGTTGGTTCAATTTATAATCCCATAAGCCACCCTTTCCTATGACTAACAACTTCTAAGACCCGCTCGCTTAGAACTGTTACAATACATTGTCTTGTTGTTACTTGTTGTCTAAATAGATCCTAAATAAATGGTTTATTCAATATTTGTGTACAATGTGTGCTTAATACGTTATTTAAATAAGTATCAAATGTTGCATATCATACATCTGGTAGAAATACAGTGGAACCTCCCCGAACGGCCACCTCTCTACAACAACACCCTCTCTATAACAGCCGCTATGTTATATCCCAAATGGATGATTTCTTCTGTATCTATCCCTTAGACTGATGAGCACGAAAATTGTCATGCTGTTGCTTTGCATTCTTTCTCAATAAAAACATGTTTTAACATTTTAGAATCATTTCCATTGGAAATGATTCTAAAATGTTGCCAAAACATGTTTTTGATGTGAATTATCGAAGAAAATAAATAAACAGCGGACGACATAATTTAATTCAAAATTAACCTCCCTACAACAGCCACCTCTCTACAACAGCCAGTTTTGCGTCTTCCCATGGTTGGCTGTTGTAGAGACGTTGCACTGTATCTACAAATTATGTTATGTTAATAGTATTGTAAAAGTTGCTTTCAGAATTTATCATGTTTCAAGTCTTTAAATGTAACCCAATTGTAAAAAGTGTGAGAAGCATAGCATTTGTTGAAAATGGACAACTTGATTTGGGTCGTGATCTGCCTAAATTGCGCATATTGATGCTGTATTGTGAGTTTCAGCCACCTAGCAAACACAGGTGTGCCTTCTGATCAGTGTATATCCCGTCAACAAATTGCGTATGTGCCGTGAAACACGGTGCCGTGAAACATTTTTGATATCCAGTCAATACTATTTTTACATTTTACAGCAATGTGTAGGTGTTGACAGGATAAATAGAATAGTAGGTTAGTGCCGTGAATGGGAAAACTATCTGGCGCGGCACGGAAACGGGATGTGCTCGGCAGAGCCTCGCCCATCCCGTTTCCTGAGCCTTGCCAGATATTTTTTCCCATTCACGGCACTATCCTACTATTCTTTATATATCCCGTTCACAGTTCATGCAACAACCCCTTGCAAACAGTGTGACATAACACCAGGATGCACTTGTGTGGTACATGTGTTTGTTATCGCATTGTCATACTTATGTACAGATAATTATATATAGAGAATAGTAGGTTAGTGCCGTGAATGGGAAAAATGGGATCACAGTGGTGGCGATCCACCCAGTGTCATTCGATGACATTTACCTTGGTGCATTGACCTTCGAGCGTGAGATACATCTCTATGTTAAATGGATGTCCACTATTATATGGGGCTTCAGTTTCGCGGTGAGCTGGCCTGGTGAGCTAGGTCGGGCCATTATGTATAGAAGGAAGTTTATCGCCATAATAGTTGTCTGTTTTAGAGAATCATTAACGTAAAATGTAAGCACACCATATCTAAGCACATTCAGCATATTCAGCTGAATGTTTTTCTTTGTGCATGTTACATGTGTTTTAACTGGCTAAATGTGTCCTGTGATACGTGTGATGTGATATATATTTGTTCCGACAGCCGGTTCAATATGTGTATCGTTGATAACTTGGAGCCAAAACATGTAGTAATAGGAATATGTTTCTGGGAAGAAATAGTCATTAGGTGACCATATGAAGGTACGTTATGGACACAACAGTGTGCTGTGAATCCATAGATGTATTACAATACTTCAGGGACTCAGAAAAGGGTGTTATCACTCTGAATTGGGATTTGTACCTAGTGTATATCCTGATCAAATAGTACACACCTGTAACGTGATCACGATATGTTTGTTACAAGCATGACGGGTGTTTCATTGATGGAATTGCAAACAGTCCAGATCCGGATCAGACTGTGCGAATGCACAGGCTGATCTGGATCTACATTGGTCGCAACTACATAAGGCTACTTTCTCCAGTCACAGCCACATATTAGCAAGCTTCTCTTCAGTGCCAGTTGCTTTACTAGGTTTTACATGTTAGTTTAACGCTGTCGATTGCGTTAATATGTTATATTACCTACGTTCTGTTGTGTGTTGAGTTTAACTGTCGATTGCGTTAATATGTTATATTACCTACGTTCTGTCGTGTGTTGAGTTCAAGCCTGTCAATTTCGTTAATGGCCGCCATGGCTTCCATGGGATTCTCGAAGACGTCGGTTACGTCAATCGGCAAATGGTGTTGATTAAACACCGTGAGTACATTCGTGGCAAATACAGAAAGAGCAAGTCGTGTTCCGTCATCGCTGTTCGAGACGCCCAGCTGAAATAGACATCATTCAATGTAAAGCGGAACCTCTCCGTTTTAGAGAGGGTCCACTGAAATAAATGGGACCCTGGTGGATGAGTCGGACACATATGAGACACGCCATGTGATTTTGTACCTTCGGACATATGCGTACTTTCATTAAATACGTCTACAAAATTTACAATATTTTTCATACATAAAGTCAAAAGGTGACAACATTTTGTCAACTTTTGACGCCATTTACGGAAAATATTGTAATATATGTAAACGTATTTCATGAAATCACGCAGATGTCCGAAGATACAAAATCACATGGCGTGTCTCATATATCACGGTCGTCATTACCACTGGGGGAGGAGGTGTATTTTATTGAAAGGTATTATGCAATATAACGACAAGACCAGTTTCACTAAACTTTGTACGGTTAAGATGTTCGTAAGTGCAGGTTAGGATCGTCTTGAAATTTCAATTGATGGATTTACACTTGTTTACAAGAAAACATTGTTAATGTGAATTTTACAGACGATCATAATTTTGCACTTACACACATTTTAGTCGTACGGAGTTTAGTGAAACTGACCCCAGCACTATTGGATTTACATTTATTGAACATAGGCTGCATATGCAGCCTATGTTCATTAAATGTAAATCCAATAATTGTATCTCCAATGTTGCACAAGCAATTTCTGTTTCGTTCAAACCAATTTCTCTCTGATACCAAAGCATATTAACATTTATTGCTTTCCCTCGACTCTCGATCAATGAAAGCAGAGAATGTCGTCTCAATTAATCGCTTATTGCGACGCTTTCGCCAATATCTATCAAATTAATCATTAAATGTTCAATAACTCGGCAGTTATATTTAGAACCACAGGCCCCGCCTTGCTGACGTAATTTCCTGTGACGTGCACCATGTGTACGATCGATTCAGTGTCACACCGCCCATCACGTAATAGTATCGTTGTTGAAAACACGTGTATGGGCAGCACTCCATTCTAATATACAGGTGCCTACGATGGGGCGCGGCAAACAATAAGTTAGTTATAGTTCACATATTGAATTTTTAATAAACTAATTTCTCGTAATTCATTTATTAAAAATTCAATATGTGAACGATAGCACGTGTGCGTCCTCTACAGACAGTTCAACAATAGCTTGTTTATGTACTATCTTAATATGTTACAGAAGGTAGGACGGCCCCATTTACTGCATGCTAATAATTTAGCTATGATTGCTAAATTACAGTTGACATTTGTTACATCGTAACTATGTCAATCATTGAACGATATTCCAATAAATCGAACGGTGATGTTCATTTGCCGCTGTGGCTGGAGAAATGGGGGATTTTGGGCATTGTGACTGGTGTAGATCCAGATCAGCCTGTGTATTTCACATTTAATATATATAAACAGAAACTGTAACAGCATACAGCTTTATGTTTAGAAATACTGGATGTCATATCGCCGAGCTGATAGGTTGATCAGCCTGTGCACTGTTCGTCATTCGTTAATCACACGGTCTGGCTGGAGAAATGGGACTTATGGGGTTTACGACCAGTGCAGATCCAGACCAGCCTGTGCATCCGCACAGTCTGGTCAGGATCTGCACTGTTCGCCATTCCATCAATGAATCACACGGTCATGCTTCTAGCAAGGAATATAGATCGTCATCAGGGGGCCGTTTCACTTCGTACGACTAAAATGTTCGTAAGTGCAAAATTAAGTCTGTAAATTTCACATTAACATTGTTTTCTTGTAAATAATTAATGGATTTACATTTATTGAGCATAGGCTGCATATGCAGCCTATGCTCAATAAATGTAAATCCATAAATTGAAACTTACAGACGATCTTAACTTTGCACTTACGAACATTTTAGTCGTAAGAAGTTTAGTGATCGTCATCAGGGGGCCGTTTCACTTCTTACGACTAAAATGTTCGTAAGTGCGAATCTAGGATCGTCTGAAAATTGCAATTGATGGATTTACACTTATTGAGCATAGGCTCAATAAATGTAAATCCAATACTTGGTTACTAGGGAACATTGTTAATGTGAAATTTACAGACTATCATAAGTTTGCACTTACGAACATTTTAGTCGTACGAACCCCCTGGCTCCGGGTGTGTACTATTTGGTAGGAATTCACACTATTAACAAGTCACATAATGCCCATTTCTCCAGCTACGGCCCCATTATATGGTCGGATTACGACATAATTTACTATCAGGACAGTTTAACTCTTTGCATGCTTGGAAATGTGTGGGCTATAAATAGTTTGCATTTTCTTGGAATGTCATTAGAATTGCGTCCAGAGAGGACTCAATTATAATGAAATTCCAAAACATGTTTACAAAGAGAAATAAGAAACGTACTCATAATTTGTTTGATGTTATTTTCACCGCTAGCATGCAAAAAGTTAACGGTACATGCCCACTCAATAGGCACAAACTGTTCTTTATATCAGAGACATAATCTGAGACATTTTCTGGCAAAATAAACATTCATTCTAATACACCGAAAATATAAAGCACGCATCTGATTGGTCAATTGTAAGTACAGTCTATAAAATATGAAAAATCACAGCATATAAAATCTCCGTTTTACCAGTCTGTGTTTTACAACTTGACATATTTATGTAACCCTACGCGCTTTTGTAAACAATGGCTAGCGGCGGGGAATCCAAATATCTATTTCCCAAATCATGTTCGGTACATTTTCGGTTATCCATTCTACCATATGAACATGTACAACCGAAAGCGGAAAAGAGAATCGACCAAAGACTGACAAACATAACTTCAGGGACAGTGTGGCCCTTCAACAAATTCCCAAAAATATTACCCCACCCGCCCAAAATATAGAAGAATTTACATACAAATTATCAAATCAAACTCAATATGCCAGTACCAGCCTATAACTTTACGAATTCCAAAGTGCACATACATGACAATACATAATAAACTGTATTGCAGATGGGTAATCACCTGAATTAGGCGTAAATCCTGGGAAATCCTGTTCAATGCTGTTGACACTTGATAACATTTCCTTTGTAAAAATCACGCGAACTCGATGTAGACATGTTGATAAAAGCAATTAACTGTAACAGTTGCAACTACACATAGAAAAGCAATACAATTGTTAAAATAAACTTTAGAGTTAACTAAATGTATTAATGTCTTAGAAAAAGTCCCGTTAATCTCAATTTGACATGGGAATATTCTTCGGCGGAGTTACATTTCTTCAAATTAATTTGGTGTGAGTTATCGATGACGACAACAACATGCTGACGTATTGCAAAAATCCCTGTTCGTGATATGCTACGACGTTGCAGAAAGCAGGGAGCACACTCGGTGCATTCGATGCTAACGCGTCGCCGTAAAACTGATTCACAGACTATACAACCTCCTACATACTGCTCCAAATCGAAAAACAAAGCATGGTTATCCCCTAATTCATCATTACATCACGTATTGATCGGCATTATTATACATTTTATATCAGACGTAAATTTCCACACTGATATTAGGGGCGATGACCGTGTTTCCTTAAAATGTTAACGGACATTAATACTTATTATCGGTATACATTTTTTGATGTGCAATGATCATACTTTATATAATCTGTCGAAAATATTATTTTTTCAGGTGACGAATTTAATTAGCATAAATAATTAACACATATCATGCCTCATTTGCATATGAAAATAGCCTGATACCACCGCGAGTCACTATATGTAAAATAAATATTACTAAATGATTATATATGTATAGGGGCACTCGTAATTTTGAGAACTGGTGGAATAGTGACACAATTATATACTTTTATACCGCGGCAACCATTGCTTCATGTAGAATAATAAAGGGGGTTGAATAAATGCTGTTTATATCTGAAGTAACCTAATATACCTGAATCAGCCTAATATACATGATGTGGGTTTTGCCTTTATTTTTTCACCTTTAACCCCTAATCGCGGCCTCTGATTGGTCGGTCTCAACAGCATATTCAAGATGGCGGAGAACTTTAAAATGGAAGCTGTTGATTCAGCTGAATTGTCCTTTTTTTGCAGTATATTGCGACATAACCAACGACACGGACATGGCCATGTTTATTATGACAACTGTGGTTTCGAAAGCCAGCCAATAATGAAGCTCATCGCAATCAAAATCGGAGATTTAATCAGATACCATATCGAATATACCTAGCGTGGACGCCGCCATTTTGCTTTGAATGATATCGCTAGATTTGTGACGTATGGCGAGGGAATGACGTCAAAACATGACGTCACGCATGTTCAAGCAATTAAGTTTAGTATGCATGTGTGTAGTCGCATAAGTATGCACTTGATAAAATATGAACAATGTGTAGCTTCATGATCTCAAAAAGTGCAAATGCGTGATCAACTCCAAACTGCTGTACATATTTATCACATGAACATACCATTATTCACTTCATTATACTGATCTGTCTCCGGACAGGAGATATTGAATTGAATTGAACTTTATATTAAACTACAAAAAAGCTTAATACGGCTCAACCGAATGTATTTTATATCCGACGGCACTAACCATGTAGTTACTATATTTAATTTCAATAAAAAACAATTTGTTCCTACTGAGTGGGCATGTACCTTTAACGAAGGCTTGCCTGATAAACTTGATATCAAAAGACGCTAGCCTGTTGTTATTCGCTAAATACCTCGGGTATGGTGGCAGTTATGAACTCCATTATAGAATTGAACTTCTTAGCTGTGATGCTGCCGGATATGTCTACGAGGAAATAGACATCCACACCACCCATGCGTCCGACGTTAATCGTTCGGCTGCTACCCTCGTCAATGTTATTGGCGTCAGATCCGTTGGCAAAGCTCCGGGCGAGTTCACCTACGCCGTACATGGCGGCGCGCAGGTTACTGGCAACGTTCGGATCGAACAGAGACTCGCCTACAAATACAGCGGGTAGGGGCGTTTCTTTTCAACACTACATACCTCTTTAGCAATAATTGCAAACAGTGTAGATCCTGATGAGTCGGCTCGTGACGAGCCGTCTCAACAGGATTTGCACTTTTTGCGAGTAATTTTCATATTTTTTAGAAAAATATGAAGCCCATGCTCAATAAATGTAAACCCATCAATTGAAATTTCCAGACGATCCTAAAATGCACTTGCGAACTTTTAAGTCGTACAAAGTTTATTGAAGCGGCCCCTGGTGTCTACGTTTCCTTCTAAATTATATGACAACATCAAAAGTTTACAAACCATTTGTTTATACAGTGGAACCTCCCCACACGGCCACCTCTCTACAACAACACCTTCTCTATAACAGCCGCTATGTTATATCCCAAATGGATGATTTCCTCTGTATCTAACCCTTAGACTGCTGAGCACGAAAATTGTCGTCTGCTGTTGCTTTGCCTTCTTTCTCAATAAAAACATGTTTTGACAACATGTTAGAAGAAAATAAATAAACAGCGGACGACATAATTTAATTCAACATTAACCTCCCTACAACAGCCACCTCTCTACAACAGCCAGATTTGCGTCTTTCCATGGGTGGCTGTTGTAGAGAGGTTGCACTGTACACATTGTTTTAAAGTCACTCTTTTTTTTATTAAGTTTTCGACCATATGGTCGTACGAAGATTATTGAAACGGCCCCTGGTGTCTATTCGTATTTGTTTATATATTTAAGAAAGTAAACTAAAATAAAAGACGCTACCGCATAACTTGCCGTATTTAGACACAGTTTACTTGCCGTATTTAATCACAGTTTACTTATTTAGTGTTGTCTCACCTGAACAGTCGATATCGAGCCCGCTCCATTGCCGGTTCCGAAGGCATTTTCGCTTGACAGACCCGGAAACGTAGTTGGAGGCCCCTCCGTCACAGGAAAACTCGATTTCACTGCCCTCGGAGTAATCCGACTCCCTGGTTAAAGAGGCTCCGATGGGGACACAGGGAGTCGGGCAATAGGAGCCTGAAAGTTGCAGTACCGTCTGAGTTTTTTGTTCCCAGTTTACACATGACGTTTTGATTTGATCAACGTTTGTTTGCCAGAAAACTTTTTTTGCGGTTTCTGTGCGTTTCCCCGTCTTACTTTCACTGCGCATGTCCAATTATACAAACAACGGTGGGGTCCATAAGGATCCACTGATTCATGCATAGTTGTTTCGTAAATATGATGGGATATATGCATAATATACACCTGAACATTTTCTTCTTACTATATCCCACACAGTGCTTGGAGTTGCCATGTCGGCCATCTAGTCCCACATAGTGCATGGAGTTGCCATGTCGGCCATCTAAGTGTGTACAATCCATTTGCCAGTTTTACCTCTTGTTGCGTTTGACACATATCATATGACAAACACATGAATAGAATGTGGTGCATGATACGGATACATCAGAGTACAGCGTGCTATGCCTTGTTTTCATCAAATGTAAAACAAACTCTGATATCTGAAGGGTTTGTTAACCCTTTGTTAAATAATTCGGTAAAGACGGTGTAACTGTAAGAACAATACTCAATGCTGTAGATATATAACTGGATTACCATACATACTGCATCGATTCCAGTGACTTGTAAGCAATTATCTGAGTGTGTTGTCACTACTGTCTACTTGCCTGCTATGCGAGACAATACGGCTTTTAACTGTGTCAGATGTACTTCTAATAATAGACACTGCATCAGTTTGACATTTTACACGTTGAATAACTGTCCATTGCATACTTTGTGAGTGATGGTAAAAAAGCGCAGACATCTAGTTTTGTGTAGTTTGATGAAATAATATTTATAGGACGTTGTCGTTCTATATATCTGAGACGTATTGCACCAAATGTTATTAGGTTTGCTGCCATAGTATTGGATGTACGTGTCAAACGCTCCAAGTGGTAAAACTGTCCGATAGAATGTACAAACTAGAATATACTCTAAGAAGAACAGGGTCAGATATACTTGAAAAAAGATATTCAGTCGCATGTATGATTCTACTACATTTGTAACAAAATGTCATATTCTATATAGTCAGTCCTTAAGTGGCAATGCTAGCATGAGACATGTCAAACGTAAATTCCGTTGGTATATAATGATCGCTTATATATTAGATTACTTAAATACAGTTATTTGAACTATGCACGCTATATTGTATGCCTTTGATAATTATAACATTTTTCGATAGCTTAAAATAAATTGTTGTCCAATAATATATCAAACACGAATGACAACATATTTAATTATACCCAAAATTGATGCGGAAACGCAGCACTCTCTATACTCCCATACAATCAGCTACCATATGGAAATATAATTCAGTGTTGCGTTTCCCCTACAGATACGCCCACCACACCTTTCCGTTGACACGTGACACATTTATGCCCTCCCCATTGGCCATCTTCACCACAAGTCCAAACAGGTTGGCCAATCAGCGTATACCTCTCTGGATCGTCACAGTAAAAGCTCACGGTCGTGTTGTACGTGAAGTTATGACCTTCGACCTTCATTATCGCGTGCTCGGGACGCACAGGCTTTTTACAGCGGATTGCTGTGGATGTAATATAAATAAATAGTTGCGGGCAGTATATGTGCAAAACTCCCTTACCAGACGGTACGGAATATTTGCAGAGGTAGTTCCCGCAACGAAGGATAACATGACATTTCTGGAGAATTGTGCGGGCTACATGTACAGGGGAACCTTTCTAAACAGGACATCCTGGGGACCTCCCAGTGGAGCCTCTCTAACCCGGACATCCTGGGGACCTCCCAGTGGAGCCTCTCTAAACCGGACATCATGGGGACCTCTCAGTGGAACTCTCTAAACCGAACATCCTGGGGACCTCTCAGTGGAACTCTCTAAACCGAACATCCTGGGGACCTCCCAGTGGAACTCTCTAAACCGGACATCATGGGGACCTCTCAGTGAAACTCTCTAAACCGAACATCCTGGGGACCTCTCAGTGGAGCCTCTCTAAACCGAACATCCTGGGGACCTCTCAGTGGAACTCTCTAAACCGAACATCCTGGGGACCTATCAGTGGAACTCTCTAAACCGGACATCATGGGGACCTCTCAGTGGAACTCTCTAAACCGAACATCCTGGGGACCTCTCAGTGGAACTCTCTAAACCGAACATCCTGGGGACCTCTCAGTAGAACTCTCTATACCGGAACATCCTGGGGACCATCAGTGGAACTCTCTAAACGAACACCCTGGGGGACCTCTCAGTAAACTCTCTAAACCGAACATCCTGGGGGACCTCTCAGTGGAACTCTCTAAACCGACATCATGGGGAACTCTCGAGATCTGGACTCTCATTGGGACCTCTCTAAACCGGACATCCTGGGGATGGGGTCAGTGGACCTCTCTAAACCGAACATCCATGGGGACCTCTCGAACATCCCTGGGGACCTCTCAGTGAACTCTCTAAAAAACGACAATCCCTGGGACCTCTCAGTGGAACTCTCTAAACCGACATCCTGGGGACCTCTCAGTGGAACTCTCTAAACCGAACATCCTGGGGACCTCTCAGTGGAACTCTCTAAACCGGACATCATGGGGACCTCTCAGTGGAACTCTCTAAACCGAACATCCTGGGGACCTCTCAGTGGAACTCTCTAAACCGAACATCCTGGGGACCTCTCAGTGGAACTCTCTAAACCGAACATCCTGGGGACCTCTCAGTGGAACTCTCTAAACCGGACATCATGGGGACCTCTCAGTGGAACTCTCTAAACCGAACATCCTAAAACCGGACCTAAACATGTGGGGACCTCTCAGTGGGAACTCTCTAAACCGAACATCCTGGGGACTCTCCCAGTGAACTCTCTAAACCGAACATCATGGGGACCTCTCAGTGGAACTCTCTAAACCGAACATCCTGGGGACCTCCCAGTGGAACCTCTCTAAACCGAACATCCTGGGGACCTCTCAGTGGAACCTCTCTGAACCGGACATCCTGGGGACCTCCCGGTGGAACCTCTCTAAACCGGACATCCTGGGGACCTCCCAAAGGAGTCTCTCAAACCGGACATCCTGGGGACCTCTCAGTGAAACCTCTCTAAACCGGACATCCTGGGGACCTCCCGGTGGAACCTCTCTAAACCAGACATCCTGGGGATCTCCCAGGGTGTCCGGTTTAGAGAGACTCCACTGTGAAACATCTATATAACTACCACAAGACACGCGTGTGTGCTTTGTGATCATGTGCAGATATTATAATCGTTAAATGGAAACGAAATATATCAAAATTAAGCACCACTAACTTGTCTCTGTGTTCGGTTTAGAGAGATGCGACTGTATACGACTTTACATTCCGAATATTCCGGTTAAAGCCCAGAAGGCCATTAGTTCTGAATACATAACTCTAATTACATTTCATTACACTGCATTAGTTAAGAGTTTTGTCTGAGTAGTTTTCCAAATTTGCATTTGAACTGTTCTTTGTTTACTAATGTCAACTTCTACACTTTTGCTAATACACACTTTATTAGGTCAGTTTATGGTAATATTTTTGTGTCATATTGTAGAATTGTCTCTCAATACGAAATTAGCGAAATATTAACGTCAACGCCCTGCAGATGTTATTTTCTATATTCTAGTGCGTGAAGTGTAAATGTTATTACTTACGCTTTGCAGTGTAGCGTGTTGTAGCGATATAGTGCAACAAGGGGACCGTTTCACTAAATATATTCGTTAGTGCCCGTTTAGGATCGTCTTGAAATATCAATTGATGGATTTACATTTATTGAGCATAGGCTGCAAACGCAGCCTATGCTCAATAAATGTAAATCCAATAATTGTTTACAAAAAAAAATTGCTAATGTGAAATTTACAGACTATCTAGCACTTACGAATATTTTAGTCGTACGAAGTTTAGTGAAACGGCCCCCAGTTCCTTATAAAACGAACACGTGCAGCTAGAATGTCATTAACCACTATTGTTGGACTTTTAAACGACACTTGGGGCCCGTTTCACTAAACTTCGTACGATTAAGAAGTTCGTAAGTGCAAAATTGAAATTCCGACAGGCGATTTTTTGAAGATCTTTCGTGTATGTGCTACATTTGATGACATTAACAATATGGTAGCATTAGAGAAGCAGGTTAATGTGAGAAGAAAATTCGTAGAAATCTTCGTAAGAACATTTTTATAGTACGAAGTTTAGTGAAACGGGCCCTTGTAGTTTCAAGTTTTATTTTACTCTCGGCTATACAAATGTATTTTTATATTTCATCTGTCTTTTATATTTTCTGTATCCTTCTAGCTGAGACCCGACCGACACTTACTGTCAAAAATGAATATGGTCACAATAACAGCCCATTTCGTCCTCACGTTTTGCAAATAAAACGGGAATAAAAGGATAATCCATGTCAAGTAGGTATATTTACGTGTTTATTTATATGGGTCTGTGAACGTTTTCTGAACAGAACATTTGTTAATTACTTTTGGACAATGGTAGATCCCGATCAGCGTAACTATTTGCATAGTTTGATAGTAGACCACTTGTTCCGCTGGTTTCAAATTGAAAATCTCGCTAATCGAGTGGCTGGTGAACAGTGAAGACACAGTTCAAACTTCGAGAACGTGTTGACTAGCCAGGGTCCTCACCGGTCATAAAAGTGCGGTGTTTCCTAATCCGAATTTACTGGCTGTCATGCAGGGCGCGTACGTCGCCCTGCGCGACAGCCAGAAAATTCGGGTTAGCTGTTGCCATGACATGGGCGGTTGTATAATATGTATACCTTCGCATCCGATTGTCTTGTCAAAACTGTCGAAGTCCAAACACACCAACATGTCCACTTCGTTGATTGGCGTGTACCCGACGTCACATTCGACCTAATGAATGGACGAACCAACGAACGAATGAACTGAAGATCGAACTAACGAACGAACGGAAAATCGAAGGAAGGGACGAACGAACGAATATTGGATATTATTAAATTGCCAATTAATATAATATTGATATTTCATGTTGTTCATATCGTCCAATTTATCTCGCCCTGGCCAAATCGTAAGTCGTCCTAACACGATAATTATATGTAGTTCTGTTAAAGGTACATGCCCACTCAGTAACTGTTATTTATAGTAATTAAATAAGAGTGTAATTGTGTCACTATTCCATCAGTTCTAAAAATTACGAGCGCACGCTATGTAGATATAACCATTTAGAAATAATTATTTTACTGATAGTGACGCGCGGTGGTATCAGGCTGTTTTCATATGCAAATGAGGCATGACATTTTTTACTTATTTACACTAATTAAATGCATCGCCTGAAAAAATAATAATTTCAACAAATTATAATGTATGATCATTTCACATCAAACAATAAATACAGATAATAAACAGTTACATGTATGTCCGTTAACATTTTAAGGAAACACGCTTACGCTCCTGATATCAGTGTGGACATTTAAATATGATATAAAATGTATAATATTGCCACTAGTAAACACATTACAGGGTAAATAACAAGGTGTATGATCGCGTGGTACTAACAACAACAACACATACTGAAACTTCCAGAAGCCCTTCAATTCAAAGTACATATTATTTTATTTTGTCAGTATTATTTAACGGATTTTGATGAAATATGGCGCATCAAACGCGTCTTGTTACGCTGCATTTGGTGGTATTTTAGCCCAAACTTCTGTCGTTTTTGCGACACGGAAATCAATTCTTCGCAAAAACGACATAAGTCTGTGCCGAACTCCCTGAACGACCAAATGCAGCTCATGAATACGAGTTTGCTGCGCCATATTTCATCAAAATCCGTGTCATATTAAGGAACATATCAAATAATACTTACTTTGGAGTGGGCGAGATTTCAACACTTTCAGCCACTGTTGTTGTTGTTATAACCACGTGATCATGCATCTTGTCTACGTAATAAGTACGAGAAAGACGACACACAGTCAAATCTCTACTTGTTCGTGACGTCATAACGTTAACATAGGTAATAAGCCATGTAACATATCATAGTCTTGTTCATAAATGGTTATACTTTAAGATGGTATGGTTTTGGTGTGCCAACTGTTTAAAAGTCGTATTCCGCCTTAACCCTTAGACCGCTATCTTAGTTGTTTTGTCGTCTGCTGTTTATTTTCTATTTTCCATTTTTATCATCAAAAACATGCTTTGACAGCACTATAGAACAATTTACAACATGCTTTGACAGCAATTCAGAATCATTTCTCTTTTCAGTAGCCTATTTCATCAACATTGCAAAGTATACTTTAGTAGCAAAGTATACTTTGAGGGAGAAATTTTCAATTTTATGATAAATTTATTAATTTTTATTATACTGAATTTATTACATTATCACAGCCATTATGGCTGTGATAATGTAATAAATTCAGTATAATAATTCTGCATACTTTTAATCATGAAATATATGCATTTGTTAGTTCTATATGAAATAATGCATTTCAGGAAAAATAAAGGATTACTCCCTCAAAGTGTTGCGTCGAAACATGCACCGGTTTACCTGACGAGATGTCACTCAGCTCTAATTTGCGCCGGTTACTAGACGAAACTGTGTTAATGCAGCAGTACATTATGCGTGTAGCTTAATGGTATTTCGTTAGGTATCAGGCGCCCTTTTCGACATTAAACATTTACACCGGCGCGGAGTGTAGCACCAGTGATCACTACACAAGGTGTATGATCACGTGGTACTAACAACAACAACAAGTACTGAAACTTCCAGAATCCATCTGATTCAAAGTACGTATTCTTTTATATTGTCCTTATTACATAACGGATTTTTATGAAATATGGCGCATCAAACGCGTCTTGTTAAGCCGCATTTGGTGGTCTCTGTATTTTCGCCCAAACTTATGTCGTTTTTGCGAAGAAACGATTCTTCGCAAAAACGACATAAGTCTGTACCGAACTCCCTGGACCACCAAATGCAGCTCTTGAAGACGCGTTTGCTGCGCCATATTTCATCAAACTTCGTTGCATATTAAGGAAAATATAAAATAATACTTACTTTGGAGTGGGCGACGTTGTTGTTGCTCTTGTAAGCACGTGATAACGCACCTTGTTACATTGAGTTATTAACGATATCCGCTATCCAAGATCAGGCTCAATCAGTCAAATTGCTTGATTGCGAGTTGATATTGTCAATATATTTTCAGAAACATTGGGCAAGACTTTCGCAGGTTGTGTTTATATAAGACACGCCATGTGATTGTGTACCTTTTGACATATACGTAATTTCATTAAATACGTTTACAAAATTTACAATTTTTTTCATAAATATAGTCAAAAGTTGACAAAATTTAAGAGTACATGCGTAATATACCTTTGACGCCATTCAAGTTACGGAAAATATTGTAAACTTTGTAAATGTATTTGATGAAAAATTATGTAGATGTCCAAAGGTACAAACTCACATGTCGTGCCTCATAGAATCTTGATTGTCAAACGAGCCTTACCTTTGTTGAACCTTATATCGATGGTCTAGTAACATAAGGTCGTAACTGCTATGCTTTAGCATAGCGGTCGTAACTGCTATGCTTTAGCAGTTACGATGTTATGTTACTAGACCATCGATATGTCACAGAAACGAATATATCACACGTGTGAAGTATTCGTACGAATGCATCACACATTTCGGTGAATACTGGCCGAATTCGGCCGAATACATCACAAACCGAAAATCTCACCCAAATATTTTTCACTTTTTGGTATAAACGAATATGTCACACAATCGCAAATTTCAAACTTGACCGAATATGGTCATATCATTATCAAATCGAATGTATCGACACGGCTATCATTTTGGAGCATGTATTGTCGAAATCTGATCATTACGTAATCCAAGATGACCGCCGAAAGGTCATTATCTTATTACAGATTTCAAACGTCTTATTTTCATGAACTGCCGGGCTGATATTGGACAAACTTCACAGTTATGGTCCGTGGGTGATGAGGTCTTTTCATATTTGTTAAAATGGAGATCATCGTATAATAATCAAAAATGGCCGCCGTCAAAAAGTATGTCAAATTCTTAAAAAAAAACTTCTTCTCACCAACCGCCAGACGGATTTCGATGCCACTTGGTAGGAATGATCGATAGTTAACACTTTCAGATGTGTTCAAATGGTGGCCCCTGTGTCAAGAAAGGGAGGGCCGGAGGGGTCAAGTAGGGGTCAAATTTCAGATTTTACAGTTTATGGTCATGTCAAAGGTATCGACAAGACGATCACTCTGGAGCATTTTTGGTCGACATCGGATGATTACATAATTTAAGATGACCGACCGCCGAAAGCTTATTAGTGATTTCAAGCGTCTTTTCCTTGTGCATCAGTCTGTCAGTTATATATACCGTTTATCATGTATTCCTATTTATTCTGCATCACATTTGTTAATGCTGTTTTATAAGCATTATACTGTTTACATTGTTCTCAATTTTTATGTTTCAAGTCAACTATTACTATGGTGGACAGAACAATGTTGATTGTATATATACATGTAATAGACAGTCTGGACCATTTCTGACTTACTTTATAATTTGGATAATAATTTCAGGTGAGCGAAGCAGGCCCATTTGGGCCTCTTGTTATATTACTTTTTAATTTCTATGTATGTGATATAGAGTATATCGCATGAAATGTAAACTTCTATGATAATAGTAACTAAATATAAAACATTATGGTACAAATTGTTAACAGATGGTCAGTTTCGCCTGTTCAATATTTACAATGCCAATACACTTTACATAGATAGAGAATAGTAGGTTAGTGCCGTGAATGGGAAAAAATATCCGGCAAGGCTCAATAATTTCTTTATATCTCATCAGAAGTATATGTTGTGACCACTCATTTGAACCGTCTCGCCGAGACGGTTCAAATGAGTGGTCACAACATATATTTTGGTTCAGAAATAAGGAAAATAGATAGAGAATAGTAGGTTAGTGCCGTGAATGGGAAAAAATATCTGGCAAGGCTCAGGAAACGGGATGGGCGAGGCTCTGCCGAGCACATCCCGTTTCCGTGCCGCGCCAGATATTTTTTCCCATTCACGGCACTAACCTACTATTCTATTTATCCCGTCAGCACCTACAAATGGCTGTAAAATGCAAAAATAGTATTGACTGGATATCAAAAATGTTTCACGGCACCGTGTTTCACGGCACATACGCACTGTGTTAACGGGATAAATAATAATGTTCAATCATTGGGTGTTCTATTTAGATGATTAAACTTAGATCAGCCTTAGATTTTAAAAGCATATTATATCATCAGTCAATGTGTATTCCCGCACCACTCCCCTCCAGGAGGAGGATTTATCTGGGCATACTGGGCATACACCGGGGCTTTAACCGCCGATCACGTCCCGCACTGCGGTGACATTACAGGTTCTTTAACTGTTGCTAAAAATGTGCTGCGACGTTCACCAACCAAATGGTCCGGCACTGCGGGGAATTTTACCGGGACATTTACTGGATTTAACAGCATAATCATTTAAAGCCCCTCTATTTCTCGGTGGGTGGGGTGGGGGGGGGGGGGGGGGGTGGGGGTGCGTGTGGAGCGGGTATCTAGTAATATTATGGCATAATTTTCAAACATATTTTACCGCCTCATTGCCTCCTTCAATTAGTGCACATATTTCGACTGTATGGCAGATATTCGTAAATTCGGAAACAAACGGGCCAACGGTCATTGGCCTGCCATTTTTGGGCTCAAATGCCCAGGTTTGGAAGGTCCTCGAGCCAGTGCCGTCGTTAAATCAAAGCATTTACATTTACCTTGTCTGCATGCGTGGCATGACTTTCAAGTAACCCGGCGAATATGCCTGCTCTATTCTGTTTTACTTTATCGCACTATTATCCGCCATTCGAATGTGCATGTGACATATTCGTCTGGACAATAATTTATTAATTTTTGTTCGAGATTTTGTAACATGTGACACATTCGTTTTTGTTGCAAGGGGTAGTGATGCCAAACGTAAACATCACACATTTGTGTTATGTATTCGTACGTATTCGTCAACATGTGTGACGCATTCGCACGAATATATCACACGTGTGATGTATTCGTTTCTGTGACATATAAGGTTCAACATACCTTCAATTCACCCAGATATTCGTACAAACTGGAATGGTTCAGTATCTGCCCGTTAGACATATTGTCGAATTCACTGGCGTCACACTGAATGGCTAGAAATATATGAGACTGTTATAGAATGTGTTTATTTATGGAATAAAAACATGGGTTGTTGCGTTTACGCAACAACCCATGGTTTTATTCCATAAATAAACACATTCTATAACTGTTTAAAGTGCGTGGAGTTAGAAATGGAGTTTATACCACAGTAAACGCAATATCCCATGGTTTTATTACTTATATTTACATTGCATTTTCAAATCGATTAAAAAATGTAAATAATAAATATAGCGTTATTGTATTACATCATTTTGTCGCAACGTTGCCGGTCAATAGCGTGACGTTATTGACAACGACGATGACGTCATGTATTTTAATGACGTCAAACAAACTTTAACGAATCAACAACGTCACGCGACGTCACGTGGGACTAATGCAATGTACTGGGATATAAACACAATACGTTGAATGGGAATTTCCATTATGTATGTAGGGACAGTGTAAATATTTAAATACACAATTATTTTTCGTACAAGTATACACGAGGAGCAATAGACATGATAGAGAGTAATGCAATTACTGGTTTTCAACTTCAGCATTAAAAGTGTACATGTGTTCCATCTAGTAGGCACAACATGCTCTTTCTAGGAATTAACCCTTTCACCCCTAAGTAACTGAATGGGCTGCGATATGTTAATTTTGCAACCAATCCAATCATCGTAAAATGATTGTCAGACTATTTCATTTATAAAAAGGGGGTATTTGTTGTTCTCAAAAATATGAAAATTACTTTCAAACAGTGCAGATCCTGATGAGACGGCTCGTTACGAGCCGGCTCATCTGGATCTGCACTGTTTGCGCAAACCGATATAGCGGGATTTCGTGTTCAACGGGTTAAGGAAGTGTATAACTGTGTCGCTATTCCACCAGTGTGAGTGAATCATTGTCAGTGTCCGCTAAGGAATTATAATCAGTTATTAATCTTTAAATTACTGATAGAGACGCTCGTTAGTATCAGGCTATTTTGATATGAAAATGAGACATTTTTAAATTATTTATATCAATTAAATGCGTTACATAAACGTAAATAAATATTTTATCGATATTTAATCCTTTCAAGAGCGACCCGCAGAAGGAATTCCAGAGGACAACTATATTGATGTTTACACTATGTTGAAACAAGATGCAGATAACAATGTAACATATCAGCATATAGTGGTTTAAACTGGGCTCACATATAAAACAAACATTAACGGAAATTGGTTTTTATAACATATGGATAAATCATGACGAAATGGAAATCCCATGCGCCCAGATCAAACAACGATTATGCGACAATTACACTCAAACTTGGCATGCATCTATACACGAATCAAACAAACTGAAACTGTACTGTCGTTACAAATCTAACAATAATTCAGGGACTTACATGGACAATATCGCTAACTGGGCCCGGTTGCTCAAAACATCAGTTAGCTTAACGGACTGTTAAATCCTTAACTGAATGGTTAAAATCTCTGTTTTAACAGAGATTTTAACCATTCAGTTAAGGATTTAACAGTCCGTTAAGGATTTAACAGTCCGTTAAGCTAACTGGTGTTTAAAACTACGCTAAGCCGGTTTAGACTTTCCTCGCACACATTAGCCATTGAAACTGGCAGGTACAACAACACAGCCAGACAGGAACAAACAATTGAATGTTAGTAAATTTTTATTCCATGCTTTCAAAAGGCAATGAAATATAATGAAAGGTAAACAATGAAATATAATCGAAATAATTACCAAGTAGGTCTTGCGGTTTTATCATGCTACAGAAACAATAAACAGACCACAAATATAGCATATTTTTCTTATTTTCCATGAAACAACATCTAATGAAATGCCAAGACATGTTTTCATTTCGAAGCAAAGTATTCAATAATTGCTGTCTGTTGATGTGTAAACGGTAGTGTGACTTTATTTTACCCAATTCAAATATTGAAATACCCATTTGCTTCAGATATGATGTAGTGAAAATATTCAATTAGTAATTCCTTATCTGGAGCGCTGAAGTCAGTTGACATGTACAAACACTGCATACCATGTGAGCGGGCTAGTAACGAGCCGCCTCATCAGATCTGCAGTAATTATCAGTGTTATTAAATACTAAAAATCAACATTTTATCATTAATGGAATATTCCCAAAAAATAGCATGTCACCACCACCACCACTACAACCACTACCACCACCACAGGGGCGGGTCCAGCATCTGGGAAACGGGGAGGGGGGTGGGGTGTCTAGTTGCGAAGGTAACTCTTGCAATTTACTCCCGTACCGTCCGTAGCTTATATTGCAAGAGTTAACGTTCGCAACTAGGGGGTTGTCTTATTTTTGAGCTCTTCGAAATGCACATTCCTGTGTTTTGCGGCATTTAAATTCAGACTCCAACTGGTGGTAAACTGTGATCTATGTAAACTCCGTAGCTGAACGACGGGGGGTGGGGGGGGGGGGGCTGCAACCCGGAACCCCGCCAGATCCGCCCCTGGCGAGCCTCGAAATTCCTTCTCATTTTCTAGCAACACCGGAACACACCCTAAATCTGCCCCTGCATTACCACACTATTAATACATAAAATATGCGTTCGCAATCTATTCTCTATTGAATGGTTACTATGCCAGAATGATGTTCACCTTTGCATTCAGGAAGATGAATGCCCTCTAACCCGCTCCCGTTCCAGCGTCTTGTGACGTCACATATCAGCCGGTATGTCGTAGTCACTGTGTATGGTTCCTCTGTAGTTACGTATGACGAGCTATCAGCATCGTCATCACTATAGTATTCGTACTGCCCTAACGTGAGTGTGTCTTTATCGGTAGGTTCAACGCCGTATCTGCAATAGATGCAAATATGCCTTTATGGTAATAGATGTATCAGTATGTTCATTTAACACTATGCCTTACTGAAATATAATATTGAATATACCGAGTAATGCATATTTAAAACACTGATAAATATTATATATGGTCTTACTGCAATAGATATATCTATACCGATACATACATGTATTATTTATTCGTGTTTTATAAATGTCTTACTGCACTAGATGTATCGGAATATATTACGCTGTCTATTGGTAACACTTGTACTTGTTGAAATATATAGAACATATACAAACAAATGTTGATTTAGTCATTTGTAGACATGTTAAGTGACTTTTGACTTCAAGTTATGATGCAAATGTCCCATTTGACATGGAAGTACCTTAGGACCATATACACTTTTTTTTATCCAATGACACTCGCTGTATCTCATATAGTTGGAAAATGTTGAGCTAAATTTCAATTAAAGTTAAGGTTCAAATTTCTTCCGTTGTATGCAAGTTTCTAAGAGCCATGGCGGAATAATTATCAAATATAGAAGTCATATCGCAAATCCGATATGGCCTCCGGTGTCCATATTGGAAACTGTGGCCGAAAGTATATAAGTATAGCTACATTTCAATTAAGGTCATGATTATATTTCTTCCGTTGAATACAAATTTCTAATGGCTATGGAAGAGTGACTAACATCATATGGAAGTCGTATCTCATATTGAAGATGGCCGCCAGCGGCTTATATTGGAAAATATGGCCGACGATATACAAGTTTAACTAAATTTCAATGGAAGTTATATTTTTTACAATTAATTTGTTCTATTGTATGCATGTTTCTAAGGGTCATGCAATAATGAATATCAAAATATATAGAAGTTGTATCTCAAATTCAATATTGCCGCCAGCGGCCATATTAGAAAATGTGACGGATAATATATTAGTTATTTCAATTAAAGTTATGATTCAAATTTATACTGATATACGCAAGTTTCTGAGGGTGATATAGCACTAAATATCGAAGCACAGATGGCGTATCTCAAATCCAAGATGGCTGCTATCCGCGGGTTTGAAAATAAATAGCAAATTCAGAGCTCACAAACTGTTTGTCGTTTGTACTAGCCTATGCATTCTAGCTATGTTTATGACCATAAATTAATTACTGGAATCAGGTATACCATTGAAGTGCATTAAAAATGATATCCTGTAAATTATGCTGAAAATATTTTTTGATTAAATATTATTAAAAAGTGGAATGTAAAATAAAAGAGAACGGATACGGAACACAGTCAAGACTTAGCAAGCATGTCGTCTATTTCATATGGAACTGTATAATTACCTAATTATCAAAACTTAGCGAATGGCGTTTCTTCCTGCATAGTGTGCTGGAAAAAATACTCATTGTGAATATTCGTTTGCATGTACATGCACACTGCTGTTGAATTTCAGATTCATGATGGTTTTTTTTAATGAGTGACACTAAAATAATTGAACATATGAACGATGTGGATCATCATTAGATATATTTAGCAAAATCACTCTTGTGTATGTGAATATTTATTTTGATTGAGAGTGGCTCGATGTCTTGCAACACGGGTATGCTGTTTGATTTTATGAGTGAGCATTACAGGACAAAGGTGTAGTAAACAGTTGTGTCAGCTTCACTAAATAATCAGGTTCATGCAATCAGTAGCCTATTTCACCAACATTGCAAAGTATACTTTGCTAGCAAAGTATACTTTGAGGGAGAAATTTTCAATTTATTAATTTTGTGTACTAAGTGGGCATGTATGTAATAGTGTTGGACAAGACAATAATTCTTTGTAGCAAACAAAAGCAAAATAGCGATTATAAACGATTTGCTCATCATTATAAAGATACTATATTCATATTGGCATACCAGCTTGGATTTCTGCTACATGCTACAAGTGTATGGTTGCATACTAGAATGCCAAATATAGAAATGTTTACGTTATCCACAAGATAACGGATATACCAGTATGCTGCCATTGGTGACTGAATGCAATTATATGTCTATGATTAATTATTAAAATATGGTCGCTACAAGTGGTAATATTATTACAGTTAGCAGCCATTCGGACTTTTACTATTGACATGAGTGTTTAAATGTTGTAAATAACAAAGAAAGAACACACGATTGATACAAATAAACCTTTTTTCTTACACATTATTACACGATATGATTGTCATTGCAAGGTATTTCATATTTGTATAAGACTTCTGCCATTAATATAAATATTGTCTAATATTGCATTCGAAAGCTAGATAACACTTCCGATGTGCCCAACATCGGAGATCTGTATACTAATAGGCTTCATTTACTCACTAATCCGGGTAATTATATGCAATTTGCGCAATATAAGGCAAAACTTTATTTTTACATTTGGCGGGCATCTTTGATTTCTGCCATTGACAGTTATCTATTATTGTCTTAAGTTGATAAAAACGTACATAGTATACATGACATCAGTACTTTTGTATCAATTTACTACGATATTACGCCCGTGTGCAATAAAATACTCAATTGTTACTCGCTATGATTATCACCATAGCATAATATATATATATATGGCGGCCATCTTGGGCATTCGCTCTTCACAACGTGTCTAATTGTCTATCGAACTTACTAAAGCGTTTATTGCGTCAATATATCCAAGATCAGTGTACATTTTGTTTTAATATGGAGTGTGAGAGCAGCATATGCAAAATATGTTACGTTTGGCGACCATGTTAGATTTTTCCATCTAACAATAAATTGAATTGAATTTTGATGCTGACCACTTATCTTTTGATAAGTCAAGTAAATCCACTTTACACTCTTAAAGTATGTCAATAACTGACGTGGATGCAATTATATGGCACAATATAACTGTTTGGTGGCCATTTTGGATTTATCCAAATTTATCAAAACGTTCAAGGAGTGTCATCAGTCGGATTCTTGATGTGTATGGTCTGGTCATGCAAAATAGCCAATAAAAACATATGTTATTCAAAAAAATGTTAAGCTCTCGGCGGCCGGACTAAATGGAGGTAATTTTCAAAATAATAGTTTTCCTTAACCAATATTATTTTACAAAGCTGTCACCATCTAGTAACTAATTGGATTTACAACAAATTAATCACTGTTTGGATCACACCAAATGGACACGAGTTTCATAATGGCCGTCCAAATACAACTTTAATAACTCATGTAGCTACTATATATAGGATTTGAATTACATATGCTGGTATTAATTTCTAAGCCATTACTACATAGAAGATATTCATATTTTTGCAACGAATATGACATATATGTTCATCAAGTGGTGTGAAATGTCCATATTTCACGAGTGCCGTTAGGTTAGGCACGAATGAAATATAAACATTTCACACCACTCGATGAACATATATGTCATATTCGTTGCAAAAATATGAATATTCTATTTATTATATACCGTTCCATGGAAACTAGCAGTTTTTTAGACTGTATACGGTAATGAATGTGTATTTGCAGCCTATTTGCGCTGTTTTCCCGAATATAGATTTTATGAATATAGATAGCGGAAGTAGTCGTATTTTCACCGGAAGTTGTTTATTTCATCGATGAGAACATATGACTTGTATTTACATCGTATAACTATGTACTTCATGGGTAGGTATATAATAAAAACATTTAACCATATACATGTATATGTTTGTGAAACAAGTTGACGCTTCTCAAAATATTTCAAGATGGTCGCCATAATGTATTGTTTAGTAACATTGGCTTCATGGAAACTAATATAATCGTTAATAGAACATTTATTTCATATAATTTCCATACACTGTATTCTATTGATATAACCCGTATTAACAAAAGTACATGCATACAAACAGAGTACAATCAGTTTGATATCCGTATTCTACAAAGTATACACTCACTAATGTCGATGAAACACCTATATATATGTGACACAGAATTCACAAATATAACATGTGACATGAATATCACATAGTGGTCGTATTGACCTGTACCAATGTAGACAAAAAACAGCAAAGTACCATAACTATTATCACAAAGGAAGTACATGATCATTAGAGGTCAGTTGGATATCGACACCAAATGGCTTGCTGTATAGTTTATTGTGTCTATGTGTCTGCTAATGTACTTTACTTTGCAATAATTCCAGCACAACAATATTTACACAATTCCCTAACATTTGATTGGTCCGTAGCAAGTCTGTCCAAAATTTATATCCCAGTAAACTCTCATGCCGAACTACTTTTCGTAACCGTCGGGCGCAGTTAAAATAATTCTTAAGAAAACGGAAAATAAACACATTTTCTTGATGAATTTATTTCAAATGCTGGAATTATAAGGAATGAATGGCCTTTTTGTGGAATTTATCGGGGATATAAACTCTAAAAAGTCGCGGGAATACTGGAGGAGGCCTTCCGGCCTTCGTCCAGTATTCCCGCGACTTTTCTAAGTTTATACCCCGATAAATTCCACAAAAAGGCCATTCATTCCTATAATAATTCGATAATTCGCTTGGGTTTCTCATTTACATGTCTTAGGATTTATATTTCTCCAACTAGTTTACCGTACATTTAGCTAGTACATGATTCATGTTTAAGTTTATGTTTTATATTTCAGTTTATTCCATATGTCATACAGTTATGCCACCATGAATTAACACATTTGTACGTTTAAGGCCTAATTAACTTCGATTATTTCGATTGCATAGATCCAAATTGCAGCCTAAAATAAGTAGTGTGTGTGTATCCACAATGATCATAATCGCCGATTGAGTAAATTAGAACTTGATGTTTGGGACAGAGGATGTATTGAATATTCATAACACTAAAGTGTGATAGTACCATAATCATAATCATTAAAGACCTAGCATATATAAACAAATTGTCTGGCATTGCCATTGTAGTAACAGTCAGAAAAAAATGTGAATATTACCAATAGAAACACTGTGTCCAAATGAAAGCTAAGAGCACGGAAAATCCAAAATATTTTCAATTACGATCATATCAAACAGAGAAGTATACATGTCTGGCACACTGATCGATGATTTTTATATATTTTACACACAATTTACTGGTTAGTCACACTTACATATTTTAGCTGAGGTTTCATGATAACAGTTAGTGATGACAGACATCAAGGCATATGAGACACGCCATGCGATTTTGTACCTTCTGACCACTGCGTTATTTCATGAAATACATTTAGACAATTTCACAAATTTTCCATAAAATTTAATAAAGTCAATAGTCGACAAACACTTTTTTTTGTCAACTTTTGACGCCATGTACGGAAAATATTTTAACTTTTGTAAACGTATTTCATGAAATTACGCAGATGTCTGAAGGTACAAAATCACACTAGTTAGTATGCAGACACTATCGGAACACATTGATTGGTTTTCTACGGAGCCCCGCAGGGGACATGATTTTTTTTTATTAATTCGTTCCCACGAAATAACAATTCGTTCCCTCAATTTAACAATTCGTTCACTCGAATTAACAATTCGTTCCCACTGTATAACAATTACTTCCCACTATATAACAATTCGCTCCCTCGAATTAACAATTCGTTCCCACGAAATGGCAATTCCTTCTCTCAATTTAACAATTCGCTCCCTCGAATTAATAATTCGTTCCCACGATATATCAATTCGTTCCCACGAATTAACAATTCGTTCCCGTGGGAACGAATTGTTATATCGTGTGAACGAATTGTTAAATTGAGGGAACAAATTGCTAATTCGTGGGAACGAATTGTTAAATTGAGGGAACGAATTCTTATTTCGTGGGAACGAATTAATAAAAAAAAGAATTCTACGTTCCTGCGGGGCTCCATAGGTTTCAAGTCACTGACAAACACCATTTTCAGCAGTCATTGGCAAAATATTCATTTACGCTAACGGTATTGATATTTGTCTGTCCCTTAGTTGTATATAGTAGTAGTTCATTGTTTATAAGATGTGCCTCAACTATCGTCAAATTTACCTTTTCAATGTTTTATAGGTACCTTAAAGGTACATGCCCACTCAGCAGGCACACACTGTTCTTTATATCAGAGACATCATGTGAGACATTTTCTGGCAAAATAAACATTCATTCACCATTACCCCACGTATTGATTGGCATTATTATACATTTTATAGCAGACGTAACTTTCCACACTGATATCAGGGGCGATAACCATGTTTCCTTAAAATGTTAACGGACATTACGATTTATTTTCTGTTTTTAATTTTTGATGTGCAATGATCATACTTTATAATCTGTCGAAAATATTATTTTTTCAGGTGACGTATTTAATTAGTATAAATAACTAAAATAAATATCATGCCTCATTTGCATATGAAAATAGCCTGATACCACCGCGCGTCACTATCAGTAAAATAAATATTACTAAATGATTACATCTGTATAGCGGGCACTTGCAAGTTTTAGAACTGGTTGAATAGTGACACAATTATACCCTTATTTAAGTCATATAAAGAACAGTTTGTGCCTTATGGGTGGGCATGTACCTTTAAAGACACATTTATAATTAGTATAAACATTTAAAAAATATCATGTCTCATTTGCATATGAAAATAGCCTGATACCACTGCGCTTCATTATCAGTAAAATCAATATTACTAAATGATTATATCTGTATAGCGGGCACTCGTAATTTTTAGAACTGGTGGAATAGTGACGCAATTATACACTTATTTAAGTTAGTTTGTGCCTTATGAGTGGGCATGATGTACCTTTAAAGGAATGTTTAGTACATGTTCTCGGACGTTTCAACGATTGACTTCCGGTGACATATTGACTTGAAAATGAGTAACATACTGCCAGAGCATGTGCCACATGACAATAATTGACACATTTTCTTGTCTTTTTCGAGGTCAAAGTCACTTACTGATGTCTTTGTTGTTTTGTAAACTTGAATTTTCGTAAATTTCTTCTCCTTTCTCTTACCCTTCATCGAATGTTTTCATATTTGGCTAATGTCTTCCTAACATCATCCTGCATCATTCTGCACACACTCTTACTCTCAAGGTCCATGTCATACACTTACAGTTGTATGTCTTTATTCTCTTATGCACTTAACATAATGGCTGATGTCTTCCTAACATCCTCATGCATCTTTCTGCACACAATCCCTACCACACTTTCATCCCAAGGTAAATGCCATTCACTTATGTCGTTTAGACTAGTCCATTTATGAAAATGGGACGTTTTTCGTTCTCAAAAAATAAACACATTACTTGCAAACAGTGCAGATCCTGATGATACAGCTCGTCACGAGCCGGCTCATCTGGATTTCCACTGTTTGGTTTGCATAAACCGCTATAGCGGGCTTTCGGGTTCAAAGGGTTAACGCAAACGCTGTACACCTGCCACTGTAGTTTAATTAGAACCCTCGGAGTAATATTGTTTATGTTTATAAAACATCATCGGTGAGCACAATCTCAAACTAACGTATAGCTAAATCCTAAACGTTCTGGATTGATTTTTGACGATTTTCTATGTATTTCTATGTACTCGCGACCGTTGACCTTGTTACTGACCTCCATTTACAATACTAATTTCGAAATTAGAGTTCCCATACTAAATACTGTTGAAAAAGAGGTATCCCTTGTGATTATATGCACATTTGTTGGAAAGTTAAACTTTATATGGTCACTGGCGGCCATCTTGGTGGCCATTTGGATTTTTCAAATTTCTCAAGGATATCAGCTTGATATCCGCCTGATATGTACATGTATTATAGAGGTGTTAAGTAGATATAATCCAATAATTCCAGCACAAAACTATTTACACAATTCCCTAACATTTGATTGGTTCGTAGCAAGTCTCTGTCCAAAATTTATATCCCAGTAAACTCCCATGCCGAACTACTTTCCGTAACCGTGAGGCGCAGTTAAAGTAATTCTTAAGAAAACGGAAAATAAACACATTTTCTTGATGAATTTATTTCAAATGTTGGAATTATAAGGAATGAATGGCCTTTTTGTGGAATTTATCGGGGATATAAACTTGGAAAAGTCGCGGGAATACTGGACGAGGCCTTAAAAAATTACAATTTTCGAAAAAAAAAAAAAAAAAAAAAAAATTTTTTTTTTTTAGAACATTGTAATTTTTTATCGCTTCGTCCAGTATTCCCGCGACTTTTCCAAGTTTATACCCCGATAAATTCCACAAAATGGCCATTCATTCCTATAGTGAGAATAAAACGTTTACACTCGCTGCATGATATACTGCATTGTCAAACCTGATGTTTGTTTCACGAAACCTGCCCAAATTTTACGGCTATATAAACAAGGCAGAAACAATATATTTGTCGATAATCATGATAATAAAGTTAAGAAATAGCCTTTTTTATTTAGTGAAATTTGGACAAATATTGATGGTATATGAACAATTTATTGGTCTATGTGAATAGGGGAAAAGGAGGTAGAGGAGCTGGGAGAGGGGTCAAAAACAAAACAAATATTATGGAAATTGACTTTGAAACCTAGTTAAATAGCTTGAAATGATTTGTCTAAGACAAACACAAGTTCAATTTTGAAAAGCGGTCCACTATTTCTGAAATTAGAACAAATTCGGGAAATTTTTTTTTTCGCAATAAACTCAATATTGGACCAAATTTCACGAAACAAAAGAAGAATCATTTTTAAATTTTGATAATGATTTAACATTATCGAAAGAAAGTAATGTTTTTGCATTGTTTATATAACCGTCAAATGTGGGCAGGTTTCGTGAAACAGACAGTACTGTCCCATTTATCGTCTCGGAAACAGTAGGAATTTAATGCAAAATCCACTGGCCCGGCATCCTTATATCAAGTTTATCAGGCCGGGCTCGGACCTCGGAATTCCTACGCGTTTCCTCGTCCTACCTGATACACTGGTTGTGAAGGACACCAGCTTTATAAACTTGGAAAAGTCGCGGGAATACTGGACGAAGGCCGGAAGGCCTCGTCCAGTATTCCCGCGACTTTTCCAAGTTTATTGGTCGTTGGTATTCTCCATGTATAGTACTCACTGTATTGAGTAGAGTCTAACTTTTTGTTCCGAGTGTACACGTGACGTTTTCGTTTGACTCTCGTTTGGCTCACGTTTGACCCACGTTTGGCTCACGTTTGCGCTACTTTTACGAGCAACCCATTGTTTGTGGTTTTTGTACGTTTCCCCGTCTTATCGTCACTGCGCATGCTCAAGTATACAAAACCACGGTGAAACGTTTCCGATGAAAACGCGTTTTTGTATCACCGCGCATGTGCAGAGTTTCAGGAAAACCAATTGTTTTGTGTATTAGATTCAATTCGCATGCGCATGGAGTAAATGCTACGTCATGAAAAAGGGCATGTTCATTGGATAAGAAAACTAGGAAACGGAAAACGATTTGGTAAAAAACGGGAAAACATGTTTTGCGTACGTTTGTAAACGGGACTATAATGATTTGATTGGCTAATATGAATACTGGAATCGCGCGTTGGGCCCATGTTTGGCCCACGTTTGGCCCACATCTAGCCCACGTTTGGCCCACGTATAGCCCACGTTTGGCCCACGTTCACTTCTGGGTCCCAATGGGAACGCAAACGCTATTTTACCTAGTTGCGAACGGTAACTCTTGCAATCTATTCCCGTACCGTCCGCAGCTACGGGCGGTAGGGAGTAGATTGTAAGAGTTACCGTTCGCAACGCTATTTTACCTACCCTACTGTGCATGAATACTGCAGTTCGTCGCCAGTGTAGTACCCGCTACCTTGTAACACGTTACGTCGCCTGCTTAGCAACCGCAGTTGGTATCGAACCCTTTCCTCTATCTGGGCATGCGCTGTCGTTGGTGGCTCGGGACAGCGCGACATGCTTCCTAAAGTCATACATAGATTATAAATCCATCTTCATAAATCAATGTTCACATAATTGAGACACGTCATGTGATTGTGTGCGATATATCATGAACACATGGCACAAGCTTATGTCACTCAGTGGAAACGCATATATGAGACACGCCATGGGTTTTTGTACCTTCGGACATCTGCGTCATTTCATTAAATACATTTACAAAATTTACAACATTTTTCAAAAATTTCAGATTACATGCGGAATTATAATACTCTGAAATTTTTTTCCACTTTTGACGCCATTTACAGAAAATGTTGTACACGTATTTCATGAAATTACGCAGATGTCCGAAGGTACAAAATAGCATGGCGTGTCTCATATGTAGTCGTTGGAGTCGCCATATATCCATGACTACCTCACGGTTAAAGTTACATGCCCACTCAGAAGGCACAAAATGTTCTTTATAGGAATTAAATAAGTGTATAATTGTGTCACTATTCCACCAGTTCTAAGATTTACGAGTGCCCGCTATACAGATATAATCATTATGTAATATTTATTTTACTGATAGTGAGGCGCTGTGGTATCAGGCTATTTTCATATGCATATGATATGTTTGATTTATTTATATTAATTAAATGCGCCACCTGGAAATATAATATTTTCAACAGATTATAAAGTATGATCATTGCACATCAAAACAAAAATACAGAGAATACATAGTAATGTCCGTTAACATTTTAAGGAAACACAGTTATCCCCCTGATATCAGTGTGGACATTTAAGTCTGATATAAAATGTATAATACTGGTATATAAATGTTTATTTTGCCAGAACATGGCTCAGATGATGTCTCTGATAGAAAGCACATTTTGTTACAACTGAGTGGACATGTACCTTTAAATGAAATAATTTAATTGGGCACATGCTAAGGAAAAGCAGTCCAGGGCAGTAGCCGATTTCATCAACATTGCAAAGTATACTTTACTAGCAAAGTATACTTTGCGGGAGTAACATTTATTTTTCCTGAAATGCGTTATTTCATATAGAACTAACAAATGCATATATTTCATGATTAAAAGTATGCAGAATTATTATACTGAATTTATTACATTATCACAGCCAAATTGACGGTGATAATGTAATAAATTCAGTATAATAAAAATTAATAAATATATCATAAAATTGAAAATTTCTCCCTCAAAGTATACTTTGCTACTAAAGTATACTTTGCAATGTTGATGAAATAGGCTACTGATTGGATTCAAGTGGTAGCAGATACATTCCAATATATTGACCAGTAGGATAAATATAATAATATACATGTTATATTTCCTAATAAATGCATCTTTAGGAAATATAACATGTATATGCATAAATGCATCTTTAGGACATTATATGCATAAATGCATCTTTAGGAAATATAACATGTATATTATTATATTTATCCTAGTCAATATACGCTATGACATACGGCCGAGTGGTTAAGGTCAGTAAACAAGATTGAAGGTGTCGGTGGCAGAGGTCGCAACACATTACGAACATATAAACTATTGAAACATAATGTTGCCGTTCAATCGTAGCGCAGTTTTATTCTGCCACTTACACACATATATTTGCAAAATTTAGAAGTGGCGTGGTACGTTTAATGATCAAGACATGTAACGAGGTGTACGATCACGTGGTTTCCGAACCAGATTTTCCGGCGTGACGTAATCTGTGACGTCATTTTTACAGTAGATTTTCATTAAAATCTTCCTAGCAAACGGACGGATTTTGATGATATGTAGCGCACCAAATACGATGGCATATGTGTTTTATGGGTGCTCTGAACGTTCTTTGCAACAACATATACATTTCACAAAGAATCGAGTACCGTTTATTTCTTACATTCACGTGCTCTAGTTTTTATTTACATTTACGGGAACGGATTCTTCGTCAAAACGACATAATTATGAGATTAAAGCCGCCTATACAATAGAGTGCAACATGTACCGCATTTGCTGCGGTATATTTCATAAAAATATGTCATTTCATTAGTAAGATATTAAAGGAAATCTACTGTAAACACATCAAACAAACATGACGTCATGCCATTCGGAAACCACGTGATCCCCCACCTTGTGTAAATATGAAATTCTAATCGAGAGTGAACTCGTATGTCCGTTCTGTAGCAATGTAGTTGAGAATGAAATGAATGTCCTCTTGAAATGTAACGAATACAACATAATTAGACATACACGTACATGTACATGTAGCTTGTTTCAAGAGGCTACAACTATTTGTCGTAATGTTATGTATTTTTCAGATGCCGAAAACATGATATTTATATTTTCCAACAAGAATATGGTTATATTAAGTGCCAAAACCTGTTTTAGTATTTTACAGAAAAGAATCAATATTTTGTATTGATAATGTAAATACATTTATATACATTATATACCTACCCATGAAATACATAGTTATACGAAGTAAATAAAAGTCATATGTTCTCATCGATGAAATAAACAACTTCCGGTGAAAATACGACTACTTCCGCTATCTATATTCATAACGCGCATCGGCAGTAAAAAAGCGCAAATAGGCTGCAAATACACATTCATTACCGTATACAGTCTAAAAACTGCTAATTTCCATGGAGCGGTATATAATAAATAGAATATTCATATTTTTGCCACGAATATGACATATATGTTCATCTTGTGGTGTGACATGTTCATATTTCACTCGTGTCTAACGGCACTCGTGAAATATGAACATCTCACACCACTCGATGAACATGTGTGTTTAGGAGAAGTGGTTGTTAATCATGATCAGTATATTGTTGATCTGATCAACTTCGATAACGGATGTTTTAGTATATTTTAAAGGTACATGCCCAGTCAGTAGGCACAAAATGTCCTTTACATCAGAGACATCATCTGAGACATTTGTGCCTACTGAGTGGGCATCTGAGACACTTCTGACAAAATAAACATTCATTCACCATTACCCCACGTATTGATTGGCATTATTTTACATTTGATATCAGACGTCAATTTTCACAGGGCCTATATAGCGGCCACTCGTAATTTCTAGAACTGGTGGAATAGTGACACAATTATACACTTATTTAATTGCTATAAAGAACAGTTTGTGCCTACTGTGTTGGCATATAATTCCAGCACAAAAATATTTACACAATTCCCTAACATTTGATTGGCCCGTAGCAAGTCTATGTCCAAAATTTATATCCCAGTAAACTGCCACGCCGAACTACTTTCCGTAACCGTGAGGCGCAGTTAAAGTAATTCTTAAGAAAACGGAAAATAAACACATTTTCTTGATGAATTTATTTCAAATGCTGGAATTATAAGGAATGAATGGCCTTTTTGTGGAATTTATCGGGGTATAAACTTGGAAAAGTCGCGGGAATACTGGACGAAGGCCGGAAGGCCTCGTCCAGTATTCCCGCGACTTTTCCAAGTTTATATCGAATATTCATATTTTTGCCACGAATATGACATATATGTTCATCCGGCCTTCGTCCAGTATTCCCGCGACTTTTCCAAGTTTATACCCCGATAAATTCCACAAAAAGGCCATTCATTCCTATAGTGTCTTTAATTGCGCAGTTTGCGCGTACATGTATTGTAGACATAGCGTCTGCTTTGCTGTGTTTGCAACAAATGTATATATAGAGAATAGTAGGTTAGTGCCGTGAATGGGAAAAAATATCCGGCAAGGCTCAATAATTTCTTTATTTCTCATCAGAAGTATATGTTGTGACCACTCATTTGAACCGTCTCGCCGATACGGTTCAAATGAGTGGTCACAACATATACTTTGGTTCAGAAATAAGGTAAATAGATAGAGAATAGTAGGTTAGTGCCGTGAATGGGAAAACATATCTGGCAAGGCTCAGGAAACGGGATGGGCGAGGCTCTGTCGAGCACATCCCGTTTCCGTGCCGCGCCAGATATTTTTTCCCATTCACGGCACTAACCTACTATTCTATTTATCCCGTCAACACCTACAAATGGCTGTAAAATGCAAAAATAGTATTGACTGGATATCAAAAATGTTTCACGGCACCGTGTTTCACGGCACATATTCACTGTGTTGACGGGATAAAATCAAATATTAATAAGCTTTTTATTTTAATTTATCTTTAGACATTGAATTAATGCCAATATTAATAATATCTCCTCGATTTTTATTTTTTCCTTGTGGAATTTTTTATACGTAACTATGTTGTATATGTATATGTTTTGTCACAGCAACGTGAATATAAACATAGTCTCTTATAATTCTAATTGAGAATGGTAATGTAGTACCTGATTATTTTACTTACGATTTTGTGTTTGTACATTGATGAGACTTTAATACAGATTAATACCGCATGAACAATATTGATACAATTTAAGATATTGTCCGTAAATGACGTCGAAAGTTGACGAACTGTTCAGAGCAAATGCAAACCTCTGTCGTCAACTTTCAAAAGTAATTTACATTTTTTATCACAATCTGTGTAAATATCTTTCATTGAAAATCGCACATCTTCGTATGTACACTATTGCGTAGCCAATGGGTGTGGGTGGGGTGCAAAGGATGCGAAAGCACCCCCTAAGTTTTGGCCAGGTCTGTAACTTTAATTTACGTTTTTCTGAGGGAAATACCTACAACATATAGGGAGATTATAGCTGTAAAATCACAATAATCGAGAAAATTGAATGTAGAAATCATTATTTGTTTTTTCCGGTGAAGAAACGGTAGTTTCAGGCAGTAACTCTGCACAATTCCCGTACCGCACGATACGGGAGTTTTGCAGATTTTGCAGAGTTACTGTCCGAAACTATGGGAAAGGACGCTGACCAACCTAATTGTAGGTTAGAAATCTCCAAATAGTTTTACTACATAACTTAACCGAATCCCCCAAATATGGCCAGTCTCTCCTACTTTCACTATTCGTATGGATGTTGTGGGACCTACATGTCAATGACCTGCAACCGGTCTGTACTGGTTCTGCATGAATTAAACAATAGGTCCACTTACTTCTAGGAAAGAAAAATCCAACTTGTCATGTCCTCCAATATTGTTTACATTAATTTGCCACGGAACCTCTGTTTACATCACGTGACAGGTTCAGTGTTTTCTTTTAAATGCTACAAATATGCTGAAAACTGGTGTTAAAAATGCCCCAATATGTTCATTAAGTGAAACTGGGTAGTAATGGTTCGAGATTTGCAAGCAAACTGTGTTTGTCACCTCAAAACACCCGAACTATTTGTTATACCGGACTACTTATGCACCATTCAGTGTTTCCTTACCTGTACACCGGACATGCGTAAAATCCAGCGACGGATAGGCTGTTGATGTCCATCTGTAGAACCCGTCTTTTCGGCTTTTCTTGCAGATGAACCTAATGTGGGCCGGAATATTCAGCTCGTATGTATCGTCGACACAGGCGTATTCGCGGTGCGTATGGTAGTCAGTAAAGTAGCCGTTTTCTAAAGCCTCTGTTTTTGCACATATTCCTGAATAATTTGAAAATACAGGACTTATGGTTTTTGTGACCATAGTCCGGGGGCAAATGTACCTATACATATACGAATCCGGCACCTCATGCACATTTTTGGCACCCGATGATTTTATAAACTTGAATGTATAAGGTTTCCAAAAAATCCGGGTGCCATTTTTTCACATGGTCAAGGTCATTTCGAGGTCATTGAACTTCATGCATTCTTAGTGTCCGAATAATGATATGGATATGATAATTTGCAGTTCTTAGAACTGATAAACGTGGAAATTGCTCAGAAGATCAGAATAATAGATATTCTGCATCATACTAGCAGAAACACACAATACTTTTCAATGTATGGCTGTTATATTTTCAAAATGGCCGCCAAAAAGCTACGTTTTCAAATAGGTTGGTATGTAAGACATGTATGAGCGTAATTTCATGTGTATATACATGTGCTATATTTATGGTTCAAAGTATCGTATAAGAAATGTAGTGATGCCGTTTCGTATACGTTACCATATTTACATTTCAAAATTGCCGCCAAACTGCATGTTCTTATAAATACATGTATGTTAAAATAACTTAGTAGTGATGCCGGTGCACTCATCCATTACTTTGCTTAATAACGTAAAATAAGCCAACATAATAATCAGGACAATCATGTTTACTTTCAAAATGGCCACCAAGATTTTCAAGCATAGACCAGTGAAAAAGAAAAAAATATTGAACTTCATGTTGATGTTTTAATCCATGCATTCAATATCAAAGATTCTAACAATACACCTTAAATATATGTGTCAACTATTCGATGAGTCTTATTATAGGAATGAATGGCCTTTTTGTGGAATTTATCGGGGTATAAACTTGGAAAAGTCGCGGGAATACTGGACGAAGGCCGGAAGGCCTCGTCCAGTATTCCCGCGACTTTTCCAAGTTTACATCCCCGATAAATTCAACAAAAAGGCCATTCATTCCTTATAATTCCAGCATTTGAAATAAATTCATCAAGAAAATGTGTTTATTTTCCGTTTTCTTAAGAATTATTTTAACTGCGCCTGACGGTTACGGAAAGTAGTTCGGCATGGGAGTTTACTAGGATATGAATTTTGGACAGAGACTTGCTACGGGCCAATCAAATGTTAGGGAATTGTGTAAATATTTTTGTGCTGGAATTATCATGATTTATATCACATTTGCTCGTCAAGTATATACATATTTCACACATACAGTGCAACCTCGCTACAACAGCCAGTCATGGGAAGACACACAAATAGATGTTTTACAGAGGTGATTGCTTTATGGAGGTTAAATATATACAATGTAGTGATTTTTCCGATTGGAGCATGTGTCAGAATGCTCTATATTCAGAACTGAGTGTGGGCATAATGCTTGTATTTTGATACCGACTGTCTGTTTGTTATCAAGAGCCAGCATGGTTTATGCAATAAACTATGATTGCGCATATTCGGATGGCACAACAGGCTGCTGGTAGCCAGTATACATTAGGAAATATACATAATCTGATATCATTATTATGAAGAAAGCTAAGACGTTTGTGGATAAGTGCCGTTCTAAATGATTTGTCAGCTAGATACCATTGTAATGCATTGTTTCTGTCATATCTTATGTGACTGTTGCTATTTTGATAAGTTCGTGATATTATATAGTATTACACGAACTATGCTGACTATACAGATACTCTAGTATGGTGTCTGGTTAACAGTGAATCCATCCTCGTTTGGATTTCGTACATATCATTTTATTATATACCTACCCATGAAATACATAGTTATACGATGTAAATAAAAGGCATATGTTCTCATCGATGAAATAAACAACTTCCGGTGAAAATACGACTGCTTCCGCTATCTATATTCATAACGCGCATCGGCAGTAAAACAGCGCAAATAGACTGCAAATACACATTCATTACCGTATACAGTCTAAAAAAAAATGCTAATTTCCATGGAGCGGTATATAATAAATATAATATTCATATTTTTGCCACGAATATGACATATTTGTTCATCTCGTGGTGTGAAATGTCCATAACGGCACTCGTGAAATATGGACATTTCACACCACTCGATGAACATACATGTATATGTCATATTCGTTGCAAAATTATGAATATCCTCTATTTACTCGGAGAAATAGACACCGTCACTGTTATATATTATGGGAGAAATGCTATCTCAATGTGGGTCCTGTATGAAAGTAACCGAGCACGGTGCCACCAATGTAAAATAATGATTATACTGCGTTACCAAAAACCTTGAATACAGTCGTATATGTTTAGATTTTCTATCTTAATCAGACTGTGACCTTATCATAACTAGAACAGAAGATACAGAGAGGAGATCAAGAGACCCATGAAAATATATATTTACGCAATACACAATGGTAGCAGCATGCCACGCGTACACAGTAACTATCGCCCGTCCAAATATGCATTTATTAGATGTAATAGGTAGCAATAAGTAAATATAAACGTTATGAGGCATGACATTGAAATTATCATTACGAAATATATGAGCTTTAATAGTTTTCTTTTAATTAATGAAACCCGACACACATACTCAGTAGATGGCCATTATATGACATTTATATGACATTATATGACATTTATCCAGTTTTGTTCTTTTGATAAATACAATACTACATTCATGAGCAACGCAAATGCCCCTTGCTATCGCATAGGGGGCATACATACATTTCTGAAGATATTTTGCTTCAGAAATACGTGTCTTAAGATTAATAAATGCGGAATTATGACAAAAAATACGAAACATATGCAGCTTGACTGTTGAAAAGTATCGACATCCACAACCTACTATGACATTGACATTTGATGACTGCGATTCTATTCCACAATTACAATTATCAATATCAATGAAAATATTGACACTTTTCGTATGCCAAATGTATTTAATGAATATGTTTTAAAAGTATATATAACATCGAATGTGTCTTGATGTTCAATGACCTTGAACTTAATTGAAAGAAATGGCACCGGACTTTTCTGAAAGCTGGACCATATAAGGTTATAATATAAACAACCAAGACAAATTAAAACGATGTGCCACATTCATGGCGATTACCCCGAACTATAACTACAACGTTGTGTCCATACCAGTGTGCATTAATGTACTAGACCATCATGAGCTCCATTAGTAAGAAACTAAATAAGTCTGTACCGTATATACAAACCTGGCTGGTGAATGAACATTATACCTCTAGAGATATATGTTATATAGGGTAATAACTTAATGCTATAAATATAGTGTTGTGACCTTGACCTTCATAGTTGTTGTTAGCTTTATTGATTGCAGTTGATTTTTAATTATTGTGATGCATACCACCGAAAATATTGATACCTCAAATGAACCAATGCCTCGGTTTTAGGGCATAACTACCAGGAGTTTGACCTTGATTTTGAATGATCTTGAAATGACCTTGAAAGTGGCACCCGGATTTTTCGGAAAGTTGGCTCCCAGACGAATACAAAACCACTAACAAAGAAAAATTAACATGAGGTGCCGGATTCAGAGCAATTGCCCCCATACTACCAGTGTATATTTGCCGCATGGTTCAATCTTAGGCCCCCTCTTATTTCTTATCTATATCAACTACATAGTCAATGAAATTCAGTTCAACATTAGACTATTCGATGATGACACAAGTTTATATTTCATAGTCGACGACCCAATCACTGCTTCACGTACAATAAACTCTGACCTTGATAAAATACACAAGTGGTCGAATGATTGGCTCGTACATTATAACCCAGATAAAACAGAAACTACAGTGCAACCTCTCTACAACAGCCACCCATGGGAAGAGGCAAAATTGGCTGTTATAGAGAGGTGGCTGTTGTAGGGAGGTTAATGGTGAATACAATTTTATCGTCTGATGTTTATTTATTTTCTTCAATAATTCTCAATAAAAACATGTTTTGACAGCATTTTAGAATCATTTCCATTTCATTTCCAATGGAAATGGTTCTAAAATGCTGTCAAAACATGTTTTTATTGAGAAAGAATGCAAAATCAACATCAAACGACAATGTTCATGCTCAGCAGTGTAAGGGTTAGATATAGAGGAAATCATCCATTTGGGATATAAAATAGCGGCTGTTACAGAGAGGTGGCTGTTGTAGAGAGGTGGCCGTTCGGGGAGGTTCGACTGTATGTTAATATCCAGAAAAGAAAATAAACGTCTACATCCTCCCCTTCTGATGAATAATATCGTAATTAAACAAGTTGACTCTCATAAACACCTATGTGTTGTATTCTCAGACACTGGTAAATGGCAGCCACACATTTCATCAATCATCAGTCGTGCGTGGCAGCGTATTGGGATGGTTCGCTCTCTAAAATGTTCACTAAATAGAAAATCATTAGAAAAAGAATACGTCTGTTTCATACGCCCTAGCTCGAAGATAGCGATAGTATTTGGGATAATTTTTCAATAGAATTAAAGAATGAGCTAGAATCAAACCAAATTGAGGCCACACGAATTGTTACTCGGGCCATAAAGCGCTGCAGGTTAGAAATAATAATTATATACAGAAAATATACAGAATTATATACAGAAAACAAATGGGAAAACCTCGAAAAACGAAGATTTTTTTTTTATTATATTCTACAAAATGAAGAAAAACATGACACCACCTTATCTAACCAACTAAACCGGAGCAAATACACAATCGTTACAGGTTAAGAAACTATGAAGATATTCCAACAATTCACTCCCGTACTAAACTGTATCAAGATTCATTTCTCGCATCTACCATAAAATAATAGAACTACTTACCATTGAATACAAGGAATAGTCCTAAATTGAATTCATTCCAACATACACTAACTGCTAGCATTAGTAAGCCACCATCCTATTACGCAACTGAGAGCACCCTGCACACTAGCCTGATCCGAGTTAATAGAATCTGGCCTTGTCGGTCGCGACAAGGCCAGATTCTATTAACTCGGATCTGTAGCCTATTTCATCAACATTGCAAAGTATACTTTAGTAGCAAAGTATACTTTGAGGGAGAAATTTTCAATTTTATGATAAATTTATTAATTTTTATTATACTGAATTTATTACATTATCACAGCCATTATGGCTGTGATAATGTAATAAATTCAGTATAATGATTCTGCATACTTTTAATCATGAAATACATGCATTTGTTAGTTCTATATGAAATAATGCATTTCAGGAAAAATAAATGATTACTCCCTCAAAGTATACTTTGCTAGTAAAGTATACTTTGCAATGTTGATGAAATAGGCTACTGGCTAGGGTGTAGGGTGCTCTCAACTTCGACTTATTCAGAAAATCAACAGTCAATAGTGCAACATGCGCCTGTGGGTCAATCGACGATGCAAACCACTACATTCTCTCATGTCCGTTTTACACCAATCAAAGACAACGATATTTATCATCGCTGTCTTTTTTAAAAGATTGTCCCCCCATTCTCAATAATCTAATATATGGTAGCGATTTCCTAAGTGATAATGAAAACAGCCTTGTATTCCGAAGTGTTAAACACTTCATCATTGCCTCGAATCGCGTCACTACATGACGGCAGACGATTTAACATAGTCACAGAGCTCCAGATAAGTTTTGTATCTGAAGTGTATTAGAGCCCCAGGTTTCAGGTTTCAATTTCAATGCGTATTTTACTTTTACAAATGTATTATTGATGTTCTTCCTGATTAAATAAGGAACACATGATAACAACATAAAACAAGTATACAATATTCACTTATTTGAGCTGCAAAAAGCAGTTTTGCTTTTTTTGCAGTTCAACTAAGTAAATGTTCAACTTTAATACTGTATTTACATTACTCAATTTGAAAATCAATGCGTATTTTTACATTGCTGTCAGTATTTTGTACTCCCACTCAATGCGTATTCTGCTAAATTAAGTGCTTAAAATACGCCAATAAGCACTTTATCTGTAGCGCTGATTAAGTCAGTAATAATACTTCAAATGTATATTAGGTCAACCTACTATTCTCTATCTATTTTCCTTATTTCTGAACCAAAGTATATGTTGTGACCACTCATTTGAACCGTCTCGGCGAAATGAAGAAATTCTATTTTCTATTTATGTCAACGACTACCTACAGAAGATAACACCAATGTTTTGCGATGCATGCATGGGATCTCAACTTCTTTCTCATTCAATAATTAACCAAACTTGCCTACATGTATGTATACAATGTATGTATTGCTGCCACATTACTATTTCCTGACGTCTTACTCAAGGAGAAGAATTCACATAACCTCACATTGAGCTTGTTTTGTAATCCTTATTCACAATTTCTGCCAATGTATGTTGACGTATACATGTATTTAATCTGAAATAAATATTTTTTAAACAAAACAGCCTTAATGCTTCTAACAAGGGTCCACATCGTGCCCAGGCTGCATGTGTGTGCTATTTGATCAGGATCTACAGTGGTCACAAATTCCATAAGCCCCAGTTCTCCAATCAAAGCCACATATCCATGTTCTCTACGCGACAGGTTAACAATGGCGTTTTATCGCGTCAACACAGTGCGTATGTGCCGTGAAACACGGTGCCGTGAAACATTTTTGATATCCAGTCAATACTTTTTTTGCATTTTACAGCCATTTGTAGGTGTTGACGGGATAAATAGAATAGTAGGTTAGTGCCGTGAATGGGAAAACATATCTGGCGCGGCACGAAAACGGGATGTGCTCGGCAGAGCCTCGCCCATCCCGTTTCCTGAGCCTTGCCATATATTTTTCCCCTTCACGGCACTAACCTACTATTCTCTATCTATTTTCCTTATTTCTGATCAAAAGTATATGTTGTGACCACTCATGTGAACCGTCTCGGCGAGACGTCTGTGCGAGGCTCAGATATTTTTCCCATTCACGGCACTAACCTACTATTCTATTTATCCCGTCAACACCTACAAATGGCTTTAAAATGCCAAAAAATAACCCCAGTTACCGCACATATTCTTTCGCAGTGAGTAGGTCGTATTGACACGATATCAAAAAAGTTTCACGGAACATACGCACTGTGTTGACGGGATAAACTCGCAATACCGGTGAGTAGACACCAGGGAAACTACACTCAGACAACTGCTTACATGTCACTGGAGTTGATAGCTAATAACAGTACAGTAATGGGTATATATGGTATGTGTTGTGTGGTTTGCCGGGTAAAAGTGATACACTGTGTGATTATCTGTGTATGAAGCTATTTATAATGGTGGTTCATGTTGTTAAAAACATCGGCACAAACCTGACATATTTTACATTTTGGTGTAATATAATTGATGGGAGTCCGTTCTCCTGGCTTTTCTACATGTGATTAGATACATTATATTCATATGTTCTACTTCATATTTTGAGTACTTTGTCAAACGGCAGAACAGGTGAAACTGGCTGATAGCTGGAACACACAAAGATGTCCGACTTGGCCACCCCAGGTGCCGTATAGGATACAGTAAAGAGGCAGTGTTCACATACATGTTATACATATTATTCCACCACATTTACGAAGCAATTATCTTTGAATCAAACACTTATCAAGTATATAGTTGGTCCTAGACAGTGTAAAACTCCATATATACGCCTAATCTGTAGTTAGTGTTGGAAGATTAAGTTGGACATTTTCCTGTTTATTGTACTGGACCAGTAACATTATAAGGCCCCTTTTCTTGCGGATTGACGCCGGCATATTGGACATTGTCCTGTTTATTGTTCTGAACCAGTCACAGAATAAGGCCAAGGCTCGTATAACACCTATTTCCTGACATGCATCTGGGGGTCGTTTTACTAAACTTCGTACGACTAAAATGTTCAAAAGTGAAAAATTAGGATCGTCTGGAAAATTAAATTGATGAATTTACATTTATTGAGCATAGGCTGCATATGCAGCATATGCTCAATAAATGTAAATCCAATAATTGTTTCCAATACAACATTGTTAATGTGAAATGTACAGACTAACATACACTTACGAACATTTTAGTCGTACGAAGTTTAGTGAAACGGCCCCCATCTGTTCATATATGGCTGTGACTGGAGAAATGGGGCGTTTGTGATTTGTATAGCTCCAGTAGCCTTTCTCACCAACATTGCAAAGTATACTTTCCTAGCAAAGTATACTTTGAGGGAGAAATTTTCAATTTTAGGATAAATTTATTAATTTTTATTATACTGAATTTATTACATTATCACAGCCATTTTGGCTGTGATAATGTAATAAATTCAGTATAATAATTCTGCATACTTTTAATCATCAAATATATGCAGTCGTTAGTTCTATATGACATAATGCATTTCGGGAAAAATAAATGATTATCCCTCAAAGTATACTTTGCTAGAAAAGTATACTTTGCAATTTTGATGAAATCGTCTACTGATCAAATAGCTTACTCCCGTGGTGGATAACGATCTGTACACATCTTGTTAGAAGCATGATGGGTGTTTCATCGATGGAATGATGCACATGTTGATCTGGATCTACACTGGTCGAAAAACCCATACGCCACAATCGTCGCCAAAAATATCGCGGAAACATTCATGTGCCACAATTGTCTTCTGAATTCATTTTTACTAGTTGACAGTCTCTTCCAATTGCATTACTGTCTGTTTCACGAAATCTTCCCAAATTTTACGGCTATATAAACAATGCAAAAACAATGTTTTGTTTTGATAATGCTAAATGTTATCAAAATTTAAGAATGAGCCTTCTGTTTATTTTGTAAAATTTCGTCCCATATTGACTTTATTACGAAGAAAAATTTCCCCATGTTAAATCCCCATAGACAACTTAATTAACATTAAATTACATGGGAATTTTTTTCTAATTTCAGAAATAGTGGACCGATTTTCAAAATTTAACTTGTTTTCTTAGCTAAATAATTTACAAGCTATCTAGCCTCCTCGACCTTCTTTCCCCCCATGTGAAATTCCCATAGAAATTCCCATAGACACATGTTGTTGTTGTTGATGATGATGCTGTATGTTGCCAATACAGTCGAACCTCCACGAACGGCCACCTCTCTACAACAACACCCTCTCTATAACAACCGCTATTTTATATCCCAAATGGATGATTTCCTCTGTATGATTTCCTCCCTACAACAGCCACCTCTCTACAACAGCCAGTTTTGTGTCTTCCCATTGGTGGCTGTTGTAGAGAGGTTGTATTGTACTTACTATGCCATTTCACCTTCTGGTCCTGTCCTCTTTTGAGTAAGTTGTTCCGAGAAATCTTCCGACTCTCGACCCCCAGAACGGCCAACAACAATACCAAGGATACACAAACTTGTATGTCCATGTCCTACTGTTCGTGTGATATATCTGAAAGTGAAGGTTTATTGATTGATTGATTAACTGGCTGGCTGGCTGGCCTGACAGCCTGACAGCAAGTTTTTATTTACTTTATTACATACATGTAGGGCATGTGCAGGCGCGTAACCAGTATCTTGCTGAGGGGGTGCGCATTGAGCGGCGACAGCCGCGCATTGTCTAGGGGGGTCCGGGGGCATGCCTGGGGTTATTGCCATGCCATGTGGCTGGGGTTATTATTGTGCATTTTAAATCCATGTAGGTATTGACGGGATAAATAGGATAGTATGTTAGTGCCGTGAATGGGAACATATCTGGCGCGGCACGGAAACGGGATGTGCTCGGCAGAGCCTCGCCCATGCCGTTTTCTAAGCCTTGCCAGATAGTTTTCCCATTCACGGCACTAGCATACTATTCTCTATATCTCTAGTTATTATTTGCGCGTGATAGCAGTTTGATTCTGGTCGGTAAACGATTAGTCAGGGCGCCTACCTATTCCCGTGGTCATTGAACAGATATATTTTGGCAACTAGTTTAGTGTAATAGATAAGCGCCAGAAAACACCAGAGTAGTGCACTTCCGGCGGAAAGCATGAAATTTGGTATACAGGAGTTTTCAAGTATGCTGAAAAAAATGAGCCGAGGAGACAATCGATAAAACGCCTACTTCCTGTTAAAAATGGCGGATTTCAAAATGGCCGCCATGGAAAAGTTAATTTCTCTATATCTCTTTGTATTGGATGCATAGGCACTCAATTTGTATACCATTTCACGTCAATAAAACGCCATATGAGCTGTAAATACTAATTTTTGCTTATATATGCGAGACAGCCATGTTAACTTTCAAAATGGCCGCCATTCAAATATTTTTTTATATATTATTTTAGTATAAGGTGCTAATAAAAATGAATTCTTACATCTATTCCCATGTTTTCATGGACGACGTACACAATGCATATTACATCAACTGTAATAGCAAAATATGGAGTTAATAAAGCTATATTGACTTTCAAAATGGCCACCACTAAGTGTGTTTTCAATATGAGATCCATCGGTGCTGAACTATCGTTTTCAGTGCCAATTTTGATCATCGGGAAATGAATATAAAACTATAGTGCTAGATTTAGGCATTAAACTGCTGAACTAATATTGAATTGATTTTAAATTGGCCGTTAATTAAACTTACAAATTCATTCTGTTCTTGTGTTAGAATTGTAATAATTGTCCATTAATCTACCGTTATATTGAACAAATATATCGCCCCCCTCCCTCCCCCCAAAAAAACAACGTACTTAATGGTCATATATTGTAAATGCGCGTATTAACGATACAGTTGATGCTACTTATATAGCTGTGCCAATTCTGATCAATACTAGTTACGTGGCACATATTAGCCACCATACATAATTTGACGGACATTACTGATGTAATAACAACAACATCAATAACAAAACAAAATAAAAAAAACGACGTTTTCGTCGCCCATAAGACAAACATAATGCAGGAAACTGATCTGCAGTTGGTGAGCTATTTTTGGTACCCATATTGACAATATACGGAATCGTGTTTCCTTGAGAAGCAGACAAATTGGAAATTGCAGACGACATGTTTTCTATGTCACAACACAACCAGAAAGCGTGAGCTGATAGACAATATGTTTTAAAATGGAATATCTGTGTCATATGAAAGTACTCCAAGTATCTACAGCAGAAGCTAATAAAGTAATAGAACAATGCGAACGTGATGGCGGTGGTGCCCTACTACACTAAGAGATGGACGGTATGCGACCGAAAATCTAGATAACATTGACCATAACAATGATGTAGTAGCAGAAGGTGAAACAACTTAATCAAAATCAATCAAACAATTACCAGATGCTTACACGTATGTGCCACTAGCTCAGTTTCCGGTGGAGAAGCCAGTGCCCATAACTTACAGCGCCACACGTCAGATACCACTCAACTTGACGATGATGCACAGCAACAATGGATTACTACGGTTGCTGAACTCATCAAGAAAGGAAAGCTGGACAAACGTGACAACATCTCTTGGTCGGCTTACTTTGCACATATGCAGAAATCCGTACCACGCCTCACAGCAATCACATGTATACTGCCCATGTTCCGCGACTGCGCTCATACGTTAGCCATGGCAAAACATGGCATGGATCTCATCAGGAAATCGACAGATCATATCAACCCTGGACAAATTTGCTCTTGCAAAAAAGGTTCAGTGGTCATCGTCTTCAATTTATGGAGAAGGTAAATACGTTGTTCTACTGGGAGGCCTTCATATATAGATGGCAATTCTGAGTGTCCTGGGCGACTGGCTGGAAGAAAGTGGTTGGACGACTGTATTGGCAAGCGCAAACGTAACTACCGAATGCAGGGCAGATCATTTACAGAGGGGTTCTGATACATCAAGGGCACAATGGGCTCACCAGGTGACAGCCGCTGCCCTTTTCATGCTGCAGATGAATTCATACAAAGCCGCAATGGGTACATCGTCGGATGTTAATTTACCTTTTCCAGTGGGTGGCAGGTGGGAGAATGCGATGGGTAATTTAACAATCGGAGTTCATCCTTACCGGATTCCCGACTGGAGACCTGGTTTGGCCCTCACATACGTCTTTGGCATTTTGTATGTGACAGTTGAATCTGGTTATACCCCTTATGTGAGTATTACGATATTCGTAATCCTATTTTAGGGGAAGGGGCCAAGTGACTTTGGTGTGGTATGGACCTGGCACCAGGTCAGGTTATTCTAATTTCAGGGTTTAATATATTTGTTCTCAATGTAAATATTCCGTTCTGATTTTGGGATTTTCCCCCAATGCAGCAGGTTAAAATGGGATCGAACCCGTTTGCCCGTCCTTATATGACCTTAGCTGTTGATAGGCCGTTAAACACTAATAAACAAACAAACAAACAAACAAAACCTTTTCCAGATTGGTGTACAGAGATGGAACGTGACTACCCACACTTTTGTTATTGGAACAAAACGATGCAGCTGGGGCTACTATTCTTACAGTTTCTCCGTTCGCAACGGGATGGGAACTTTCAGCTATACGTGGACACTCTATGCAGGATATTGCCATGTATGTTCGCGCTAGATCACTACCACTATGCGAGATGGCTGACAGTGCATGTCGCAGACTTAGTACAGCTTCAGAATACATGCCCAAGTACGTTCGCAGAGCTTAGCAAAGGACATGTTGTGACCCAAAAGACGTCAGACAGGTTTTCTGCGATTACCCACGTACATGAACAACTAAATGCCATGGTCAAAGGAGATGGAGGGGCTATTGGCATAACGGAAAATGAAGCAGCGTTGCGACGGTGGATGGTAGCTGAGAACTCTGAAAAGGCACACACTGTAGACGACCGTCATCACGAACAACGAGCAAGCAGGCAAAATGCATTTGCATGTGATGTGAAAAATGTAGTCCGAGTAATTGACGAGATGGGAAATCCATTAGCTGATGAAAGCTGTGAGCTATATAGCTTGGATAACACACTGAACCAGGGAAACAAATCAGACCTGATTGGTTGTCTTGAAAGTCTAGCTCCTCGTCCAATTGAAATACCCCTCAATACCCCTCGTTGAAGTAAAAATCATAGATGGCGCTGCCCTGGTACACACTTTAGATCCCAGGAAATCCACCGTGGCTGTGACATCATTCAGTTACTATGTACCAAGTTCAGATACATTCATGCACATTCTATTTCATTACATTTAGGGGCCGAGGGTTCGTGGACATTGCCTTTCCTACATGCAGTATCTGGCTGTGATACAGTCTCCTTCATCCAAGGAGAAGGAAAGAAGACGGCCTGGGACGTGTAGCGTTCTCTGCCACATCTGGAAGAGGTGTTCAACAAAATGGCACATTCACCTGACACAGTATCCGATGATGTTCTGTCCGAAGTGGAGAGATACTTCGTGCTACTGTACAGTAGGACAGCAACATGGAATACAGTGAATGATGCCCGTAAACAAATGTTTGCCCATGGAAATCGGAAGTTGGAAAACATTCCACCAACAGCAGGGGCTGTGAAACAGCATGTTCGGCGAGCTGCGTACCAAGCTGGTCACGTCTGGGGGCAGGCACTTGTCCCAAATACAACGCTGCCTTCGCCAGATGAATGGGGATGGGCAAGAAAAAATGATGGAAGCTGGTCACCGCTATGGACAACTCTCCCCGAGGCATCAGAAGCATGTCGCGAACTTATAAAGTGTCGCTGAAAAAAGGATGCTCTGGAAAGTGTAAATGTTCTAATGCAAGCATCCCGTGTACACAGCTATGCTTATGTGCAGGACAATGCTCGAGAGATTGATACAAATGGGATCTACCATGTATGTACATTGCTTCAGCAAACGGGACAGTCTAACAGTTTATTGAGCGGCTCCCATAGCCTTTTATCGCTCAACCAAGTGTTTCCCATATCGCAGCATGTGCTATACATACATATCTGTTATTGTGGCTTTTATTGTCAGCCATTTGAAATATAAAGATAGCTGTAGCCATTAAATGAGCTAGTGTTATAAATTGTATTTATTTTCGGTTTATTGGCCAATAAGCATTGGCATATGTATCCAGACCATAAAATGTGTAAGTCTCACATGCCGAGATATGGGGAAACAACTTCTATAGGCGGCCATTTTGAAACTAAAAATGGTTACATCTGCTGAATAAGTTACTATTATGATTATTGTTCGCAATTTGTATATTTACCGTGACAACATTGGTAATATATATCAGAATTCAACTTCTATGAGTCAATTGTCAAGATTTGTGGAAAATCCAAATTTATTGGCGGCCATTTTGAAAATCAAGAAGATTGCGTGGACAAATGCCTAAATTTAATTAATTCCAATGTGCATGTGTTTCCTGGGACTGACAGCAGAGCATAAACATGCGAATTGAGTGTCAATGATACTTGTATATAACTATATCGACAACAAATATATATTTTTGGCGGCCATTTTGAAATCCGCCTTTTTGAACCGGAAGGAGGCATTTTATCGATTGTCTCCTCGACTCACATTTTTCAGTATACTCGAAAACCCCTGTGTACCAAATGTCATGCTTACCGCCGGAAGTGCACTACTTTGGCGCTTATCGATGCCACTAGTTGGCCTGTCATTTGTAATGTATTAGCATGTCCAACATCTTACATGTTTGTCTTCATATTTTTGGAACATACCCCGTATCGCGTCAAAAACAGCCGCGATGATCATACTTTATAATCAGTCTATAATATATTTTTTCAGGACAAGCATTTAATTAGCATAAATAACTAGAAGACATCATGCCTCATTTGCATATGAAAATAGCCTGATACCACCGCGCGTCACTATCATTAAATACATATTACTAAATGAGTATATCTGTATAGAGGGCACTTGTAATTTTTAGAACTGGTGGAATAGTGACAATTATACATTTGTTTAATTCATATAAAGAACATTGTGTGCCTACTGAGTGGGCATGTACAGTCGAACCTCCACGAACGGCCACCTCTCTACAACAACACCCTCTCTATAACAGCCGCCATTTTATATCCCAAATGGATGATTTCCTCTGTATCTAACCCTTAGACTGATGAGCATGAAAATTGTCGTCTGCTGTTGCTTTTGCCTTCTTTATCAATACAAACATGTTTTGACAGCATTTTAGAATCATTTCAGTTGGAAATGATTCTAAAATGTTGCCAAATCATGTTTTTGATGAGAATTTTTCGAAGAAAATAAATAAACAGCGGACGACAAAATTTAATTCAGCATTATCCTCCCTACAACAGCCACCTCTCTACAACAGCCAGTTTTGTGTCTTCCCATGGGTGGCTGTTGTAGAGAGGTTGAACTTTGCCTTTAAGTTTCAATGACCAACTAGCGGTCAATGTCAACGCAGATCACGTTGCGTATGATCAGTTTGCTACGGAGCCCCGCAGGGGACATGGATGTTTTTATTAACTGGTTCGCACGAAATAACAATTCGTTCCGTCAATTTAACAATTTGTTCCCTCGAACTAACGATTCGTTCCCACGATATAACAACTCGTTCCCTCGAATTAACAATTCGTTCCCACGAAATGACAATTCGTTCCCTCAATTTAACAATTCGTTCCCACGATATAACAATTCGTTCCCACGAATTAACAATTCGTTCCTATGGGAACGAATTGTTAATTGAGGAAACGAAATGTTAATCCGTGGGAACGAATTGTTAATTCGTTGGAACGAATTAATAACAAACAGAATTATACGTCCCCTGCGGAGCTCCGTAGTTGGCGCAATGTGCAACATTATCTGCGTCTACAATAGCTGGAAAAGCGACATTATCACTTGTAAAAAATACGTGTCCTTTTCAGCAAAAAAACATATTTGCCCATTCTGTAGCATAAAATGCATAACATGCTACCTGATAAATATATGATCATAATGTATCTTGTACCATGCTGCTGTCTTTTGATGTCACGTGTATCAGGTTTGGATCGACTAGCCTCGGATTTCATATGCGTTTCCTAGCCTTTGCCTGATAAAATTGATATTCAAAGACAAACGCCTTTATTTTGTATTATCAGGCAATGTGTTGTGCTACGAACTGCATAAATAACAAGGTGTATGATCACGTGGTACTAACACCAACAACAAGTACCGATTCAAAGTACTTATTATTTTATAGTTTCCTTATTAAGTAACATATTTTGATGAAATATGGCGCATCAAACGCATCTTGTTAAGCTGCATTTGGTGATCTCTGTATTTCCGCCCAAACTTCTGTCGTTTTTGCGAAGAATCGATTTCCGTGTCTCCGACACGGAAATCGATTCTTCGCAAAAATGTCATAAGTCGGTGCCAAACTCCATAGACCACCAAATGCAGCTCATGAAGACGCGTTTGCTGCGCCATATTTCATCAAAATCCGTTGCATATTGTTAGGCTATTAGTTAAACCCTGGTTGGCAGTTTAGAGTAGACTAAGCAAGATAAACGTTTCATTCTTTAATTAGTAATGATCAGGATGGCATCCACAAGTATTTAATTCAAGGACTAGACTAATACATAAGGGAGATAATTAATGTAGTACTAACTGAGTTTCTAACAGAGTAGTGTCCCTTTGACTAAGGCAAATGGCTGTTGGTAGATTGGCGAATTTTGATTCTGATAAACGTGAATCGTCTGCTGTCACTGGGTGACCGAGGTGCTGAAATGAGCCAGTCTCCCTTCTTATATAGACACTGGATCTGACAGTCAGCCAATCGGATGGCTAGGACATTCTGACAGTCAGCCGTTTCATTGGTTGGAACAGAGCGCTGACTGTCAAGTTTCCGCCATCTTGGATTTTAAAGTTACATTTTTGGGCTTTAGACTAGAAATACAGCGTAGATAGCTCACAAATCGTGACGGTCAGATGTACAGACAATTCTACATGTCAAAATACACCAGGTAAGTGTACAACTCTGGAGATAAACATGCATTTAATGAGTGACCGCCAGCCAGAAAGGCTGCGTGAATCGACAGTCAAATAATGGCGGTCACGAAACTTTGCGAGCACCGCCGAACAAATAATTAGAATAATGGAGCTATAAGAACGTTTGAGGTATGATCACCTATGTAAATACTTAGGAGAAGTGTTGAGCTACCAAAATATATCGGTATGTCACCATGGTAACGAATATCCAGTCCAAACTGGCCTAATAAAGGTGGTCACGTGACCTCCAGCGAAGTTTCAAATCAATGTCAACAGTCGACAATGGCCATTCCACGGCATGCTGTTGTGATTGACACGGCAGAAGGTGAATAGTATGGCTTATATAGCAGTTATGTAGCACACCACCTACAATATTCATCTGATCTGGCAAATCACTCAGTAGATAAAGTAGTTAAGATTTTTATGACAGCTGGAGAATGGAACGCTCCATTTGACAGCTAAAGTAAGGATCATTTCCTTACAATATTAAGGAAAATGTCACATGATACTTACTTTGGAGTGGGCGACGTTGTTGTTGTTGTAACCACGTGATCATAGACGTTGAATAATATTGTTTTTATCGAATGAGAAACACGGATTCCTTTACAGTGTGCCATAACAGTGACGCCTTTCGGTGGAGTCACATACCGTCAGTTGACCTATGAAAGTATTTTCGAAAACTGATTGACCGTTATACATTGTATCGATATCACTGTCTGAGTGATACACCATTATGTTGTCAGTCAGTGTGTATGTGGCTGTGACTGGAAAAATGGAGCTTAAATCCAGACCAGCATGTGCATTCCACACAGTCTAATCAGGATCTGCACTGGTCTCCATTCCATCAATGAAACACTTCATACTTCTAACAAGCAATATATGATCGTACTTGCATGGTCTACATCACTCATCTGGTTGTCCTCTGACACCATACTCTAACAAGCAATAGATCAGTATCATGCTACATTACTGTTTGATCAGGACTGCACTGTCGCCATCCATCAATGACTCATATTCTGCAACAAGCAATATAGATCGTACCATCTATGGGTCTACTGTTTGATCAGGACTGCATGGTGCCATTCCTTCAATAACAACACTTACTTCAACAAGCAATATAGATCAGTATCATGCTACATGGGTCTACTGTTTGATCAGGATCTGCACTGGTCGCCATTCCATCAATGAAACACTTCATACTTCTAACAAGCAATATAGATCAGTATCATGCTACATGGGTCTACTGTTTGATCAGGATCTGCACTGGTCACAAATCCCAAAAGCCACATTTCTCCAGTCACATCCACATAATTGGTCAATTCGCAGTTAGCTACACGATAACATACACAATGGTTATGAATACTCACTTATATTAATGGCCTTCTCCTGTCATTAGAAGTCCAAAATAAATACATGTACCAGAAAGTTGTTCCACGACAAGTGATTATTTCTGTAAAATCCCATGCCTTATTAGTATATATTTAATTAAGTTATAAACATGCAATCGTGTCTACCGTAACGTATTGCTGAATAAATATTGTTTAAAGTAAAATACAAACCTTCCTGTTACTGCCACATGTTGTTGCTGAGTGCTATAATATTAAACAACTGCGCATTATGCGTACGTAGTCTGTGATGCATATTAACCAAACATTAATTAACCAAAAGTACTAGTTCCGGTAACAAGAGCGAGAAGTAAGTACGCAGTTGTATGACGCTTTAACAAAACATGGATTACGCGTACCACAACTGAGAAAGTAGTTTTTTAATTAGACGCATGCGCATTGTTACGTGCACGGAATGTTACATCGGTACAGGATCAATTATTCACTCGCTTTAATTTCCAAAGACCAACTAGCGGCCATTGTAGACGCAGATCAGGTTGCGCCATGCGCAACCTAATCTGCGCCTACAATGGCTGTAAAGGCGACGAGATATGTATTCCTGCGCTCAGAATCTCAAGTAGCTTTTCTAGGAACAGGCCACAAGATTGGAAGTTTATTCGTTTTAGTCCATTTTTAAAGGCACTGAGTTTCCAATAATGTTGAAAGGGATTGATAAAACACAATTTAAGTTTAGTTGTATATCTAAACTCAAGGGTACCAAGTATATCGACAAAAACAATCGGTGATAGGTAAAAAAATAATACTAAAAAGCAGCATGAGAAACAATTACGGGCGCTCGAATTTTGTATGCATTTGATAGTTAATATTTAAAATTAATTTTATTTTCTTTAAATGTATTCAATTTATAGTGTCTAGAAATGGAATGTGTGTGTAGAGTGGGTATAGTAGTATCATGTCACAGCTAAAAGGCGTTAGGTTTCACAAAATATGTTTCCTAACACGGTAATAGAGGAAATGTGTATCACAGTATGTGACAGAAGCACATCATCATCACAGGTGGAAGACTGAGACCTATATACCAGAAAATTCCCAGCAGCACCCCACCAACCAATTTTAAATTCGTGGGTGGAGTAACTTTTCAGAACTGACCATTAGTGGGTTGGATAACTATTGGAAACTGGCAATTTCTAGAACATAGGTCCGAGTCTACCACGTGTGACCATCATTAAGATTTGACAGGTAATTTACGAAAACTTGTATATCATTTTTTGAAACCACTAACGGCCAAACAATGGCGATGCGACAGATGCCAGAGCCGGGACCGTGTCATTATGACCGACTGGAGAACAGGGTGGATCATGATGAAATAAGCCCGGTCTTATCCTATCACGATTCAATTATTCTTTTCATTGCATAACATGGACGTTCGCAGTGTATTAACACAGTGTAATAAAATCATATTACACTAGTGTAATAAATATCACCACTCATGTAAGATCCTCTATATACAAAATGTATTTTATTATTACACTAGACTTAAAGGTACATGCCCACTCAGTAGGCACAAACTGTTCTTATAGGAAGTATATAAGTGTATAATTTTGTCACTATTTCACCAATTACGAATGCCCGCTATACAGATATAATCATTTGGTAATATTTAATTTCTTCGTTCCCACGATATAACAATTCGTTCCCACGAATCAACAATTCGTTCCCACGAATTAACAATTCGTTTCCACGATATTACAATTCGTTTCCACGAATTAACAATTCGTTCCCACGGATTAACAATTCGTTCCCACGGATTAACAATTCGTTCCCACGGATTAACAATACATTCCCATGGATCAACAATTCGTTCCCACTAATTAACAATTCGTTCCCACGATATAACAATTCGTTCCCACGGATTAACAATACGTTCCCACGGATTAACAATTCGTTCCCACGGATTAACAATTCGTTCCCACGGATTAACAATTCGTTCCCACGGATTAACAATACATTCCCATGGATCAACAATTCGTTCCCACTAATTAACAATTCGTTCCCACGATATAACAATTCGTTCCCACGGATTAATACGTTCCCAGGATTAACAATCGTTCCCACGGAATTAACAATTACGTTCCCACGATTAACAATTCGTTCCCACGAATTAACAATTCGTTCCCAGAATTAACAATTCGTTCCCACGATATAACAATTCGTTCCCACGAATTAACAATTCGTTCAACCGGATTAACAATTCGTTCCCACGAATTAACAATTCGTTCCCTCAATTTAGCAATTCGTTCCCATGAAATAACAATTCGTTCCCATAGGAACGAATTGTTAATTCGTGGGAACGAATTGTTATATCGTGGGAACGAATTGTTATATCGTGGGAACGAATTGTTAATTCGTCGGAACTAATTGTTAAATTGAGGGAACGAATTGTTATTTCGTGGGAACGAATTAATAAATAAAAGAATTCTACGTTCCCTGCATTGTTGTTGCACTTTCGGGGTGAAAAGTCGAAAAATGCGAAATATCCCAAATATCAGCCACAATAAGAAGTAGACAGTTCTCATTTCCATTTCAGCTTGCGCTGCAGTTCCTGGGAATTGCTTAGCACATGGACATTAGCGGTTAACTATGAACGCCTTTACTGCCTCGTCATACTTCCAGCGGTGATGTCCTGTATTGTCGGCGTGATATTTTATACAAACATCTATATATTATTTGCCGACTTTGTGTTAGCATTTGCTAACGTCTTTATATTGTGTACGAACGTCTTTGTGTTGTTTACAAACGTCATTATATTATATACACACACCTTTATATTATTTGCCGACTTTGTGTTATTATTTACTAACGTCTTTATATTGTGTACGAGCGCCATTGTATTATGTATGAACGTCTTTATATTATATACACACACGTTTATATTATTTGCTCACATTGTGTTATTAGTTGCTAACGTCTTTATAGTATGTACGAACGTCCTTGTATTGTGTACGAATGTCTTTATATTATATAGCCTGCACACACCTTTATAATATTTGCCGACTTTGTGTTATTATTTTCTAACGTCTTTATCTTGTGTAGCAACGTCTTTGTATTGTGTACGAACGTCTTTATATTATATACACACACCTTTATAGTATATGCCGACTTTGCATGCATTGTGTTATTATTTGCTAACATCTTTATATTGTGTACAAACGTCTTTATGTTGTTTCGTTTCGTCGTTATGTCAATAATCGTTATTATGGGTCATATCCAGCGGGGTGAATGTGTGTGTACACCGGCTACGTCAAGGTAAGGAAACACTAAATGATGCCCAGGTGATATAGGTTATAACACACCAAATAGTTTGTGTCGAGCCCGCTTGCGGAAAGCGAGGCATATTGATCAAAATGACATCCGGGTGTCCGTCCGTCCGTCCGTGCGTCCGTCCGAAAGCTGCGTTAAAGTTTTTAAATAAATGTACCTTATATCTCTGTAACCGTAAGTCAGATTTGCTTGAAAATTCGTATGCTTATTGGTCATCATCCCTATATTTATTCTGTGTTCCACTCATGCGGGTCCTGTGACCCAAGGTCAAGGTCAAATTACTTAGAAGTTTGCGTTAAAGTTTTTGTCCAAATTTGCGTTAAACATTTCACTTACCTACTATGTCTGTAACCGTAAGTCAGCTTTGTTTTAGACTTCGTATGCTTATATGCTGCCTCTGTGCCCGAGGTCAATGGTAAAGGAGTTAGAAGTTTGCATTAAAGTTATGGTCAAAAATTGCATTAAAGTGTTCAGGTACCTACTTTCTCTGTAACCGTATGTCGGATTGGCTGGAAACTGTATATGCTTATTAGTCATCATCCATATATTCATTATCTGTCCCATGCATGCAGCCACTATGCTCATGGTCAATGTCAACTGAGTTAGAAGTTCACTTTGTTATTAGCCGATCTATTTATAGATCGGCTAATATATTGATCATCCATCGAATTCTGAGGAAGTTTTGTAGCAACCCTTTTCTCCGCTATTCGGTAATCTACGAACGCGAATTTTGCTGTATCACTTCCAAATTGCATCAACCGATAAAGTTTGCAATTTTGACAATTATCTCCGTTTAAAACTTGAAATATAGCCAAATAACACAATTTTGAATACGTAATGAGCTGAACGCCGGAAGAGATTTAACCCGGAAGTTATTGTTGTTGAAGTCCATAGTTGGCTCTAATGGCCATATACGCCAACATATGCCGATTATTGGGCTAATTTAAAGCTTTTATTTATTAAACAGAACAAGTTTCAGCCACGTATAATCGCGTAAAATGTGTTTATTCTGCTAATTTATAATCGACCTCTGCTCAAAATCTCCTCCGACTAAATGATTATGATGTCATTCTGTCTAATAATATTGACCAATCAGTGTGCATAGATGCGTCTATGCACCGAAATAGCCGTGTAGAAATCCATTCTTTTGTTGGCTTGGAATTTCCAATAAAATGGCGGAAAATACGGAAATAAGAATGAATGTGAATGTAATTGGATTTCACCAATAACAATTATACCAAAAGAAAGCTTGTTCAATTTTTTTCAAATGATATGCAGGCTACCAAGAGGTAAAATAGCAATACATGATAGTAATTACATGATTAAGCAGGACAGTAACACATTTACTGCAGTAATCATATCCCCTGGCAGTGGCTGTGTAGATAAGCCATTTAGGTTGGGGCATGATAAGGGTTAACCTGTTATGTTCCATTAAGAAGTAATAAGCTTATGGCAAATCATATTACTTTGGGGCCGAGCTACTAAAGTGACTGGTGTGGCATGGAAATATTGAGTTCTGATTTTGGGAATTTTCCTCATCGTGGACCCGTTTAATGCGGGATAGTACAACCCGTTGGCCCGGCCTTAAATGACCTTAGCTGTTGATAGGCCGTTAAACACCAATACTCACTCGTTCATTCATCCCCCCCGAGACTCAGTAACTACTAAAATGCGGACGTATATTGAACCCTGATTTGATCGGCTAATAACATCATGCTCTGCATGACTTTTCATTTGTATTTTTCATAACTCATCAACCACTTCACCGATTTCGATAATATTCGACCAAAATGTGCGTCTATGGATGATTCTTTGTTTTGCATACCACCCACGTCCGACCGCCCAATGTCAAGGTCACTGAGGACTTGATTATTTTTATTTTGTATCAAGGCTGTCAGCGAGTGGATTAGCTTTGTTTAACGATGCCAGTTCTTGTTTTTCAATGTATCTGTTGCTACATTATATATATCTTGCCCTGAGATCACCAGATGCCTCGCCGGGCTCGAAATGCAGGATGCGGCCTTCTGGTACTATATAATCTAACAGAATACCATCCAATAAGGCCAGTCTCTCCAACTTTCACTATTCGTATGGATGCTGTGGGACCTACTTGTAGATGACCTGCAGCCACTCTGTACTGGTTCAGCATGAATTAAACAATAGGTTCGCTTACTCCTAGAAAGAAAAATGCAACTTCGCATTTTTTGGCCACGGAAACTATGTTTACATCACGTGACCAACTGTGTCTGTGACCTCAAAACACCCGCACTATGTTTTTTTTATACCGGACTACTTTTGCGTAACCCCTTGGCGATTTCGCACCATTAATATTATGTAACCTATACAAAAGTAGTCCGGTATAAACAAATAGTGCGGGTGTGTTGAGGTCGCAGACACAGTTTGCTTGTAAATCGTGAACCATTACTACCCACTGTCACTGGAGGAACATGTTGGGTTTTCAGCATATGTGTAGCATTTAAAAGACTGAGCCTGTTGGTCACGTGAGGGAAACAGTTTCCGTGGCGAAATAATGTAAACTAGAAATTATATTTGTAAAACATGGATATGCCCCCATTGCATACTGGACTCTAACTGTGTAAAAAAGAAAATGTTAAATTTACACAAAATTCAAAGTTATTTCAGAAAGTCTTACAAACATTTTGACGTAAAAATGGCTTTAAGCACCATTTTGAAGGTCACAAGGGTCAAGGTCATGTCATTGGTGGTGTAATTGCATCGCTCATGTTCAGGTGAACAAACTCTCCAAATATTAAAGTAATCCTTCAAATTATTCTGAAGATATTACATGATGGAGAAACTCTACAAACATATCGACGTAATAAAATGGATTAAGTTTTTCAGCGAATGTTTGAAGGTGACAAATTTCAAGATCGTGTTAATGGTGGCGCGAGTAGTTTGTGACAAATGTTCAGGTGATCCAAGTGTCCAAGTATGAAGCAATCCTTCGCGTACTATTGAAGATAGTACATGTTGGAGAAACTCTTACAAACTTTTCGACTTTTGACGTAAATGTACACGGACGGACGGACGGACGGACAGAACCTCAAGAGCAAAGCAATTCGCATAGGGGACAAAACAATATTGGGGTACATGACAAGGTTGGATATTTCTTTATTAGCAGTAAATGAACATATAGTTTAATTCATGCAGAACCAGTACAGACCAGTTACAGAACTACTTGTGCATACCCCCTTGGCAATTCCGCACCATTTAATATTCTCTAACCTAAGGAGAACTCAATGGTGGTGGCCCACCTGAAGTAGCCGGTGTACAGACAAATTCTCCCCGCTGAATATGACCCATAACAACGATGACTGACATAACGACGAAACGAAACAACATAAAGAAATTTGTACACAATATAAAGGCGTTAGCAAATAATACCACAAATTCGGCATATAATATAAAAGTGTGTATATATAATATAAAGACGTTCGTAAACAATACAAAGACGTTCGTACACAATATAAAGACGTTCGCAAATAATAACACAATGTGAGCAAATAATATAAAGGTGTGTGTACATAAAATAAAGACATTCGTAAACAATACAAAGACGTTTGTACACAATATAAAGACGTTCGCAAATAATAACACAATGTGAGCAAATACTATAAAGGTGTGTGTACATAATATAAAGACGTTCGTAAACAATACAAAGACGTTTGTACACAATATAAAGACGTCAGCAAATAATAACACAATGAGAGCAAATAACATAACGATGTGTGGATGTAATATAAAGACGTTCGTAAAGAATACAAAGAGGTTCGTACACAATATAAAGATGTTAGCAAATAATAACACAAAGTTTGAAAATAATATAAAGGTGTGTGTATATAATATAAAGACGTTCGTACACAATACAAAGACGTTCGTACACAATATAAAGACGTTAGCAAATAATGACACAAAGTCGGCAAATAATATAAAGATGTTTGTATAAAATATAACGCTGACAATACATGACATCGCCGCTGGAAGTATGACGAGGCAGTAAAGGCGTTCCATTATGGAACGCCTTTACTGCCTCGTCATACTTCCAGCGGTGATGTCCTGCATTGTCAGCGTTATATTTTATACAAACATCTTTATATTATTTGCCAACTTTGTGCTAATATTTGCTAACGTCTTTATATTGTGTACGAACGTCTTTGTATTATTTATCCCGTCAACTATGTCGCTACTAGACGTGAAAAGCAGGTACGTGTATTTTTTCTCGTTCACGTCTAGTAGATACGTCATTATGTATGACGTTACGTCATTATGTGAATGATGTAACACGATAATCTTGTCGCTTCAGAAGACAAACTTATGAGGCCACAAATGCATTTTTAGAGACATTTGAACAACTTTGATGTGGTTAACGGGATAAATAGAATATTATTATAGTGTCATGAACGTGAATAAATATCTGACTCGGCTCGAAATCAGGATGCGCTCGGCAAGCCTCGCCCATCCTGATATCTCAGCCTCGACAGATATTTATTCACGTTCATGACACTATACTAATATTCTCTATATACACACACCTTTATATTATTTTTCAACTTTGTGTTATTATTTGCTAACGTCTTTATATTGTGTACGAACGTCTTTGTATTGTTTACGAACGTCTTTATATTATATACACACACCTTTATATTATTTGCTCATATTGTGTTGTTATTTGCTAACTTCTTTATATTATGTACACACACCTGTATATTATTTGCTCACATTGTGTTATTATTTGCTAACGTCTTTATATTGTGTACGAACGTATTTGTATTGTTTACGAACGTCTTTATATTATATACACACACCTTTAAATTATTTCCTCATATTGTGTTATTATTTGCTAACGTCTTTATATTGTGTACGAACTTAGTTTAAATGTTTATGAACGTCTTTATATTATATGCACACACCTTTATGTTATATGCCGACTTTGTTGTATTATTTGCTAACGTCTTTATATTGTTTACACACGTCTTTATGTTGTTTCGTTTCGTCGTTATGTCAGTCATCGTTATTATGGGTTATATTCAGCGGGGAGAATTTGTCTGTACACCAGCTAATTCAGGTGGGCCACCACCATTGCTTTTTCCTGTAGGTTAGACAATACTAAATGGTGCGAAGTCGGCAAGGGGTTATGCAAAAGTAGCCCGGTATGAAAAAAAACATAGTGCGGGTGTTTTGAGGTCACATACACAGTTGGTCACGTGATGTAAACATAGTTTCCGTGGCCAAAAAATGTAAACAATATTGGAGGACATGGCGAGGTTGGATTGTTCTTTCTAGGAGTAAGTGAACCTATTGTTTAATTCATGATGAACCAGTACAGACTGGCTGCAGGTCATTAGCAAGTAGGTCCTATAGCATCCATACGAATAGTGAAAGTTGGATGGGATTCTGTTAGATTATATAGTACCAGATGGCCGTGGCCTGCATGTCGAGCCCGCCTAGGTATCTGGTGATATCAGAGTAAGATATATATAATGTAGCAACAGATACATTGAAAAACAAGAACTGGTATCGTTAAACGAAGCTAATCCCCTCGCTGACAGCCTTGATAAAACATTAAAAAGAATCAAGTCCTCCTTGACGTTGGGCGGTCGGACGCGAGTCGTATGCAAAACAAAGCACCATCCATAGACGCACATTGTGGCCAAATATTATCACAATCGGTGAAGCGGTTGATGAGTTATGGAAACAAGAAAAACAAACTTTAAAAAGTTTTGCCTTACAAACAAGGTGAACTTCTAACTTAGTTGACATTGACCTTGGGCACAGTGGCTGCATGCATGGGACAGAGAATGAATATATTGATGATGACTAATAAGCATGCATATACAGTTTCAAGCCAACCCGACTTACGATTACAGAGAAAGTAGGTACCTGAAAACTTTAATGAAAATTTTGACGAAAACATTAATGCAAATTTTGACAAAAACTTCAATGCAAACTTCTAAATATTTTACCCTTGACCTTGGGCACAGGGGCCGCATGATGACCAATACGCATACGAAGTCTCAAACAAATCTGACTTACGGTTACAGAGATAGTAGGTATGTGAAAAGTTTAACTCAAATTTGGACAAAGACTTTAAAGTAAACTTCTAAGTCATTTGACATTGACCTTGGGGCACAGGGGCCGCATGAGTGGAACACAGAACTATATGGATGGATGATGACCAATAATCATACGAAGTTTCAAGAAAATCTGACTTACAGTTACAGAGATATAAGGTATTTAAAAACTTTAACGCAGCTTTCGGACGGACGCACGCAGGCACATACGGACGGACGAACGCACGGAAACCCGGACGTCATTGTGATCACTATGCCTCGATTTCCGCAAGCGGGCTCCACAAACACTATTTGGTGTGTTCTAACCTATACCCCTGGACGATTTTGCACCATTTAGTGTTTGCTTACCTTGACGTAGCCGGTGTACAGACAAATTCTCCCCGGTGAATATGACCCATAATAACGATGATTGACATAACGACGAAACGAAACAACATAAAGACGTGTGTACACAATATAAAGATGCAAAGTCGGCATATAATACAAAGGTGTGTGTATATAATAAAAAGACGTTCGTACACAATACAAAGACGGTCCTACACAATATAAAGACGTTAGCAAATGCTAACACAAAGTCTGCAAATAATATATAGATGTATGTATAAAATATATCCGTGATAATACAGGACATCACAGCTGGAAGTATGACGAGGCAGTAAAGGCATTCCATATTCCATAGTTAACTGTAATTACGTTGTGCTGTCTGATAAAGTAGTTCGAAAACAGGAAGCACAACCCGGATGAAAAATGGAATATTGCTGTTACTTGTAATGAGTTGCACATGTGAATTATGGTGGATAACGAACGCCATGCCCAGATTCAATATAATACTATTTACAACCAAGCCTTGTTGATGGTTCCAAATCGAAATAAAACAAAACTTAAAACTTTAATTGGGTAAAATAAAATCACACTACTGTTTACACATCAACAGACTGTAATGATTGTATAGTTTTCTTCGAAATGAAAACATGTCTTTGCATTTCATTAGAATTGTCTCCTTGGAGACAATTCTAATGAAGTACCAAGACATATTTTTATGGAAAATAAGAAAAATATGCTATATTTGTGGTCGGTTTATTGTTTTCTGCTAAAGGTATCACAAAATTGTTATTGCTTTTTGATACTCGCTACTTCTGATTTCAATTGCGTTTTTGGCAATTTTAATTGGGTATTTAAGCAAATACGCAGCTTATCGTGTAAACAGTATTTGATTTAATTAAAAAACGATGTTTTCGTTGGTTTAAACGTACCTCGTTTAAACCAACAGAAACATCGTGTTCGATTGCCACGTTTAAACCAACGGACATATCGTTTTGTGATTTAAAACAATAAAGAAAACGATGTCAAAAATAGCTGTAAACATTATGCAATCGTTCGGTTGTGGGACCTTGATTACACGTAAGTGCGAATTTAGGATCGTCTGGAACTTTCACTTGATGGATTTACATGCCACATATGCTCCATAAATGTAAATCCAATCAATTGTTTACAAGAAAACGATTTACAGATTATCATAATTCTGCACTTACGAAAATTTTAGTCGTACGAAGTTTAGTGAAACGACTGCCCCCTGGGGCCCGTTTCACTAAACTTCGTGGGACTAAAATGTTCGTAAGTGCAACTTTTGACTCGTCTGGAAATTTCAATTGAAGGATTTACATTTATTGAACATAGGCTGCATATGCAGCCTATGTTCGATAAATGTAAATTCAATAATTGTTTACAAGAAAATATTGTTAATGTGACATTTTCAGACTATGATAGTTTTGCACTTACGAACATTTTAGTCGTAATCAGTTTAGTAGAACGGCCCCCTGGTCCCTTGTTGTAAGGTCCGTTTTGTCTCGTGTGGACGAGTTCGTCAGTTTGAACATCAGCACAAACACTGAATGTGTTCAAATGTTAGACTCTTCTATTGATTACATAAGCACAACATCATACATTGAAACTGTACTGATTACGTAATGTTTTTCCTTCAATTTCAATTTCCTCATTAACATAATTATTACGCTACAGGGGGCCGTTTCACTAAACTTCCTACGACTAAAATGTTCGTAAGTCCAACACTATGATAGTCTGTAAATTTCACATAAACATTGTTTTCTTGTAAATAATTATTGGATTTACATTTATTGAGCATAGGCTGCATATGCAGTATATGATCAATAAATGTAAATCCATCAATTGAAATTCTCAGACGATTCTAAATTTGCCCTTACGAACATTTTAGTCGTACGAAGTTTAGTGAAACGGGCCCCTGATTTGTAATACACTCTGTTCTCACACGAAACAGATTTTATGTAATAAACAGTATTTATTGATTAAATGTATTTTTACATGTAAACAACATATACTGTTTATGGATCATCAGTGATGACGTAATATGCTTTTTTTTAACGAGTTTACTAGATTTACAATTTGACCTAGTTTCAGTTATATTTATCTCAAGACAAACACAATATCTAGAGATTTGAATGCAACTATGACAGAGAGGTGTGTTGAAATAAATGTGGCTGTGACTGGAGAAATGGGGCTTGTGTGTTTTTGCGACCAGTGTAGATCCGGATCAGTCTATGCATCCGCACAGTCTGATCAGGATATGCACCGTATGATTCTGCAGATCGTTATCAAGCTACAACATCTGACATTGTGCTATTTGACCAGGAGATACACTGGTCACAAGACCCATACGTCGCATTTCTCCAGTCACTGCCACAAACAATGGTCAGTCGGTGAGAAAGTGAGAGACAGAGATAGAGGACGAGGGATGTAGGTAAATGTGGAAAGAGACTGAGAGAGCAGAGAGAAAGTGTGTGTGTAAGAGAGGGAGAAACAGAGATAGACAGATAGAGAGAAGACGAACCATGCATATAATGGAGAGAGAGAGAGAGAGAGAGAGAGAGAGAGAGAGAGAGAGAGAGAGAGAGAGAGAGATACTTACAGTGTCAGTATGTGATGTTGATAGTCTGGGTCTACTGTATCTGTATAATCAAGAACAGCAGGAACATCATGCAGAGTATGCCCACTACAATGGATATAACAGAATCTTCAGGATACAATTATTAATTTTTATTATACTGAATGTATTACATTATCACAGCCATTTTGGCCGTGATAATGTAATAAATTCAGTATAATAATTATGTATACTTTTAATCATCAACTATATGCAATCGTTAGTTCTATATGCCATAATGAGGGGTGCGTAGCCCCTTTTGGTACGCCGGATTCCGGCTGATTTAGAGGGTATTCCGGATGCCGAGTATGGGTACGCGGTACGCCGCTATCGTAGTATTTCGTCCGCGTACGCCGTTCCCGAAATTAACATGATGCTATATACTGTCATATGCTACGAAAAAAGCAAATATTATATGGTCTTATATGTCTTATACGTATTTCCGAACAGATATCGTCAGGTGTTTGACTTTGACGAACTGTTACAGCAACGAGTCGTATTATTCCGGTTTGAGTTCTCTCCCTTGTCAACTTCCGTTTTTATTTATTCCAGTTCCGGTCATAATTTTGGCACATTTTTTGGGGGATTTTTTTTCACATTCACATTCACATGAACTATTAGGCCTATATCAAACTATTTAAGATTCGAATTAAGAAAAACAGATGGCATTGATAGAAGCAACTAGCCGTCTGTTCTTTCGAGAATCATAACAAGACAAAGTCAAGTGAGCCATGATATCCGTCAAATACAACTACCAGAAAAAAATACATTGCAAGTGCTGTTTTATTGCACCTGTACATTTATGTCAAGGACTGCAACAGTAGTGACCCAACTCCTGACATAAAAGACTCCTAGCACCGGCTTAAGCGAAACTCAATGTAAAGGGTATACACATAGTCGGCGCGGATACAGGGGGGTCCTGAAACACCCCCCCCCCCTGCCCTGCTCCAGGCAAAAAAAGAGAAAAATACGAAAATCTACAATACTCGAATAGTTGGATGAATTTTTTCGTGGCCTAGGTGTCAGGAAATCGCATCTGCGGCGATCTGGCATCTAAAAATGTCCTGGGGGAGGACCCAGACCCCCCTACTTTACGATTTAGCGCTCGCGGAGGTCGGCTATGCCGACTTGTAATTGTAGACCCCCCCCCTGCAATTATTTCTGTATCCGCTATATCTGTGACGTTGGGGTCCGTTGGGGTCCGTTTTACTAAGCTTCGTATGATTAGAAAGTTCGTACGAAGATTTTTGTAAATTTACTTATCATATTAACACGGTTCCGCAATCCTACCAATGAGCTGCTGAATGTGAAACTACGTCACATGACATCACATATATTTCCAGATTCAGGACAAATTTATTCAGTCCTGGCTTTCTAACATAGATACATGTATATCTTCTCGTGGTATTATATAGTATAGGATTCGAACATCCAATCACAGGCTGGCAGTCGAAAAGGGAAGATGGACAGGGACACCGAGAGCGCAAAGAACGTGCGACAAATGTGACAGTGGTGCTATCGGTGACGAGTTTTATGTCCTTTTTGAGTGCAGGCACTATGAAGAAGCAAGAACAAAACACACTAAACCATGTTATTATCGTAGTCTAGGGCAAACACACTCAAATTTAAACATCTGTTTCCAAAAAAAATCTGGAATGCAGTTAAAATACCTAACATTTTCGTTATAAAAACAATTAAAAAACACATTATCATTATGCCGATCAAACTTTGTGTACCCATCATTTAGAGAACAGCAAATAAAGGATTCTTGACAATGATGCCAAAGATACATGTATATACTGAGTCAAACAAGAAACGATACCTGGTACATACTGGTATGTATTTATATAAGTGAAATATCATTTTACCTGAACGTTTGTGTACGAGTACTCCAATCAATTAAACATAATGCCAGTTGAAAAGGTTTCGTTGTCATTATTATCCCGTCAACACAGTGCGAATGTGCCGTGAAACACGGTGCCGTGAAACCTTTTTGATATCCTGTCAATACGACATAATCACTGCGTATGAATATGTGCGGTGTATGGGGTTATTTATTTGCATTTGAAAGCGATTTGTATGTGTTGACGGGATAAATATAATAGTAGGTTCGTGCCGTGAATGGGAAAACATATCTGGCGCGGCACGGAAACGGGATGTGCTCGGTAGAGCCTCGCCCATTTCATAAGCCTTGCCAGATATTTTTCCCATTCACGGCACTAACCTACTATTCTCTATGTATGTACTACGCTGTGGCGTAATTTTTCAGTAAGGGGTCAAATGGAAAGTTCACACACATGTTAGTACCGGGTATGACCACCGTTTGCATCTCTAGGTTAGACCACACTTAATAGTTTTACTATATAATTTAACCTAATGCCATCCAATAAGGCCAGTCTCTCCTACTTTCACTATTCGTATGGATGCTGTGGGACTTACTTGTACATGACCTGCAGCCAGTCTGTACCGGTTCTGCATGAATTAAACAATAGATTCACTTACTTCTAGGAAAGAAAAATCCAACCTCGTTATATCCCCCAATATTGTTTGCATTTTTTAATCACGTGACAAACACTTTCAGTGTTTTCTTTTAAATGATACAAATATGCTAAAAACTGGTGTTAAAAGCACCCCAAAATGTTCCTCAAGTGAAACTGGGTAGTAATGGATCAATATTTGCAAGCATACTGTGTTTTTGGCCTCAAAACGCCGGCACTATTTTCTTTTATACCGGACTACCCCTGGGCGATTTCGCGCCATTTGGTATCATCTAACTGTAATACACGGCGTCGCATGGAACGAATGAGTGTCTGTATCTCACGCTGATCGATGTTGTTCCATTCCTCAAGCAGAGATAATCGTAGTTGACGTCGCCGAATATGACGGTCCTGCTCCGACGTCGTAACACGTGACCGACCAGTAGCCGATTTCACCAACATTGCAAAGTATACAGTAGTATATAGGGGATGAGTTCATTACCGCCACCCATGGTAACCGCGTATGCGCGTGTGTATGCCCTCACATGTATCGAAAAGTATAGCCTGTGAATATGGCGAGAAATATGAAACAAATGCCTTCACCCTCAATATCAACATTGAGGGTGGATTCATTTTTCCGAAGTTTGTAAATTCGGAAAACTGATTAACTAGTAATTATTTAATAATATTATAATTTTTTAAAATTTAATTAATTAATTATTTATTTGGAAATTATGAGAATCTTCAGAACTTAACTGGCAGCTGGGTGTCAGAAGGCACCGCGAGAAGTTCTTCGCGAACAAACCCGCGCGATGGCCCATCATCCAAATAGTAGAGCACAGGCTCATCGGGTTTGGTAATATATCGATCTAGATGATATACATTGAGAGACCACACGGGATCAGTCGCGCGGCGGCGACCACCTTCGAGCTCTCCCGGTTGATAGAGGTACCGGACGGCAACATCAGATGGAAGCCGTTTCTCAGCTAAACCAACGGGGCGCCCGCGCGAGACGGCAGATGGTTTGTGCGACACCATTTTTGCCTTGATGGCATCTACGGGCTTTTTACCAATCAATCTGGTCACCTCCCCGTTCAGTGCGGAGACCACGGCGGGCAGCCTGCTCACCCACTCGGTCGATCGCGAATGAGGGTCTACAAGCTCTTTGGCATATTGGTATCCGAACAGCCGAACAGCCAGGGTTCGATTGAACCGCTCCACGATCCCCTGGTCCCGGTGGATGTTGACGCGGCCGCGTCTAACAGAAACGTTGTGTTTAGCCAATAGATGAGAGACCGCGCCCATGAACTCTCGGCCGGGATCGACCTGGAGAGGATTCGGCCATTTGAGAGGACTCCTCTTATATATTCGGGAAAGAGCCTCGGCCACCTCCTTAGACTCTTTAGTGGCCAACGGCTCAGCCCCCTTATACCGACTCGCTACGTCAACGATTGTCAGTGCGTACTTGTACGTCTTGCGACCGACGCGATCGTGAGGGAGAAACAGGAGGTCAGCTTGGTGGACTTCGTTCGGCACCGGCAAGTCGAATTTCGGCCGCGGAATATTGTGAGGCGCGGGTAAATAGATCTGCCAGATGACCTGCTTCTTGAGCCATTCCTTGGCTGCGTTTTCGGAAACCTTGGTCGCCGCCACGAGGTTCTTGATGGCAGCAAGTCCCTTCCAGTAGCCGCGGGGGCTGTAGTATGTGTTCGCTAGCTTGTGGGTTAGGTGAACCGATAGTTTGGTATCAAGCTTGCGCGTGTCCATCGTATGCGAGGTATTCTATTAGGTCGAACAGTCTCCAACATGCCCTCGCCAGATCGTCCGGTAACTGCGTCGTCGATACTAAATCTTTGTTGGAAGTTTCGCTGCAGCTGCCGGTTAAGGTCTCAAGGAACTCGGAGGAATCTAACATCCGCTTTGCGAAAAGGGTGGCCGCTTTTTCGTCCTCGCGCCACATCTCTAGAGAGTATTGGGCCAGATGGATCAGACCCTTTGCGCCAGCTAAACGGTGTTTAAGGGCCGTGTAGCTTACATCGATCAGAGCAAAATAAAGCTCGTCAACTAACATCGTTCTATATATATATTATTTAAAAAAAGTTTTTTTTTAAATAATTATTGCTTATTGCTTTTGCTTATTGCTTTTCTAATATAGTAGCTGACGAGACCCACCGCAGCCATCCCCACGACGATGAACGCGATCTCGCGGTCTTTTTGGGCCTCTGACGGTACATAGAAATCTGAAAATTGGGGCTCGAGATCCAGCGGCGCGAGAATTTTCTGCGGATATGCCAGCTTGTACTCGCGCATGGCTTCGTCAACGTTCCGGAAAGTTTGCACGGTGTGACTCTCGCGGCGAAGCTCTTCGTTGATCCAGTCCACACGGTTGGTTCGTTTTTCCGCCTATGCTTTCTTTGCGCTATTGAGTTGTTCTGTAGCTAAATCGTGACGCTTTTTCTCCTCACCCGCGTCTGCTCCTATTAACGAGAATAAATAGTTGCTACCGCCGAACGCCGCTGCGCTCACGATTGCACCACCTACTATTACTCCGATCGTAGCCATTTTATTTCCATATATTAGCAGGTAGAATTCCAGCTTTAATTAGATATCTCGGGTCGAAATTGCGGACGCTACATTCAAGGTCACGAGACCTACGTCTCTCGCAGTCATGTCCAATTTGGGAGAGGGCCCTCCGAAGGCCATCTTTGATAGTCGAGCAAACCAGATACTGAGACCCGATATCACCACGGCGTGATAAACCGCATTCACTATCATTTTACCATTGTTTTCAGCCATTATATTTATTGCATATAAAAGGGATCGCGATTAATGTTTAAATGGGCCGCAATCGGTTTCGGAACCGCGGCTGGTTGTCTCGAAAGGTATTTCCGCGCACACAGGGTGCCAACAACTGCCAGGCCACCACCAACAACCCACGGGATGATCCAGGTAGGAGCTACACCACTCCACGATTGCTCTTCCAATTGCGATTGATGTTCCTGCGGTGATTGAACCGCAGCTGTCTTCGGGGGTTTTGGTGTTTCTGCCCCCAACTCCAATTGCGATTGGCTTGGGGGTGCGGCTGGAGCAGCAATCCCCGATTGCAACGACTGTTTGGCCTCTCGAAGCTCGGCGAGTATTTTATCTTGTTTAGCTTTTCGGGTGGCAGCCGCTGCCCGCCCAGCTGCCTGTCTTTTTGGGTTTTTGTGACGTGCAATCGGGTTCAACCGTACCAGCTCAGGAGCGGCTGTTGAGGGTTCATCCAACGTGCTCTGGTTCAACAGTGTTGAGGGCTGTTCCGTCACTCTCGCAGGCGCTTGTCGCTCCAGTTCCAATTCTTCCAATTTCTCCAATCGCGATTGGTGTGTTGATGAATGGATTGGGGGTGCGTCTTGTGTCATCATTTTCTGAGCTTATAGTTTGTGGGCATATATGTCCAAATTGACAGTGCTTAGCCGCGGTCAACGCGGTTATCAGCGGAGCTAAGTACATTCCAAACTTGTGATAAATTGAGCAGCAGACTGTTCTAAGAGTGTGTCCAACAAAAGGGTCAGTCTCTAAATCACCAATCAACCCCGCGGTGTTAGATATAGGGAGAATTGCACTGAAAGTGGTAGCGTACAAATGAATATATCGCCGCCCCAAGAGTTTTCGTCATCTCTACCCCCAATTTGGATTCGTATCGCGCATACATTTTATCAACCTCGACATCTGACATTTTATCCACCTGACAGACTGAGAGACGCCTACCGAAATACTGCTCCGATTGCCCCCCATCAACCAGCTCAGCTAGCTGCTCGCGTCGCGTCGTGTTTTCATTTTCTTTCAGGAAAGATACCGTATCGGCAGTCGGTCCATCTTTCAGGAAAGATACCGTGTCGGCAGTCGTATCATCTTTCCTGAAATATATCTTGTCGGCAGTCGGAGCGACTGTTTCTTCCATTAGCTGATCGAGAAGTTCGTCGCAGTTCATTATTCCAACAGTGTTGGGTGTACTATTCTGACTAGTCTTATAAGTTTAACATCAAACTGTTTGTAATTAATTTTAAGAAATTATAAAATTAATTATGAGTAACTAGTAATAATTCAGTAGATATTAGTAGATATTTAGTAGATATTAGTAGATATTAGTAGATATTAGTAAATATTAGTAAATATTTAGTAGATATTAGTAGATATTAGTAGATTATTCAGTAATTCAGTAATTCAGTAATTCAGTAATTAATTGATAACTTCATAATTTGTGGGTTGATCAGTCTTTAACAGCTTGACGTGCTTAGTTCCCGAAAGCATCTGTCGAACCTCCAGGTGCTCCTTGCGCGTTGGGATAACGTCGTTCTCTCGAAGACATTCATCGAATGAGTCTCGGTCCTTGCAGTGAAAGCGGGCGACCCATTTCGTTTGCTCGCGCAGATCCTTGAGGACGGCGTTGTACTTATGAGTGGAGATCCATACGCTTTGCCCCGCATGGCGGCCAGAAAATGCGAGCTCGGTGAGCATGTCCTTCTTTTTGGTCATCGCCGCCTTGGCCGAGCAGTCGTCAATCACGTATAGGGTGGGCTCGCCCTGTAATCTTTTGTAGAAGCCGCGCAACCAATCGTGAAGCCTATCACCGGGGTCAATAACGTATACCTCAGGGTCGGTCCATATCCACGGGCGCCTCGGATAAGTATCGTTGTGCCGCACAGTGGGGCACAGGATCACAATTTGTCGAAAGATATCGCGGTAGGACCCCTGGAGCAAGTCGAGGATGAAAACCGTTTTTCCGCATCCTGTCTGCCCACATATTATGGCAGAGTGGGCATCACAAACTTTATTTTTATTTAAATCTTTGGATTTAGTAGAGTGCTGAGACGTATCGACCATCTTCAATGTTGAGTTGTGCGTCTGTGATTATATATAGATACACGTTCAATGCGCCAGCTCCATCCGCCTCTTTGGTTATCTGGATCGTCACACCCTCGCTAGCGTTCTCAACTTGGCGTCCACTACCGTGCATTTGGTCGTCGTCGCTGACTCGCATGTCCAGCCATAACGCGTATTTGCTAGTCAGGAACTGCGCGAGGGAGACGTCAGAGAGCTGCAGGTATTTGGCAAACGCAGCAACCTCCGGGGAGCGCTTAGAGCCGGCAGCAAACTGCTCTCTGGCTTCGTCCCACTGCTGGTGTGCGCGAAGGCCCTGGCTGTAGAGTTGATTGGGAACTCCCTCGATCGTCACCTCGGCCTTCGTGATTTTGGGGTTATATAATTTGTCGGTTTTTGTAACCCCGAGCTCGATCCGACCCTCCTCGAACAGCACCAGTATGCCTTTCATCGAGCGTGCGGGGACATTGACGTTAATATTCCACAATGTGTCGCTTTTGTCTTTCTTCATCTTGCGATGGCGAAGAACTCGGTCGTAAAGTATATCAACGCGCCCGGCGTACTGGGTTCTGATCAATCGCGCGAGTTCAGGCATCGTGACCATGTCGTACTCCAACGAAACATTTTCGATCGTATACGTCGATGCCATGTCGGTGGCTATGAGAACTCGGCCGTAGTCGTTGAACGTTAGTTCGTATTCGAGCCGGTCAGCCAAAGCGCTCTGATAGTGGGGCATGTGACTCTCCAGCAACTCATAGTCGAGCGGGATGTAGAAGCGGTTGCCGTACGCGGCCGCGATCGCGTTGTCGCTCGCGACGTTATCTATCTTGTCACCAGCCCCGATTCTAAGTCTGGTTACGTTCTTATTTTTGCTGGTGTCAATACCCTGATAGACCGCGTTTTCGCGCTCTTGCGCCGTCTTCCACAGGTCCTGGTAACAATGGTAGACGTCGCTGTCGTCGATCGACATCACCTCATTACCAGCAATCTTTATCGTGGTCTTCTTGACGATGGCGCGACCCAGGTTCTGCACGACGGTTCGGTCCGCATCTGTCGACGTCAGCGAAATAGTGAAAGCGAGGCGAACAGTCCCCGGCACAATGACGTCGCTAGCTCCGAGGTTGGGGAAGCGGACATAGAGCTGCTGGTTCTGGTCGATCGTCGATGGGTTGTTCGTAATAACGACGCTTTGTCTCACGCCTTTCGTTCTAAGTCAGGAATTAGTCAAGTCAACTGTAGACGACTACTACAACAGTTTGGCAGAAAAAGGTGTGGTCCCATCTGTCGGCCGCGACTACTCCAAGTTCGAATTGGATCTGCGTGGTACGTTGCGACTACGATCAGCACCAAATGTCCGGCTCATCAACACAAGAACCGGAAAACCCCTAGCGCTGAGCACCATTGCCGGAAAAAACCTGGGCGGTGGCCAAATCGTAAAGAATGAATTAGGATTCGTAGATTGGGCGCGGAGTAAAACAATTATGCCGGACCCTACAGGCTACCGACAAAACGATGGCGAAGACGGCCGCCGCGATAGAAACTGTCGAGCATAGCGAGGTCCCTCGAATAGCCACCGTCGCTATTCGCACAATGGAGCTCAGCGAAAGCGAGATAGCTGAAATACTCAGCACGATGGATGACCCACCGTTACCTCTTCGCGAACTCCGGGGACTACACAAGGCTATGCAAACAGTCCGGGGCGAATTGCCCATAACCTCTCAAAACTCACGGGGCTGGATGAACATATCGCGCTAGAAGAAAGAAAACTTGGGGAAACCCGTGACGATAGAGAATATACCGAGCGGATCAACGACCGCCTACGGTCGTTGCGGGATGAAAGAGCCGCTCGCTTGGAGGCTGCATCGGATTGCCATGAGGCGCTCCGCACCCAAATCAGTCGGATCCGCGAAACAATCTCCAGGGTTCTGCACGAGGAGACGACACTCGGTGAGCGTATTCGCACTCTGTTCAGAGAGCAGGGCGTCACGATAGTAAGCATCATCGCAGCTCTCGGCATGATTATATCGACCATAGTTCTAGCTATCACTGGAGGCAGTGGTGCAGCGGCTGCACCAGCGGCTGCACCCACGCCAGCACCCACGCCATCCGGCGGCGCCAAGGAGTGGGCAAAAAAGCATCTAAAAGCCCTCGCCAGTCTCCTGGCTAAATTAGCCGGAAAGGCGGCTGCCGCGCTGCCTGGGTTGATCGGGAGTGTCGTCTCCTACTTGTTATCTATATTATCAAAAACAGCTGGATGGCTCGCCAAAAATATTTGGGCTTTAATCGTGGCGATCGCCGGTCTTATACTATTCTCCGCCCGAGAGTTTCTAAAACCAAAGCACAAATAGTCAGTCCGATCACCACGAAGGCTACGACGAGTCCTAATTTCTCCTCCTCGTGGGTTGTACTTCCCGCTCCTGTTCCAATTCTTCCAATTTCACCCAATCTGCGATTCGTGTTGATGATTGGATTGGGGGAGCTGGTGGAACCCAATTCTTCCCTCAACATTGTTGATGATTGGATTGGGGGTGCATACAATTCTTCCAATTTCTCCAATCGCGATTTGTGTGTTGATGATTGGATTGGGGGTTGTATGAAATCTTTTTTTAATTTATTTGAATTTCCAACCTCAACTCCCAATCGAGATTGGATGAACCCGACCGTCTTGGGGGTGCGCTTGATGATATCTGCGTTCACGTTCCCGTTGTGACCGATTTTTTGATTGGCGGTGGCGATTACGATCTGATTATTGTAACCGTCAACCGGGTCGTCTCGTAGTATCATATTGCTCGGCGCCATATAAAGACCTATTCCAAATACATAGTCTACTGGGGTGCTGGCATTATGCAAAACATCTTGATACCGCCTGATCACATTCGGGAGGTCCACCGGTTTGTTTATTGCGTCCTCGACATTTGCCAAGAACTGTTTTTGTGCGTCAAACGCCTTACCGTCTCCTAGTATAGAACTGCGCGCTTGCGCCTGTGCGCGGAGGATGGCCCAGACGTATGTGCGAATGGAGTCGTTGAGGCGGGTAAGCCCACCCCTGGTGAACCCCTTCCCCCTATCCAAAATGAAAGTCCCCAAGCCGATATCGACGTGTTCGCGTTGTTCTATGTAGTCGATATGTTCATCCACGATGTCTTTACACATGGCAATATTACAGTAAACATTTGGGTCATTTCGTGTATATGTCATGTTGGTAGGATTAAAAACCCCAAGAGTTGTGTCCGTTACGATGTAACCATTTACATATATATCACCTAACCCACCATTTTAGTAACTGTTTTCTGTTTCCAGTCGGTATTTTTAGAAATCTGAAATTCATTGCATATTCTTTCGTAGGCTTTGTGGTCGTATGGGCTGTATAGAGGGTCCCAAGTATCCTCTTGGGGGACTTTCACGCTCATCTCTTTGAGAAAATTCCTAATAGTGTAGTAGACGTGAAAAGTATAAACACTTTCGCAGAAAGCGGTCAGATTATGCTTCATGTAGTTTATGTAAGAGACCCCACACCCGGTTGTGGCACACCACACGGCAAAATTTAACTTATTCTGCCAAAACTGCATCGGTGTTGCTTTCCACGCGTCTAGGGTTTCTTGGGTAGTAATTTTGGGCAGCCTATGATTATCAAATATGTTTGAAAAAGTTGTATCAAATCCGGTGTCTTCGTGTACTCTTATTGTTTGTTTTATTAGCTTTCTAATGAAGTAGTGTATTCCTACCGTTAAGTAGTACACACCTCCTCCAGCGTACTTTGCCTTTGAATTGAAGCTAAATGCGTTGGTATCCAACGACATTTTAATCGGAATTTATTATGTTTGCTACTATCACTAATGTTCAAAAAGAGAGTTGTGAACTTCAGAAGTCAATCGACAACTGCTGTGGAAAACGCCGGGTAGGCCTCAGATCAATCACCTTCACGGTTGGGTGGCAGCATATGGGGACGAGTGAAGGGTTTTACTACGTAAAGGATGGACAACAACTAGGTGTAAAGCTGCCTCCAGGACTGTGGGGAGCAAGACAGCTCATAGACTTTGTTTCCACAGAGCTTGACGGTATAGTCAACCTCACAGTATCGAAGGCTACCGGACTTGCAACAATGACCATCGGCCCAGACAGCCAGATAATGCCGTCCCCGATGTTGGGTATTCGACTCGGGTTTAGAGAGACATACTCCGCGAATAAAGGCAGGCTTGTTTGCCCCGGGGGAGTACGTCGGTGATAACCCGGTGGACTTCGCCTTCACGAAAACTCTCAGGGTGCACCTTGATCAGGTGAACACATCGTACAACACGGTAGACGGATCTCCCAGCACATTACTGAAAACCGTGCAAGCCAGTGATTGTTTCTTTGGGGAGACTGTGACCTTAGACTTCCCATGCCTCGAGATGAAAGTTTTGGAATCGGGACATATCCACGAATTTACGGTCTCTATTCTTGATGATCAAGCGAGAGAGTTAACAAAATTATTACTCGATTTCGGTCGTCCTAGAAATTTCAAATTAATTAAAAGAATTAGACTCAAGTTCGTAATAGAATCATCAATATTATTGAAAATGAAAATGAAGTATAATGAAAATGAGTATATACGGACCAGGTAGTTCTTCCAATTCCAATCGCGAGTGGGTGACAGATATACACTTGAGGAGACCTCTGAAAAGGTTCGTGTTGAGGCCCATACCGCTATCGAGGAGCTTGCCGCATTGTTGGACACATCTGTAGAGCAGTTTAAGTTATTACACCGCATAAAACCCATCATCACAGTTTGGGCTGAGAAGCGGGGCCCATTAAATGAGGAGGCCTATGCATATTCATTTGGCGCCAAAGCGAGCAATAGATATGGGGGATACGTCATGGCGGTCTGTTCGGCTAATGCTAAGGGTAAACCTGTGGGCGCGGTCGCCGTACATCTCTCACATCTCGTACTGGATGGGGAAGAACGGGCGATTGGAGTCACTAAACTGGCTGGACAGTGTACAGGGGTGGTTTTGTTCGCCGGTGACGATCCAATTAGACTTTCCGAAGGTAGTGTTATTAACTTTGTTACGAAAATCGCTGACCCAGCGAGTTCTTCCACTGTTGTGACATTGTTGATTGAACTAAATTTGTAAAATTTAAATATGAATGAATCACCGCTTCCGAGCACGCTTCCAATCTCGATTGGTTTTGGCGAAAGAAGTTCAGATATTAGGTTGGAAAATATCGTAGAGATGCAGGATATTCTAAAACGAGAGGGAGAAACTCGGAGGGTAAATGCTAAAAAATATAGACGAGCGGCAAACATAGTGGAGGGGGTGAGCACCGTGCTGGCAGCAATTTCTATAATGGGTGGGGCCGGAACCGCTGCATTGTTATCTACAGTCGTGGCAATTCCCATTGCAGGGGGTTTGAGCGGGGTAGCCGCTTGAGCGGGGTTGTTATGTATGGCGTTTAGAGTAGTGGGCAGAAAATTCGAAAATAAAAGTAGAAAGCACGACAGAATATCGGTTCTCGCAAGGTCTAAGAAAAATAGCATCGACGTTATCGTTTCCAAAGCGTTGGCCGATAACAATATATCGGACACTGAATTTGAGTCGGTGGTGGAGGAGATGTCTCGATATGAGGATCTAAAAAATACTATTAGAACGAAGGCGCGCGCCTGCCTTCCCAAGATTGAGCATACTGATTGGGATAAATTTAGGTTAAAACTGGGAGATAAAGTGGGGGGAAAAGTTACAACACTCACTGACCACCATACATTTCTATAATCGTAAACTGTCCTCCATACATTTTCTATAACCGTAAACTGTCCGTACCAGGAAGTGATCGTGTTTAAAATTAAATCAATACACACCGTGGCCTCGATAAGGCGAAATACACTCGGCTGTTCATAACCGTGTAATTGGAACATTGTCGTCTGCTGATAAAATATCGGGCGTGTTTATTCACTGAGCGCTCTGTTAAACGTTATAGGCAAACAACGTTCCTATCTGACCGCTGTACCAATCGTTATTGGAGTATTGAGAAAATATCGGTTATATCTTATAACTGACTTTCTGATTTGAATTATTACTAAACGATAATGCTTGCGAGCACGTAATTCCTTGCTAACCAGTCGATGCTAGCCTGAATGCATTTCACCTTATCGGTTTGTACGAATACACCATATTGCAATTTGTCATAATTTCTCATAATTTGTGATAAATATGGCAAATTGCCATATTTACGCCATATTGAAGAAGAGACACAATCTCTTTATAATTAATTAATTTTATTAAAATTAATTCCCAGGATTGGGAAAGTATATTTACTAGTATATAGAAAGAGATTATGCCGACTGTCATAAAAAATACGAGACGGATGACGAGGAAATCTAATTTAACTCACAAACTGATCAGTGAGTTAGTAGATGAAAAAAACCCTAAAAAACAAATCTCCAATCAGCTCGGGAACAAGCAACTAGGGCTTGAAACCGGCAAAAGAGTGGTGACCCACCCCCGTAAAAAATCTATTAAAAACCCCGTAAGGTATTCTCCAACAGCTTCAACGGAGTTGAGGGAGCGTATTGCCCCGCCACAACGGCGGGTACCGAAAACTGCCCTCATAAGACAAATAATAGAAGAGGGGGGTGATATTCTGGAATACTACGCACATACTGAGAAAAAAATTGAAAAGGGCCGCCGCGTGGTGTCGATAACTTTAAAACGAGGCGTTCAGGGAAACATATCGAAACGAATAATGGATGAGGTTGCGCCGACATTAACGGGAAGTTTCTATTTGAGATATTCCTTTTCATATAAATTAGCGCACATCGAAAAGAATGACGAGCGAGGGAGCTCAAAAATAATAATATTTCATAAACAACTGCAGGGAAGTCCCTGGCTTAGAGAGTATGAGGAAGCTGGTAAGTGGGTTAACGAGCAGGAGGAAACCCGGCTGAACATCGACAAAATCGGTTAAAATAATTCTGGCCTCCAAGCCCAACATTGTTGGGGGTATGGGGATGAAGTCTTCATAAATCCCAGAATGGTTGCGGCACTGTAAGGGGATGAAACCATTGGACACATTCAACGACGACAACTGTCTATTCAGGTGCATAGTTCTCCACACAACTAAACTCCGGGCGGACCGATGCTTAACAGCGACGCAAGTTTTAGCGCAAAAATATTTAGATTTCTGTGAAAATAAAGGGTGGAAGCGGCCGTCCGGGCCTATACCGTTCGATGACCTTAAAAAGTGGAGGAGTGGTGTAAGATAGGAATTGAGGTGTATGAGCCGATTGAGGGCGGTACATGGTATTTAAGGAAAGTGGCGGCGCACTATGACGAACTCGGGACGAAGAAAATGAAAATAAGAATTTACAACAATCACGCGTTCTTGATTACCTACATGGACAAGGTCACTAAGACATATTGTTTTGGCGCCTGCGATCAGAGATTCACACAATATAGTCATTTAAAAAGACACGCGAGCACATGTATGCGAGGGGAGACGAAGCTCACGTGCAAAGGCGCTCAGATCGATAGACCAGCATCTGCGTTCGAAAAGGCCTTTTACCCCAGATCTCACGCGAGTAAGAAGGCAACAAGTTGGTTAAACTCGTTCACCAGACCCCATATTCACACTGCATACTGCGGGCACGGTGGTGAGAGGCTTGTGGCAGGAGCACCAGTCGACGGATTTTGTGGGGAAACCAACACAGCTTACCAATTTCACGGGTGTTATTGGCACGGGTGTGGCGAGCACTTTGGGTGGAAGTATGCACAACTCAATAAAACTCGCGCGAGAAACGCTGCAATCGCGAAGGAGTGTAAATTAGTTAAAATGTGGGAGTGCGCTTATACAGGCGACGTTGATCCCAATGTTACGACCCCTCCAACAGTAATTTATCCACACCAGATTGTATACGATTTTGAAGCGTATTTATCGAAATCCAACGAAGGCGGTCCAACCCCCTCGGGAGCAGTTGGGGGGTCCAATTGCAATTGGCGGAGTAAGAAAGGTAATCTCGAGTTTGTAAGCGAGCACGTTCCCATAAGCGTGAGTATCGGCGATACGTTATGCACCGAAATAACTCACATATGTGAAATAGATCCCGCCAAATTGGTGGCGCTCTTTATGGAGGACATACAGAAACGGGGTAAGAATATACGAGAAGTTGTTGGGGAAGAATATATGCCCACCTATATAGATAAACTTCCAGTTACCCAGCAACGCGAGATCAATAGGTGGATCGATCAAGTTCCCGTAATTGGGTTTAATTGTAGCCGATACGATATAAATCTCATAAAAAAAACATTTCGTCGGAGTATTGACCGACACCACACCAAAGGTTCTAGTGGGAAAAAAGGCAAACACGACGATATTCCTATTTTCACCCGAGTTCAGATTTCTAGACGTAAAATTATACCTCAGTCCAGAAACCTCATAAGACAAATGGATAAAGGCATACGATTTCGAAGGGGAAAAGTCGTTCTTTCCATACGAATGGTTCGATTCCCCAGATAAATTAGATTATCCGGGGCTACCAGATATCGATCACTGGGGCAACCAACTTAATCCTAAAGAAAAAATAAATGAAGCGCAGCTGGAAGAGTGTAATAGGATTTATAACGATAAAAATATGAAGACATTCCGTGATTGGTTGAGATATTATAATGATTTGGATGTATCCCCATTTATAGAGGCGATAGGTAAGATGTCCAATTATTACAAGACTAAAGGGATCGACATGTTTAAGGACGCAGTTACCCTGCCAGGAGTCGCGCTGCAATTCTTATTACGAGGCACAATAAAAGAACATGTAAAATCTTATAGAACTAAGGAAAGTGCGGAGGCCGCCGCAGAATGTGAACCGATGTATGCACCCTCGACTGAGGCGTATGAAATGTTGAAAGGGGCGCTGGTCGGCTAACCGTCAATCGTGTTTTCCCAATACGCGGACACCGGGGTCACACAAATTAGATCAACACCGGAAGGTGAGGGAAAAAGTTGTGCCGCGGTATTGGGGTTGGACGCTAACGCTCTGTATCATCTATTTTCATTAGGGCAGTATATGCCGTGCGGTAAGGAAGTAGTTTACCCGGCCTCACAAAATCCGCACGATCCTGAAAGCCTAAATCAAGTTACCAAGGGAATATTAAATAATAAAATCTTAGGTTTTTTGGAGGTGGACATAGAGGTTCCTACATCATTGAAAGATAAATTTTCAGAGATGTCCCCATTATTTATTAACCGAGTAGTTGAGGAGGAGGAAGTGCCAGATCACATGTTAAAATATTTGAAAGATACGGGCCGTAAACGAGGAACAGGTAAACAACTAGTTGGAGCCATGGAAGCTAAGAAGATGTTGATATACACCCCCCCTACTGGAGTGGTATTTATATCAAGGACTTGTCCTTACCGGATTATATAGGTTTATTGAGTACAAACAAGGCAAACCGTTCAGATGGTTTGTAGAAGAAGTTACTGGCGCGCGGAGAGCTGCCGATAAGGACAGGAGGAAAGGCCCCATTGGGGAGATAATGAAATAATAGGCAACTCGTGCTGCGGGAAGATGATAGAATCTCCCGAAAAACATTTGAATACGACTTACACAAAAGACGAGAACCATGTAGACAAAGCGTTAAGATCCGCGTTCTTCCACGATTTGGAGGAGATCGGTGACTCGTACGAGATATCTTCTAGAAAAGTTAATGCGGTCATGAATAGACCGTTCCATTGTGGGATAGCCGTGTACCAAATCGCTAAATGGCAAATGTTAGCCTTTTACTACGGTTTCTTAGATAAATATATAGATCGGGCAGATTTTGAATTAATACAAATGGATACGGACAGTCTATACATGGGAATAAGCAAGAAACCCCGGCGAGGAAAGGAGAAATATGGAAGTTTGGACAGGCTGATAAAACCCCACATGCGCGACGAATACGAGAAAGGTAAGAAGAATCGGTTGGTGTGCAGTGAATGGAGTAACAGAACGCCTGGCCTTTTCAAGGTAGAATTTCACGGAAATCGGGACATTGCTCTATCGAGCAAGTGTTACTTTGTGCAGAAGTTACCGGAGAAAACGGAGGGAAAAATAAAACATTCTGCAAAAGGTTTGTCTGCCCGGCAGAACGCGTTAACCTGGAACCGATATAAGAAAGCGTTCGAGTGGGGGCGTGACGAAGAACACACCGGGGAACGAGACATGGGTAAAAACCGCGGATTCCGAATGAGGGACGGCGTTATGAAAACATATACGCCGCCAAAGTTAGGACTATCGGCCTATTACGACAAGAGGCGAGTACAACCAGATGGCATACACACGGTCCCGCTCTACCAGCACCAATCCTCTCTGGAGCTGATCGCTCGGGAGCGGATTGGAGAATTACCTATACCATTAATCTAGAATTGGAGGGAAGTGGGGATAATTGGACTTGATGGGTTTATGGGGTTTATTTAAATTTTAAAAAAATTATTTAATCAGTTTTTCGAATTTACAAAATTCGGAAAAATGAATCCTCCCTCAACCACCAATACCAACTCGTTGGAGGATGAGGGTGGAGGCATTTGTTTCATATTTCTCGCCATATTCACAGGCTATACTTTTTGATACATGTGGGGGCATAAACACGCGCATACGCGCTTACCATGGGTCGCGGTAATGAACTCATCCCCTATATACTACTTATACTTATCGAGCAAAGTATACTTTGAGGGAGAAATTTTCTATTTAAGGATACATTTATTAATTTTTATTATACTGAATTTATTACAATATCACAGCCATTTTGGCTGTGATAATGTAATAAATTCAATATAATAATTCTGCATACTTTTAATCATCAAATATATACAGTCGTTAGTTCTATATGACATAATGCATTTCGGGAAAAATAAATTATTACTCCCTCAAAGTATACTTTGCTACATACGTATACTTTGCAATGTTGGTGAAATCGGCTACAGAACGTGGAAGGTCATCGGCCGATCCACGCGTTGTGTATCGTATAAGAAGTCGTGTAACAAATACTACCAGTTTCGCCGAATAACTAACTGCCAGTGTGTACAAGGGAACGGCTGCCAAACATGCCACCAATCCAGTATATCATCATGATCAGATCATGATCCCGTGGCATTACCAGTGAGATGGCAGTCACCAGTGAAACAGACACGGTTATACTATATTCACAATGAACGTGTGCTTCAGAAATTTAACGGCAAACATATATAAGTATCGTAGTGTCCCTTTCTTGGCGGGTTGTTCATTCAAAAATCACGTCACCATCAACTTGGTAGTAGTATTTACGTAGTGCTATTGTACTTTTGCGGCCACGGCTAAAAAAGGTACCTTACATATATGCGACCAGACAGGCTAGTCAATAGCGAACAGTGCAGGTCATGATCAGACTCCGCATCCACGCACACGACCTGCACTGTTCGCTATTGATTTACCATTGTAATAATAAGCATATACATACCATTTGAATGTGCCAGAGGCATTGCATATACTGTTCTTCTTTTCGTTTTATTTTCAGTCGATAACCCGTTATATTATAAGTTGATAAGTTATTTGTTCTATTTATACCATTGTCGTCATATATCGAGTACAGGTTGACCATGACAGAGTAATTTGATGTCAAGCATAACCAGAGTATACCCTGATCATATTTGACATGTGAAATAGGTCCATTGTTTATTCCACAATGAATTAGTGTAACAAGGCTATAATTTCCTGCAATCGACCAGAACTTTGGAGTAGAGTAGATCCAGATCAGACTGAAGAAAATGGCTGTAACACATATTTAAATTCTACACTGCGTAAATAGTATATATTTTTATATCGTATACATATTGCCAGAATAAATTGTCATGGACATACAATATTCGAACCACGTCTATCTTGATCCGCTAGATCTGATAAGATCGTGTTGTCTTGTTTCTTCGAAATACTGCATTTCGGCTATATTATTGAATAACAATGTGGCATGTCATACTCCCACTGACTGATCTAGATATTCCTCGAAAAACAATAGTTGTTTCAATACTAGTGTAGTTAGTGTGATTCGTACAGTTCGATTCTCTCGCCAACTTTCGCTTTCGCCAACAGTGTGAGTGAATCGATCAGTTCATGCTTATAATTGCCGTAACCTGTATGGCCACCTCCTTGTGTAATTTGGAGGTGGTCAATTAACCAGGTTATAACAATACCAAGAATACATGTCAGTGATGCCAGTGGGATGATCAGTCGGCCATCGCACCATGCCCAGTATAGCACCTGATCACCGGCTATCTCACCATGCCCAGTAAAGCACTTGATCAGTCGGCCATCGCACCATAACTAGTACAGCATCGTATAAGTCGGCCACCACACTATGCCCAGTATAGCACATGATCACCGGATATCGCACCATGCCCAGTATAGCACCTGATTACCGGCTATCGCACCATGCCCAGTATAGCACTTGATCACCGGCTATCTCACCATGCCCAGTATAGCACTTGATCAGTCAGCCATCGCACCATGACTAGTTTAGCACTTGATCAGTCGGCCATCAGCCCAGGACTATTTCAGCTCTTGACCAGTCGACCATCGCACCATGACTAGTATAGCACATATCAGTCGGCCATCACACCATGCCAAGTATAGCACTTGTTCAGTTGGCCATCTCACCATGTCAAGTATAGCACTTGATCAGTCGGCCATGCCCAGTATAGCACTTGATCAGTCGGCCAACACACCATGACTAGTATAGCACTTGATCAGTCGGCCATCGCACCATGCCAATTATAGCACTTGATCAGTTGGTCATCTCAACATGCCCAGTATAGCACTCGATCAGTCGGCCATGATGAAAATAGCACTTGATCAGTCAGCCATCACACCATGACTAGTATATCGACCATCGCACATTGCCTAGTATAGTAACTGAACAGTCAGCTATCGCACCATGATTAGTTTAGCACTTGATCAGTCGGCCATCGCACCAGGACTAGTTTAGAACTTGATCAGTCGGCCATCGCACCAGGACTAGTATAGCACTCGATCAGTCGGTCATCGTACCAGGACTAGTTTAGAACTTGATCAGTGGGCCATCGCACATTGCCTAGTATAGTAACTGATCAGTCAGCTATCGCACCGTGATTAGTTTAGCACTTGATCAGTTGGCCATCTCACCAGGACTAGTTTAGAACTTGATCAGTCGGCCATCGCACCTTGACTAATATAGTACTTGATCAGTCAACCATCGCACATTGCCTAGTATAGTAAGAAATAGATGCTGAAATACAGCATAGGACTGGAGCTCTATTAATAGATTTGCAAAGGGAAACAACTAGCTATGATCCCTCATTAACTAGAAATTGGCGCTTGCCCACGAGCGCATATCTATCGCCCTCCCCGCACACAGGCAATCAAATGTGAAAGTGAAAGTGAATGGGTTTAACGTCCGAGCAACTGCTAAGGTCATAGCAGGGATAGACTTGACCACAGTTTAAAGTCTCATCCGACAGAACAGTGGGATGGCAATACTATGGAAGTATTTGTGATGCCCGAGGCGAGGTTTGAACCCACAACCTCCGGATTGGAAATCAGGTGTTCTAAGCCCTAGGTCACAACCCATCTGTACAGGCAGTCGAAAAATAAAGGGAGATAAATAATATGTTAGTAAGGTGAGTGTTGTCGTTCTTGCACAAGACACCGTGATTTCATGGTTTATGTAAGTGTGAAATATGATGAACTGTTTCAAAGAGTAATCAAGTTTTGAAGTGACAGGAAATTAATCTACGAAAAGACAAATGGAGATAGCTCAACAATTATTGAGAGGTGTCATTCTTGTCCGCAACACACATGTGGGCCGTGGTCTATGAATGTGTGACGTTTCATGAAAGTATTCCAAAAAAGTATCCCGAGTTATGCTCCGGACACGAAACCAGTGGGCGAAAATACAAAAGGAGATAACTAGAAAATTAGTGAGGTAAGAGTTGTCATTCTTGAAGCAACAATGTACCGGTTCTAGTCAACACTGTCTATGGTGTGCAATAGTGTTCTCTGTGGAAGAGAGTGTTAGCATAACTGACCTCATGTTAACTTATTTGTGTGTTTGTTTGTTGGGGTTTAACGGCCTATCAACAGCTAAGGTCATTTAAGGTCGGGTCATGTTAAATTAACGAATTCAATGAACGTAAGTTATATAGTCTCAACCATGATACCGGCCGGACATGAACATTACAATATGAGATCGGCAAACACAGCATGAGCATCTAACCATTATCATGATTATAACGGTTTGCACAGCACATATAGTACATGTAGTGATTGTATGGGCCCCCAAGTGACCACTACCACTGACATCTAGCGGGAGAGCCACCTGTATGTTATGTTTGAAGGGAGTCCGTGATATCACGGATAGTTTCATTATTATCAGATGATCAGCATGACCATCATTATTACGCTGCATGATACTTACGTAATCACATTATGGCCGTGTTATCTGTCTAACTCAACACCTTTGTATTTGTTCACACTGGATCAATCCTATTCATGCTGAATATTGTGTTCGGACTGAAAATACTAACTAGTTTTCTTTTTTTCTGCACAGAAGTATATATTGTTATCACTCATTTGAACCGCCTCTCCAAGACGGTTCAAATGGGTGGCAACAACATACATTTTCGCACTGTTCGCCATTCAGGCACACAAGTGTGTGTATTGCGATGGCGCCACATCGACTTTTCTCTAGCTATTGCTTGCTTAACATGCTTAAGGTATGTGTTAAAATTCTGCAATTATGGTTGCGTTGTATTACATTTACATATAATTATTAATTATTTTGCTAGAAGATTTATAAAACTAATAAGTTTGGATTTGATCTTACATGCAACTTTCGCGTTACAAAATGATATATGTTCATAGTTTAAGTTCATATTGTATTTCATGAACATACATAAACATATTGACATGTGGGATTTATTGGCATATCGACGTTTTTCCCGCCAAGTGAGCGGGATGGGATGAGGGGGGACATAGCGAGGATCAACACATGGGGAATTAAACAGCACCATAATCCGAGCAACGGGAATTGGACAGCAAAACAAAATCCTAGGATGGATTGGCTAGCAGGCTGGCTGGTACAACATTCTGAGCTCATGCGGAATTCATGTATTTTGGATACTCTATAATCATGATAATGTAGAACAATCTGCTCCATGGAACTGACCTAATGTTAATTTAATGAGTTCAATATGTTCCCACGCACGAATGGCAAAATGAGATATGCCAACACCGTCATGCTAATCATGCTAACGGTCTGCACAACAGGGAATCATGATTGTATGGGCGCCAAGTGACTGGCAACTGTATCTCCACTTGTGAGAGAGAGGGACACCTGAACTGAACGTCTGAGAGGGGTCGGTGGTTTTATCAGATTATCAGCATGATAATGATTATTATAAGTTACTGGATAGCATGATGTTTACAATAATCAATTATATGGCCTTGTCATCTGTCTTACTCATGCGTTTATAATGTTTTCACACTGGATTAATGGGCTACATAAAGAAATAATATCACAATGATAGCATGCAGTTAATAACGGCCACATCACGATGATCACAGGGAATATAAACAACTTTCCAAACAATTTGTTTCCGCTGGGCACTGTATAAAACAGTGATTGTAATCTACGTATACCAATATTAGTTTGCGAATGCGCGCAGTTTGTTGAGAACATACGTTGATTTCTTGAAATGTATTTGCATGTTGTTTGTTTAGTATTATAGTAATGTTTAACCATTCTACTAGACAGTGTTTATGATGTTTGCCAAAATGCATTTTAACGTGCATAAAACATACAACGCGCAGTCTGAACAGTGTCTACACTGATTGCCAACATTACAATGATTTAGCAGTAATCATTCACGATTCTACAGACAAATTTCTGTCAAAAGAAAATGAAGAACGCATGTAGATTATAAATGCACACTACACAAACATCTGTCAAAATAGTAACATTTCTCTAGGTTTTGATTCATAGTTCCGGCCATCCGAGTACGAGCAAATTATTCGGGGGGTGGGGGAATGGTCAGTTGATCTGCTGCAAATATAAAATACGGATACGCACAGGGGTTTAATCATGGGAATAACAATGAAAATCAAAGTGGTTATTAAATAAGTTACAAGAATGTATCTAGCATGGCTATAGCCTGATAGCGCCTGTCAAAATGACAACTGTACAAAATAAACAACTGAAAAATAGGAAATAAAATCCCCAAACGTGATGACATCTGGAATATTTTAAGTTCATGTAACTTGGCGGGTTGTGAAACATTTTATTGGTATTTACATTACCTACAAAGGTCAATGTTGTGATCACTCATTGAGCCACCTCACAGAGATGATCAAAATGAGACATAACACGTTGGCACACACTGCCGGTCATGATCAGTTTCGCTACTAAGAAACATATTCAGGCTCACAAAATTATTAGACACAATCGTACTAGCAATGGCATATGTAAGATAATTGACGTTTACTTATATATGAGACACATTGGCGGCCAGTCTCAACATACCAACAGCAATTGCATCATTTCGTACGAGTAATACCTTGCACATGTTGAAGGGAAATTATAACAATTTCTGACACGTACGCGCTGACACATTGGACAGGCATTTTGTCAAGTATGTACATGTTCATAAATTGACATACATATCTGGGTCGACTATTAACTGTTAATTGATAGGCCCTGACTATATCAATAAGTACATACTGTTCCAGTTCGAAACAAAGCGCTGCGATGCTGTTTAGACTGCTATAATCAAATACGTTGTTAGTATTATATATATATTACATTACTGTCCGCCCGTCTTTTAAATAAATTTACAGTGAAATCGCGACCGCTCAAAATGCGATGGCTCGTAAGGTCGGGCTCGCTCGAAATAGCGTCGCGGTCCCTATAATTTTCCCTATATGTTTAATGTATTTTACATGCGATGGCTAAAAATGCAACTTCTCGAAAAATGCCATCCATCGAAACATTGTTAAGTATTAGAACCATCCACATACTGACCTTACAACCACATGTATACTACAATATGTTCAGTATTAGAAACATCCACATACTTACATTACAACCACATGTATAATACAATATGTTCAGTATTAGAAACATCCACATACTTACATTACAACCACATGTATAATACAATATGTTCAGTATTAGAACCATCCACATACTGACCTTACAACTACATGTATAATACAATATGTTCAGTATTAGAAACATCCACATACTGACCTTACAACCACATGTATAATACAAACATTCAGTATTAGAACCATCCACATCCTGACCTTACAACCACATGTATAATACAAATATTCAGTGTTAGAACCATCCACATAATGACCTTACAACCACATGTATAATACAAATATTCAGTATTAGAACCATCCACATCCTGACCTTACAACCACATGTATAATACAAATATTCAGTATTAGAACCATCCATATACTGACCTTACAACCACATGTATAATACACTATGTTCAGTATTAGAACCATCCACATACTGACCTTACAACCACATGTATAATACAAATATTCAGTATTAGAACCATCCACATCCTGACCTTACAACGACATGTATAATACACTATGTTCAGTATTAGAACCATCCACATACTGACCTTACAACCACATGTATGATACAATATGTTCAGTATTAGAACCATCCACATACTGACCTTACAACCACATGTATAATACACTATGTTCAGTATTAGAACCATCCACATACTGACCTTACAACCACATGTATAATACAAATATTCAGTATTAGAACCATCCACATACTGACCTTACAACCACATGTATAATACAAATATTCAGTATTAGAACCATCCACATCCTGACCTTACAACCACATGTATAATACAAATATTCAGTATTAGAACCATCCACATACTGACCTTACAACCACATGTATAATACAAATATTCAGTATTAGAACCAACCACATACTGACCTTACAACCACATGTATAATACAAATATTCAGTATTAGAACCAACCACATCCTGACCTTACAACCACATGTATAATACAAATATTCAGTATTAGAACCATCCACATACTGACCTTACAACCACATGTATAATACAATATGTTCAGTATTAGAACCAACCACATACTGAAATTACAGCCACATGTATAATACAAATATTCAGTATTAGAACCATCCACATACTGACCTTACAACCACATGTATAATACAAATATTCAGTATTAGAACCAACCACATCCTGACCTTACAACCACATGTATAATACAAATATTAAGTATTAGAACCATCCACATACTGACCTTACAACCACATGTATAATACTCATATTCAGCATTAGAACCAAGCACTTGCTGACCTTACAACAACATGTATAATACAAATATTCAGTATTATAGCCATGCACATCCTGACCTTAAAACCACATGTATAATACAAATATTCAGTATTATAGCCATGCACATCCTGACCTTACAACCACATGTAGAATACAAATAATCTGTATTAGAACCAACCACATCCTGATATTACAACCACATGTATAATACAAGATGTTCAGTATTAGAACAATCCACATACTGACCTTTAAACCACATGTATAATACAAATATTCAGCATTAGAACCCACCACATCCTGACCTTACAACCACATTTATAATACAAATGTTCAGTATTAGAACCATCCGCATCCTGACCTTAAAACCACATGTATAATACAAATATTCAGTATTAGAACCATCCACATCCTGACCTTACAACCACATGTATAATACAATATGTTCAGTATTAGAACAATCCACATACTGACATTACAACGACATGTATAATACAATATGTTCAGTATTAGAACCATCCACATCGTGACCTTACAACCACATGTATAATACAATATGTTCAGTATTAGAACCATCCACATCGTGACCTTACAACCACATGTATAATACAATATGTTCAGTATTAGAACCATCCACATCGTGACCTTACAACCACATGTATAATACAAATATTCAGTATTAGAACCAACCACATCCTCACCATACCACCACATGTATAATACAAATGTTCAGTATTAGAAACATCCAAATCCTGACCTTACAACCACATGTTTAATACAAACCACATGTATAATACAAATATTCAGTATTAGAACCAACCACATCCTGACCTTACAACCACATGTATAATACAAATATTCAGTATTAGAACCATCCACATATTGACCTTACAACCACATGTATAATACAAATATTCAGTATTAGAACCATCCACATACTGACCTTACAACCACATGTATAATACAATATGTTCAGTATTAGAACCAACCACATACTGAAATTACAGCCACATGTATAATACAAATGTTCAGTATAAGAACCATCCACATCCTGACCTTACAACGACATGTATAATACAATATGTTCAGTATTAGAACCAACCACATGCTGACATTACAACCACATATATAATACAAATATTCAGTATTAGAACCAACCACATCCTGACCTTACAACCACATGTATAATACAAATATTCAGTATTAGAACCAACCACATCCTGACCTTACAACCACATGTATAATAGTCAGTATTAGAACCATCCACATACTGACATTACAACCACATGTATAATACAAATATTCAGTATTAGAATCATCCACATACTGACCTTACAACCACATGTATAATACAAATATTCAGTATTAGAATCATCCACATACTGACCTTACAACCACATGTATAATACAAGATGTTCAGTATTAGAAACAGGTACGTCCTTACCTTACAAACACATGTATAATACTGGATGTTCAGTATTAGAAACAGTTACATCCTGACCTTACGATCGTATGTATTACATTGATAAATACTCACACGTTCACTGAGAACTGCTCACAAAACCTATGACAACCACTCACACAACCACTGAGATGTACTCACAAACTACTGAGAACTACACACAAAACTTCTAACGACTACTCAAAAAAAATATTGATATTAACTACTCACAAAACCATTGACATCTACTCACCAAAACGATGAGAACTACTCACAAACATCCGACAACTACTCACACACATTTCACAACTACTCGCAAAACTACTGGCAAGTACTGACACACTTCTGTCAACTATTCTCAAACACTCTGACAGCTATTCACAGTACACGAGAACTACTCGCAAAACCACTGAGAACTACTCACAAAACGACTGATAATTACTCACAAACCACTGACAACGACTCACAAACCACTGAGAACTACTCACAAACATCTGACAACTACTCACCAAACCACTGACAACTACTCACAAACCTCTGACAACTACTCACCAAACCTCTGACAACTACTCACCAAACCACTGAGAAGTATTCACAAACATCCGACAACTACTCACAAACCTCTGACAACTACTCACCAAACCACTGAGAAGTATTCACAAACATCCGACAACTACTCACAAACCTCTGACAACTACTCATCAAACCACTGAGAAGTACTCACAAACCTCTGACAACTATGCTCAAACACTCTGACAACTATTCACAGTACACGAGAACTACTCGCAAAACGACTGATAATTACTCACAAACCACTGACAACGACTCACAAACCACTGAGAACTACTAACAAACCTCTGACAACTACTCACCAAACCACTGAGAACTACTCACAAACCTCTGACAACTACTCACCAAACCACTGAGAACTACTCACAAACCTCTGACAACTACTCACCAAACCACTGAGAACTACTCACAAACCTCTGACAACTACTCACCAAACCACTGAGAAGTATTCACAAACATCCGACAACTACTCACAAACCTCTGACAACTACGCACGAAACCACTGAGAAGTACTCACAAACCTCTGACAACTATTCTCAAACACTCTGACAACAATTCATAGTACACGAGAACTACTCTCAAAACAACTGAGAACTATTCACAAAACGACTGATAATTACTCACAAACCACTGACAACGACTCACAAACCACGGAGAACTACTCACAAACCTCTGACAACTACTCACCAAACCACTGAGAACTACTCACAAACCTCTGACAACTACTCACCAAACCACTGAGAACTACTCACAAACCTCTGACAACTACTCACCAAACCACTGAGAAGTATTCACAAACATCCGACAACTACTCACAAACCTCTGACAACTACTCACCAAACCACTGAGAAGTATTCACAAACATCGGACAACTACTCACAAACCTCTGACAACTACTCACCAAACCACTGAGAAGTATTCACAAACATCCGACAACTACTCACAAACCTCTGACAACTACTCACCAAACCACTGAGAAGTATTCACAAACATCCGACAACTACTCACAAACCTCTGATAACTACTCACCAAACCATTGAGAAGTACTCACAAACCTCTGACAACTATTCTCAAACACTCTGACAACTATTCACAGTACCCGAGAACTACTCGCAAAACCACTGAGAACTACTCACAAAACGACTGATAATTACTCACAAACCACTGACAACGACTCACAAACCACTGACAACTACTCACAAACCTCTGATAACTACTCACCAAACCACTGAGAAGTACTCACAAACCTCTGACAACTATTCTTAAACACTCTGACAACTATTCACAGTACCCGATAACTACTTTCAAAACCACTGAGAACTACTCACAAAACGATTGATAATTACTCACAAACCACTGACAATGACTCACAAACCACTGACAACTATTCACAAACCACTGACAACTACTCGCAAACCAGTGAAAACGACTCACAAACCACTGACAACTACTCACACAACAACTGACAACGACTCACAAACCACTGACAACTACTCACACAACCACTGACAACTTCTCACAAACCACTGACAACTACTCACACAACAACTGACAACTTCTCACAAACCACTGACAAATTAACTACTCACACAACCACTGACAACTTCTCACAAAACCACGGAGAACTACTCACAAACAACTGCACAACTACTCACAAACCACTGACACATTAACTACTCACACAACCACTAACAACTTCTCACAAAACCACTGACAATGACTCACAAACCACTGACAACTGCACAAACAACTGACAACTACTCACACAACAACTGACAGCTACTCACACAACCACTGACAACTACTTACACAACCACTGAAAACTATACTCACACAACCACTGCCAACTTCTCACAAACCACTGACAACTACTCACACAACCACTGACAACTACTCACACAATCATTGAAAACTACTCACGCAACCACTACCAACTTCTCACAAACCACTGACAGCTACTCACACAACCACTGACAATTAACTACTCACACAACCACTGACAACTTCTCACAAACCACTGCATGACAACTACTCACACAACCACTGACAACTACTCACACAACCACTGACAACTACTCACACAACCAGTGACAACTTCTCACAAACCACTGACAACTAGTCGCAATTTAAACCACCGACAACTACTCGCACAACCACTGCATGACAACGACTCACAAACCACTGTGTCAAACACCTGACAACTATTACAAAGCACCTGCGAACTACTCACAAAACATCTGAGAACTATGCTCACAAAGCCTCTGAGAACTACTCACAAAAGCACTGACAACTAATCAAACAAGAAATGCGTCTGTCGAACGCGGATGCCACCTGCAGCATATTTGAGAAACTGTGACAAAGTGGTTAACCGAAAAGTGTGACGGACGGACAGACGGACGGACGTTCAAACATTTGGGAGTTATGAGGCACCGCTATATAAAAGATCAAAGGGTTAGCTCCTAAATATCAAAGAGTTAGCTCCTAAATTTATGAGGCACAGAAAATATCAAAGAGATCAAAGGTTACTAACCCTTACCCTAACTCCTAAACCCCCGATGTTGGCCCGGACAGACAGACGGACGGACGGTCCAAACACTATATGCCACCCGTTTCTTCGAAACCCGGTGGCATAAAAAACATTGTGAACTTCTCGCGAAGCTACTTAATTAGAACTACGTAACTCACAGTCTCTGAGAACTACTCAGAAAACAAAGTATTTCGTAGCCAAAAAGTCAGCGGCAGACAACAACAACCGGCAGCTACAACAACAACAACAATGGCCGGAATCGTGATGAACGATGAAATTCAACGCGTGTCATTCTACAACATTCGCCACATATTGCTTCACGGATACGTGGGCCCATTTATTCTGATATATTTAATCTGGTTCTATTGCTGGACAGTTATATATGGACTGGAAGATTATTTCGAGTCTGGTTTAATCGCCATCGCGATTGTTGGTTTGTTGCAGATTTTAACGTCGCTGTTTTGCCACTGGTCTGTGGACATCAGATGTGCCCTCACGTGTTCATATGTAAGTATTTTAAACTACAGACCCGCATATCGGATTGTACTGTATTTTTTCCGCAGACATTTATCTAAACAATGTCGCAACAGAGGCGTCTGAAATTAATATTGGGGAGGCGAATCATGCCGAATGTCGACCCGAAGCGAGTTAGTACTGCTGAAGGGGTCTATGTCGCACAGGGTACTACACATATGTACCCTAGCATGTAGGGTACTACATTTATGTACCCTGACGGGATGGGGTACTACATTTACGTACCCTGTTGCGTCGACTATAACAATGTTTTTAGAACCAGTCGACTATGCGCGCACCTGTCGCGGATAACGATTACGACATTGACTTTTGGTTTAGGCTACCTTGGTATGGTAGGTAATAACGTGCACATTCGCAGCTTCAAAAGACGTTTATGGCTGTCATATTTTTCAAAATGATATATTTTAGCAATTCTATGCTTATGAATCAATCATCCTATAGCAATGCGCATGCGCAGGAACTTGCCGATTTACGGCAGTTAGCAGACTGACAGTTTGCGCCATTTTCATATAGCAATGCGCATGCGCAGAACTTGCAGATTCACAGCAGTTAGCAGACTGGTTCCCGACTTGCCGACTTGGCTTCCAACTGCAAATCATGGGGTACATTCGTGGAATAAAATTAAATTAGGGTACACATCTGTAGTACCCTACATGCTAGGGTACATATGTGTAGTACCCTGTGCGACATAGACCCCTTCAGCGTTAGTACTGGGGGGGGGGGGCAGGGATGATCCACAAATTGTTAATTTCCAGATGCCATTTCCAGAGACACCTTCAGAGCTCCAGATAATTATTTTAGGCAAGAGTTTTTTGACGCCTCAAGGCTCAAAATAAAAAACGGTGGGGTTTTTTTTACTTGCGATATTGAAAATCAATGTCACAGAGTTTTGGGAGTATTAACGTTTATGTTAATATACATGTATGTACATCTGTCTATCGTACTTACATGTTGTAGTTTGTGGTGCTGTAGGCTACACTGTGCATTTAATATAGTGTTGTGTAGTTGCCAGGCCGACCAGACTGTACTGTTTGTTTATATAGTTTGTTCTGAGTACATAACTCTAATTACATTTCATTACATTGCACTACATAAGAGTTATGACGTAGTTCTATTTGTAAATGTGCGTTTTAACGCAAATCGAAATAATGGTGATTTTTATACGTATGATGCTCAAATTACATGTACATAGTGAAATATGTTATACTTTATAAACCATATATGCATGTGACACAAGTAATACTTCATAAAAATGGTTCTACACAGCAATTTCATGGATAAACTGAGATGTTTACTCTGGATCGCCAGTTCTTCTTACATTGCCCGGTGTCAGTATAGTTTCCTTCCTGCTGATCTATATATAACTTCAAGGGCGTTTCGGACCGTAACAGATACGTTATTTATGTTTGATTTTTTTGTCCCAATTGCTAGCGTCCGAATCGTTAAAATACTATAAATTACTGATTGAGGCCTTGGTATGTCAAAAAAATAGAACCAAAAAAATAGAACAAAAAAAAACACGTACCACTTATATTTTCAATGCATTTTAAATCTTAATTACATACTTGTAATGTTATTAAATGTAGTGATTAACATTTATATATACAAGTTTACTTATTATACCCCCACAAACAAAGTTTGAGGGGGTATATAGGAGTCAGCTTGTCGGTCGGTCGGTCTGTTGGAAATTCCCTTCCGCTCTATATCTTCTACACCGATGCATGGATTATCACACTATGCCCAGGGTCAAGGTCACAGACTTGATGCGTTTGAAACCTTAACGCTCGGTTAAATGGCTTATAATCAAAAATGCCTCGCTTTCTTTGGCTGCCAGTGGGGGTATTCGTGTGCCGACAGGCCACATTTCTAGTTTTATTTTAAATGAGAATAATACATGAATTAATGTAGTTTTACACCGAATATAGCACTCATCAACGCATTATAATTTGAACAGTTGCCCGTGCAATCATTCGTATTATAAGAAGACACACACAAATCAGCAGAAACAACAACAACAATGGATGTAAACAACGTTTTTGACATTGTTAAAACAAAGTTCAATTTTACATTTGGTAGTCTAAAAGTTGAACAAGAAAGGGGTTTACGGAAGTTGTTGGCCGCGAAGAACGTGTGCTGCGTTCTGCCAACATTATATGGAAAAAGTGCTATTTTATTTGCCACCACTATGTTGAATGAGATACACGGGGTCGACACTTACAAAACAATAGTTCTGTTGCCATTGAGGAGTTTAATGGCCCAACAATCAGATTCCTTAAATAAAATGGGAGTGGCCAGTGCCATTTTGTGCTCCAACAGAGAAATGTCTGCTGAAAACTATGAAGGTATTATTTTCATACACCACATGTAAATTTATCACATGTTACTACATGAATAGTTACATATGACATTGACACACTGTTTTTCTATGTGCATACTGTGGCCGAAATTTGAGGGAGGATACTATATAGACAAGGGACAAGTTTAGTGAGTATGCACCATAGACCAGAGTGTGATGTACTGCATAGTGAGTAGACCGGGCCGTGCTACACTGCATATGTCACGGTATGAATCTAGTAACTCGGGAGAGAAGATGTGTGTCTGTGCTAGGTTAGCTCAGTCGGTGTAGCGACCGCGTTGTAAGCGACAGGTGCGAGTCCCGGGTCGGGTGCATATTTTCTCTTCCAGTCTACTTGTCACGCATGTTATAAAGGCAGTTTCAATAATTTACCCTCGTAACAGTAAACTCTGTAGTTGTAGCAACTCTTCCCCTTTTTGCTACAACCGAGGGCGGAGGTGACGTGGCCGTCCTCTTCTTCACTGCTGCATCTATGCGTACTGATGATGCACATTGTTTCTTTTTTATATATTTTGTTAGCTCAATTTTTTAATCTATAAATTTTTGAAACTTTTCTGAAACAAGGTGTACATATAAAATCATTGTTACTTTGAACATGTTGAATGTGGTCTATATAGGTAAGAGCTTCAGAAATTTTAACACCTGCTCTTATGGTGGCCGTCAATTTTCTCTTTGTTTCCCCTTTTTTACAACTATTGAATATTACAGAACACGAAACACAAAACAAGTTTATGTCGCCATTTTTAACACGTAGCACGGGAAGTGAAAGGGCCACAATTATGTATAGACTTCGGGAAGATAAATATGTCAATACAGATAGGGTAACGTCCAGAATTATGTCTCATTTCCCATCCAGTTCATTGACATTGACGCATATTCATATTTATCAATAAAAACTTATTAAAAGTGTATACACTGAGTTATTTGATTGCTTAAAACTTATTAACATGCGGCATATTAAATACAAATTCAACATGTCGCCAGAATATGTGGGTGTGAGTGGAGAAATGGGGATGATGGTATTTGCCACCATTGTAGATCGACATGTGACTTTGTACATTTGGACATCTGCGTAATCTCATGAAATATATTGATATATATTTACAGAAAATGTAATATAATTATTTTCCGTAAATGACGACAGAAGTTGAAAAAAATGTCATTTTACTTTACTAAAGAAAAGTATTGTAGATGTAGATATCAATTTTGTAAATGTATGTATTGAAATTACGCAGATCTATGTCCGAAAGTTCAAAATCCCATGGCGTTTATCATTTGACGGACACCTGTGATTTGACGATGCGATCTCTATACAAAAGTCGCTATCACGTTACGCGCGAGCCGTCTCGGGCCTCAAAACTGTGACCCCGATAATTATAAATAGATGTCACGTGCTAGTCATGTGTGATCCATCTCCCGCCATATTGAAGATGCTCTGTTTACTTTCTGCTTCGTGTGAGAGTGACCTTAGAATTTTGCTAATCAACAATTCATCAGGTGAGTTTGTGATAATATGTTTGTGTCATATTGGAATGTAGTCTATCAATATCAATATAGCGAAGTATGAATGTCAACGCACTGCAGGTTTTTTCTATATTTTAGTGTGCGAATTGTAAATGCTATTACGCACATTTTTACTATGCAGCGTGGTGTAGCGAATAGGACAACCTGTTGCCTATAAAGCGGAATATGTGCAGTTATTATATAGTAAGTTCAATGTCAACAATAAACGTATTTACAGTTCCAAAACAATAACCCATACCTTGGGTCTAATACATGTCTGCTAATTAAGAAGCACATAAATGTATATGTAATAATTTTACTAAACATTATGATAACCTTTGCTGTGAAATAAACAGTCCTGAATAAAATGGGTTAATCCTTAGACCCCCCCCCCCCCCCACACACACCCTCAGTCATGGTGCTTTCACTACATTCCAGATCATAAGCACAAGACTCGCGCAAATGTTTCTGCTCACTTTTGACATGATGATGATCATCGCTTTCATTGTGCCTCTTTAATGACGATAATTGTATGCTAGGACTGCCACGCTGGGCACATACGTTGGGTTGCTTGTATCTTGTGCAATATTGACAGCAGAAGCGGTAACCCCCATCTTCAAAATTGTGTATTTTCTACGTATTTTCAGCCACGGAAATTGAGTTTTCCACTTTTCAAAAGTTGATTTTGACACTGTTGTGCGACACAATTTCTTATCAAATTCAGCGCTTTTGACAGTGTAACAATCTCGGCCAATATCGATTTCACGATGGTTTCTGGGGAGGGTTCATCGCTTTGTACTTTCATGAAATAAGCCCGTTTCTTGTGCAGACTTCTTTTTTCGCGAAGCCATCATGCGTTACACATCTGAATAGGCAGGACGTTTACGTTTATTTAACTTAAGTGCCCACGATGCGATGATTGAAGGACAGACTGGGTCGCTACTATATTTACGCTATGAAAGACTCAGAATAATACACACCGTAGATTATTTTATCGACCAGTCTGAAAAATTCACGCCATGTAATCGGGCAGTGGAATCAGCGAAAAACACGCTATATAGCTGAACAGAAATTGACGAAACGCACAATATCTGGACACCTTGCATAACAGTATTTTTTGCTGTGTTTTTGTAACGCATGGAAATTAATTCCCTTGCGTTTTTAGACATTTCTACTGCGTATTTGACGCAAAAACGCAGCTTAACTGGAGCTCTGCACCTTTTCGTTTGGTCCAAATCGCATCCCCACTTCCGACGCCTCTGCACTATCGCCGCCCCACTTCCGACGTCTCTGCACAATAACCATTGATTCCATGGTAGAGGTGCAACGATACGGTCAAACCCATATTGCGATACAACAAACCCATATTGCAATACGTATTGCGATATTATACCATGTATGAACAAATAATAATAAAAACAAACAGGAGATAAATAACAGTCTTTAATGTTTATTATTGTCATTAGAACACATCAAAACACTGTGTGGGTCAGGACTTTGCCTAGAAACGGTTGACATTAATGATTATTTAAGGATTTTCTTTAAGAAAATGAGCATGTTGACCGTTTCTGGGCAAAGTGCTGCCCTCTGTGCAGTCACAGTGTCACCAGCTGTGCTAAACACTCGCTCCGACGGCACTGAGGTAGCAGGAATGCACAGACGTTTCCTAGCGAGCTGTGCCAGTAGAGGGAACTGCCACTGGTGCTCCTTCCACCACTGTAACGGGTCTGCAGCCATGGGTATTAGGGCTTCCCCCTTGAACCGATCAACCTCGATTCCAGCCCGCTCCAGCACTGACAACTGTGGTCCCTTCTCCTTCACAATAATAACGTCGCCTAAGAGTGAAAAGAATAATTGATTGGCGGACAAGTAGCGCATTCCAGTCCTATGCATATCGTAATTATAACAACATTGCATATTACCGATGACGGGACCATTAATATTTTCGTTCTTCAAACCAAGGAACTCCAACAAAACGGTTCAACGCGCGTTTGGTGGCATAACCTTAAATAATTGAGACGCGACAATGCGGCAACATGTGATTTTGTACCTTCAAACATGTGCGTATTTTAATAAAAAATATTTACAAAATTTACAGTATTGTTTTTGTAAATTACTTAGAAATTTTCACAGCAGATGTGAAGCCCCGTGCAGGCACCGGGGTGGGATCAACTGATCCTGAGAATAGTGCTGCAGTAGCCATTGCTTGTCGTAAAAGGCGACTAAACTGGCTTAACGATTGTGTTCATACTTTCCGGAACCCACTATACCGGATTTGGCCCTCATGTACATTTTTGGCTTTCTTGTATGTGAGAGTTGAGTCAGGCTATGCCCCATATATAAAAGTAAGATTAGCGCTAATCCTATTACTTTTAGGGGATGGGATAAATGATGCTGGTGTGGCGAGGGCCTGGCACCAGATCAGGTTGTTCTAATTTCAGGACTGAATATATATTTTGATTGTAAATATTGAGTTCTGAAGTTGGGATTTACCCCCCTTGGACAGGTGGATACGGGACACGACCCCGTTGACCCGTCTGCGTGTAGACTCCCTGAGGCTTGTACCTCTATGTCAGAAAAGCGGACGTTAAACCCTATTCACTCACTCACAGCAGATGTGGAATCGAATTTCATCCACTTATAATTCCAGCACAAAAATATTTACACAATTCCCTAACATTTGATTGGCCCGTAGCAAGTATCTGTCCAAAATTTATATCCCAGTAAACTCCCACACCGAACTACTTTCCGTAACCGTGAGGCGTAGTTAAAATAATTCTTAAGAAAATGGAAAATAAACACATTTTCTTGATGAATTTATTTCATATGCTGGAATTATAAGGAATGAATGGCCTTTTTGTTGAATTTATCGAGGATATAAACTTGGAAAAGTCGTGGGAATACTGGACGAGGCCTTCCGGCCTTCGTCCAGTATTCCCGCGACTTTTCCAAGTTTTTACCCCGATAAATTTCATTTACGGAAAATCAAAATAGCTCAGTTTCTGTAAATATTTTTCATGAAATTACGCATATTTCGAGGATACAAAATTACACGTCACGTTTGAATTATTCCATTGTTATACCATTGTTCCTGTGTTTCCGGAAAGTATGGGTGTCAAATGTTGTTAGGAACAAGTTCCCGGAAAATAACATACACAGGCCTCGACAAATCCACTCGTCCGCTCGTACTGACGAGTGAATTTTCGATCTGGACGAGTGAAATTTAATGCAACGATGTGGGAAACATACAAAAATATTAGGGTCTGCCTACTTTTCTGCTCGTCCAGAATGGATTTCAACTCGTAACAAGTTGAAATTCAATCTGGACGAGATGAAAATTAAAGATTTGTCGAGGCCTGATACATTATGAACCCGTGTTCTCCTAAACCCATGGAAAGGCCTCAATAATGCCGCCGCTCATGTTTATAAATAGCATGCGAAAATCGGTGAACTTCAATCATCAAAGACGCCGGTTTTGTTTACAGCTCCAAGGCGCGTGCATTTCAATGACAGATGACATAATAATTACGCCCCGCCTACAGTTATCGCTAGAAAAGGAAACTGACCATAGCAGTGACAGATTGACAGGTCATATGTTTAAGCTCCGCCTGTTGCGTCCAGAGGGAGATGTTTTGATTATCAGTTATCCGTATATAGTAAGTTAGTAACAGTACTGTGTTAAATTTGTGTTTACAAACTTTACACACGGAATTTGCTGTAAAACTTCCAGATGTGTTGGAAGTCCGAGATTACTCACTACATGTTGCGTGTTTATTCAAAATATTTACTTCTGTCATATTAAAAATTATGTTTTGAATGATTTTGAATAATTTTACACAAGATGGCGACTGAGAATATGGCATAAATATCGCGATACGCGAAAACCGTACCGCGATACGTATCGTCAGGATGACATATCGCAATATACCGGTATATCGTTGCACCACTATTCCATGGTAACAGTTAGTTGCGAACGGTGACTTGTCTTAGCTGTTGATAGGCCGTTACACCCCAACAAACAAAACTGTTTATTTATTTGAAAGAGTTTCTCAAATCACCTATAATTTCTGTTTGCCTTCAGCTAATATCTTCATATTGCTCACATGCATTACTTACAGGGATTCCGCTGGGGAAAATGAAAAAATTGCCACTTCAAAAAAATAAAACAATTGGCGATAAAAAATTACAATTTTCGAGAAAAAAAATATTTTGTTTGGATTTTTTTTTTGAAAATTGTAATTTTTTTTCGCCAATTGTTTATTTTTATCGCCAATTGCGAAAGTGGCGATCGCCAGCGGAATCCCTGACTTAGTAATACATCCTTCCACATTAATACACTTAATACCCTCGTTATTGATCGTACGTCCGTCTGTCAGTTTATTTTTTTTGTAAGAGTTTCTAAAATAGGGGCCCTAAGTGCGTTGACAGACCACATTTTTGTCGAGTCCGCTTGCGGAAAGCGAGACATAGTGATCACAATGACGTCCGGATGTCCGTCCGTCCATCCAAAATCTGCGTTAAAAGTTTTTAAATACCTTATATATCTGCAGTACTAAGTGACATTGACTTGAAACTTCATATACTTATTAGTCATCATCCATATATTCATGCTGTGTCCCACTCATGCGGCCCCTGTGCCCAAGGTTAAGGTAAAATGTCAAAATTTCCTTCCATAGCCTGCCCATATGGTCCATATGCCCAAGGTCACACTTACTTTGATTTACTTCCAACATCCAATACTTCTTATTCATTATCCATATTTTCATTCTATAGCCTGCCCATGTGGCCCACATGCCCAAGGTCAAATGACTTTGAAATTTGTGTTAAAGTTTTTACATACCTTATATCTCCACAACACTTACTCCGATTTACTTCAAACTTCAAATATATTTTTGTTATCATCTTATTTTCATTCTATAGCCCACCCATGTGGCCCACATGCCCGAGATCAAGGTAAAATGACTAAAGTTTGCGTTAAAGCTTTTACATACCTTATATCTCCACAACCCTTAATTCATACTTCAAATAAATACACTCTGAGACCATCAAATGCCTCGGCGGGCTCGACATGCGGGCCGCGTCCATCTGGTCTAGTTATGACCTAATTCCTCGAAGTTTAGTGTTTAGCTGTTGACGTTATTAACAAATTGCATGCTGGGAAATGTGTATCACAAAATGGCGACCGCCACAGAAATGTGCCATTATGTCATATTTCTTTGTGTGATGAAGTGTTGCTTCGGCGATCTTTTCTGAACGTAAATATTTTTTAGAGATTGGTGATAACAGAAACAGTGAGCAAGTTTAAAATTGAATAATTTTTGATTGTGTAGCTGTTTACACCACAGGTTGAAGTAAAGGATCGAGGTCTATAAATACATTAAATATGCTTAAAAGCATCAATAAATGAAGAAAAAAAAAGCTTAACAATTTTTTTGACTCCCTCCATATGGAGGGAGTCAAAAAAATTGTTTAGCTTTTTTTTTAAATTTAAGTTTTTTTTTCTTCATTTATTGATGCTTTTAGGCATATTTAATGTATTGATAGACCTCGGTCCGTTACTTCAACCTGTGGTTTACACCTTGAGTTTGCTTATTTTCACGAACTTCGGTACGAGCCGCTCATCTGCACTGTTGCAAACACTGCTATAGAGGTCTGAGTGTTGAAATGGTTAGAGAGATCTACCATGCCACTTCTTGTCTTTTCAGACGAGTGACCCTAAAAAAGCATCCTGGGTAAAAGTTGTACCTACACCAAACAATGGCTTCACGGAACTGGTCAGACTCCATAAGGTCAAGGTAAGTTTGGTGTCTCCGTGCTCCAGATAAGGAATTAGTCATTGAGTATTGTTTCATTTCTGAAGCAATTGGGTATTTCAAAATTTTAATTGTGTAAAATAGAATCTCACAACTGTTTACACATCAGCAGACCGCACTCATTGAATAGTTTGCTTCTAAATAAAAACACATCTTGGTATTTCATTAGAATTGTCTCCTTGGATGTGTTTTCATGGAAAAATAAGAAAATATGCTATATTTGTGGTGTGTTTATTATTTTCTGTAGCATGATAAAGGTACCACAAATTTTTCATTGCTTTTTGATACTCACTACTTCTGATTTCAATTGGGTTTTTGGCAATTTTAATTGGGTATTTACGCAAATATGCACCTTATCTGGAGCTCTGTGTTAAATAATTCACATGCAATTCATTGTGGAGCAAAATAGACAGAAATTCATATAAAGATAAATAGTGGGTGGCAGGTGGGAGCATGTGATGGGTAACTTAACAATCAGGATTCATCTGTAATGGAATCCCGACCGAAGTCCTGGTTTGACCCTCATGTACATCTTTGGCTTTCTTGTATACAGAGCTCCAGATAAGCTGCGTATTTGCTTAAATACCCAATTAAAATTTCCAAAAACCCAATTGAAATCAGAAGTAGCGAGTATGAAAAAGCAATAACAAATCTGTGGTACCTTTACCATGCTGCAGAAAACAATAAACAGACCACAAATATAGCATATTTTTCTTATTTTCCATAAAAAAACATCTTGGTATTTCATTAGAATTGTCTCCAAGGAGACAATTCTAATGAAATGCCAAGACATGTTTTCGTTTCGAAGCAAACTATTCAATAATTGCTGTCTGTTGATGTGTAAACAGTAGTGTGATTTTATTTTAACCAATTAAAAAATTGAAATACCCAATTGCTTCAGAAATGATGGAGTGACAATACTCGGTTACTAATTGCTTATCTGGAGCCCTGTGTATACAAGAGTTGAATCAGGTTATGCCCCATATATGTAATATGATTATTCATAATCCTATTTAATTACTTTTAATTGATGGATTTACATTTATTGAGCATAGGCTGTTTTCTTTGTTTAATATTATGTTTTCAATTTTATATATATGAATCAAAGGGAACTATAGCGGTCCTGGGGTCCGTTTCACTGAACTTCGTACGACTAAGCTGTTCATACGTGCATATTTAGAATGGTCAGTACATTTCAATTATTGGATTTACATTTATTGAGCATAGGCTGCATATGCAGCCTATGCTCAATAAATGTAAATCCAATAATTGTTTACAAGAAAACATTGTTAATGTGAAATTTACAGACTATCATAATTTTGCACTTACAACATTTTAGTCGTACAAAGTTTCACTAAACATTTCACATTTTACAAACATTGGCTCTCAATGTAAATGTTATTCCAAAACTAAATTTCGCACTTTCAAACTTCTTAGTCTTACGAAAGTAAGTGAAATGGCCCCCAGGGGTCGACATTAACCCTTTCAGCCCCAGACCATAAAGTCAATATGTGCAAACACTATAATCCAAACAAAGAATGATGACCCAAGACAAATAAGTTGGATTTACATTTATTGTGCGCAGCCTATGCAACCTGTGCTCAATAAATGTAAATCCATCAATTAAAATTTCCAGACGATCCTAAATTTGCAGTTACGAACATTTTAATCGTACAAAGTTTAGTGAAGCATACCCCTGGTGTCTATGTTCGCAGGAAGGGCAGAAGGATATTCTCTGGTTCATGTCCCAAAAGACGAAGTACTCGTACGACGGAGAAGAGAAGAAGCAGTTCCTTCCCCTGAGTTTCCCGGTGTCCGAATCCATCGAGAGTTACCTGTCCTGGCGAGGCTACCAAGAGGAGGACGAAATAAAACATGCAGAGAACACGTACAGCAAGAACATGTACGTATATCGGTCATGTCAGTTCTTTTTTTGTGTCCAAAATTTGGGCTCTTAACCCTTTCAACACCACAGACCTCTATAGAGACAATGTTTGCAAACAGTGCAGATCCAGATGAGCCGGCTCGTAATGAGCCGTCTCATCAGGATCTCCACTGTTTGTTAATAATTTTAAACGTCGTACAGATTACCCTTTTAGAAGAATGGGATAATTTGAATGAACAAAATTAATGAAATAGCGTGAAACATTGGCATGGAACATCCTATTAAGTTACTTGGTGTTAAAAGGGTTAATTCTTACAAAGACGTTTCATTTTGTAGGTTTGTATCGTATTTCAGAACGTAATTGTAGAAAATTGTGGATTTGTAAAAACATGATATCATCATAATTAAAAATTACTAGGAAAACTAAGTGAACAAAACAGTGCCGTATCACATACAGTAAGTACTTTTCAACCCGCTGAACGACACGGATGCTGAACGACACGGATGCTGAACGACACGGATGCTGAACGACACTGATGCTGAACAATGTCTGTTTTCAAATATTCAACATCAAATGCTATGGTAAGGTAACACTTTTCATCATTTTAACGAGTTTGAATTTTTCACCCTGTTGCTTACCTTATAATTTACATTAGTAACTAGATAATCAGGTATTTTTTTCTGGTACCTGTGAGTAGGACACAGTGCCTTTAAATAATAAATGTCTGTAGTGATATAAATGAATTGCCGCCCTTATATCTACAGCATGGAGATGGACATTCCTCGGTTTGCGGAGCTGTTCACGGAGCGAGCGACGGCGCCGTTCTTCGTCTTTCAGGTGTTCTGCGTGGGTCTGTGGTGTCTGGATGAATACTGGTATTACAGGTAAATATGCCGGTTGGTATCGCCTGGTAGACACGGCATTCGCCTCTCAAGAGGGAGGGTGAAGGTTGGAGCCTCCGTTCTGACTGTTAAATAAATGCTACCAAATACCTGTCTGCCTGGGGCGCGTTTCACTAAACTTTGTACGACTAAAATGTTCGTAAGTGCAAATTTGGGATCGTCTGTAAATTTCAATTGATGGATTTACATTTATTGAGCATAGGCTGCATATGCAGCCTATGCTCAATAAATGTAAATCCAACAATTGTTTACAAGAAAACATTGTTAATGTGAAATTTACAGACAATCATAATTTTGCACTTTTAGTCGGACAAAGTTTAGTGAAACGGTCCCGTGATGCCTAAGTCTAGAAATAAATGATTTTGATGCTTTCATATACAGATTTTGCAAACCATAATTGACATGTGACGTTTTACATTCTTAACTACATGTATATCATGTGGCGGGAATTGATATTCAGAAATCAAGTTGGCCCTATGTGATACTCTTTTGTGTTGGTGGGCCGTTAAGCACCATTTCATTCCATTCAGAAATCAATTAAAATAATAAAGGCATTTATCAGGTAAAAAACTTTGTATTGGCCCAATTCGTACTGACTGATAACACAAATGTTTTATCGGGCATTGACCTGATCAGTGTTCTGCCAAGGACGCGGGATCGGAAAAATTGTCAATGGCGCAAGAAAAAAATTACCGATGGGCCAACGGGCGCATTAAATATTCGGTCCGAGTTCGCGGGTTGCGAAAGTAAAAGTCTGAACTGTGTTGGGTGCGCTCGTGAAATGTACCGTAAATGTAAAATTCGCATAGCAACAGCGCTTAGCTATACATCTATCGACGGTTTTCATTGGATGGTATATTTACATAAGTGATACAAGTATAAAGCAAACTATTTTGGTCCGCCAATCAGAAAAGCCGTTTGAAATACGCGTATTGTCTGAGAGCCGATGGAATGATAAAGAAGTACAAATACATCATGATCATGTTTTAATGTTTATTTGCATATTTTTATCACAACATGCTGAAAAGTTACATGAATTAATTATTGCAAGTTCATTGTCGGGCTCAGCAAAACACTATTTAAAACTATTAATTACTTTAATTGCTGATATTTAATAGTTCGAAGCAGTGTTTTTCTTCAAAATACCATGTGTGACCCCATCATTTTTGAAAATGTCCCCACTTTTTTTTACCCATGGGGTCATTGGCCCCATGTCTCCGATTTCTTGGCAGAACACTGCCTGATACGAATATCCGGGTTACAACGAAAACTGAAATAGAAAACTGACTTTTCGTTGGTCGAATAACGTCGGTGTAATGATGCAACGTAGACAAGTCTGTGTTCTTTTCAGCCAAACATATTTTATATTTCATCATCAGCTAGCATAAAACGTTACCTGATAAATAGAATATCAGCCGTGTATTTGTTGATATCAAGTTTATCAGTCTCGGCTCGGAAACGATAGGAATTCCTCGGCAAGCCTCGGAATTCCTACCGTTTCCTAGCCTTGCCGGATAAACTTGACATAAAAAAATTGACATCAAAAGACAGTGGACCGTTATTTGCTATATTTTCTGATGATTGTTTGGCGTGTCATCGTATATATTCTGTTGAACTGATGGTTTTTGGCAAATTTCATATATATACTTAATACATGTATGATAAATTTAATACATTCCATTTCAGCGTATTTACATTATTTATGCTGATCGCGTTTGAGGCGACGCTAGTTCAGCAGCAGATGAGAAACATGGCGGAAATTCGCAAGATGGGAAACAGGCCGTACATGATCAATGTAAGTCGGGTGCTTTCTTGATTACATGATCAATGTACATCAGGTGCTTTCTAGATCACTTGATCAATGTAAGACAGGTGCTTTCTTGATCACGTAATCATAGTACATCGGGTGCTTTCTAAATCACTTGATCAATGTATGTCAGGTGCTTTGTAGATCACTTGATCAATGTAAGACAGGTGCTTTCTTGATCACGTGATCAAAGTACATCGGGTGCTTTCTAAATTACTGGATCAATGTAAGTCAGGTGCTTTGTAGATCACTTGATCAATGTAAGACAGGTGCTTTCTTGATCATGTGATCAAAGTACATCGGGTGCTTTCTAGATCACTTGATCAATGTAAGTCGGGTGCTTTGTAGATCACTTGATCAATGTAAGTCGGGTGCGTTGTAGATCACTTGATCAATGTAAGTCGGGTGCTTTGTAGATCACTTGGTCAATGAAGTGGGTGCGTTGTAGATCACTTAGATCTATGTAAGTCGGGTGTTCAGGGTTGCGGTGTAGATCACTTGATCAATGTAAGTCGGGTGCTTTGTAGATCACTTGGTCAATGTAAGTCGGGTGCTTTGTAGATCACTTGGTCTTGGTCACTTGATATGTACCACTGTACACATGGGGCTCGTTTCACTAAACTTCGTACGACTAAAATGTTCGTAAGTGCAAAATTCTGAATTATTATTAATTATTATAAATTTCACATTAACAATGTTTTCTTGTAAACAATTATTGGATTTACATTTATTGAACATACCTATGTTCAATAAATGTAAATCCATCAATGAAAATTTCCAGACGATCCTAAATTTCCACTTAACAAACATTTTAGTCGTACACAGTTTAGTGAAACGGCCCCCCTGTATGGGTTCTTAAAGACACGTTTGTGTGATTTTTAAACATGAAAGGCCATAACCATTATATTTTATTGCGGTGGCAGCCAGGTAAATTAACATCAAGTGGACTTCAATACCTCAGGTTGTGAGTTCAATCCTCATCCTAGGCTTGAAAAATACTTACATATTATTTCCATTCCACAGGTCTGTCGGATGAGACTGTGGTCCCGTCTCTGTATGACCTTGTCTTTTGGAAAATGTAAATGCTACAAATGTTCCGAATTTTCTTTTTTCAGGTGTACAGAAATCGTAAATGGCGGCCAATCCTGACGACAGAACTGTTGCCGGGAGATTTGCTCTCTATAGGTAAGGTCTCTACCCCAATATTCAGTATGTATATGTGACTGGAGACATTGGACTTGTGTGATTTGTGACCAGGGTAGCTCCTGTTCAAATATCACACTCTTGTAGCTTGATAATGATCTATATTGCTTGTTGGAAGCATGACGTGTGTTTCATCGATGGGATGGTGAACAGTGCAGATCCTGATCAGACTGTGCGGATGCTGGTCGCAGAACCCATAAGCCCCATTTTTCGAGTCACAGTCATATTTATACTATTATGGCTTGGCTAAAACAACATTTTCCGTTATTGAGCAAAGTTGTCGGCTGTCCCGCGAGACCTCATGAGGACACATTAAGACAGACTGGTTCTCTGCAACCTTGTTGTTGTTGTAGGGAGATCACATGAAGGCAGATTGGTTCCCTGTAACCTGCCATTGTTGTTGTCAGGAGACCTCCGGTCTCACGGGACAGTGCGCAGCTAGGGGTAAAAAGGGGGTGGACGATTTTCTATATATTTCGGTACCGACCATGCAAGTTAAACCAGTGTGTCTAGAAAAATAGGTTTATGAATATTTCTTGACTTTGTGAGGCTTGACTAGGTGTATTTCTCAATGTTAGCTCCGGTTCATTTTAACATCTTCGAAAATGACGCATGCTATGCTGTCTCGCCGATACGGTTTCGATAGTTTAATCGGGCATTTGTAGCGAAAACTTTGTTGTAGGGAGATCACATGTCAGAGAACATTGGTTCCCTGCAACCTGCCATTGTTGTTGTTATAGGGAGATCACATGAGGACAGACTAGTTCCCTGTGACCTGCTGCTGCTGCGGGGCCCGTGTATTGTTGACGAGTCCATGCTGACTGGCGAGTCGGTGCCCGTCATGAAGGTACAGTAGAACCCCTCCAAACCGGACACGCAGTCAGTCTGTGTATCCTTCATTTTATGGGTTTCATTGACAAGATCACGTGGTTACAACAACAACAACAACAATGACTGAAAGTGTTGAAAGCATGCCCACTCCACAGTAAGTACATTGTAGTATTTGATATTTTCCAATACGGCAACGGATTTTGATGAAATATGGCGCAGCAAATGCGTCTTCAAGAGCTGCATTTGGTGGTCCCGGGAGTTTGGCACATACATATGTTGTTTTTGTGAAGAATTGATTTCCGTGTCGTTAGACTCTTCGCAAAAACGACTGAAGTTTGGGCCAACATACCGAGACCACCAAATGCAGCCTGACAAGACGCGTTTGATGCACCATGTTTCATCAAAATCCATTACATAATAAGGACAAAATAAAAGAATACATACTTTAATCGGAGTGCTTCTGGAAGTTTCAGTACTTGTTGTTGTAACCATGTGATCATACACCTTGATTGATGTATACTTATGGTGTTGAATCGGAGTGCTTCTGGAAGTTTCAGTACTTGTTGTTGTAACCACGTGATCATACACCTTGATTGATGTATACTTCTGGTTTTCAAGTTCGCAAAGCACATCCGCATACCTTGCCTTGGCATAGTCAAATGTCTGATTTACAGTGGAACCTCTCTAAACTGGACACCCTGGGGACCTCCCAGGGTGTTCGGTTTAGAGAGGTTCCACTGTATCAGTAATATAAATTGAAATTAAACAACGAGCGTATGCTTTTTATCCCATCGCATTGCCAAAATGGGATAAAGGGATGTAAAAGTTGACTGTCCGTCCATTGCATTTTCCATTCTTCTATACTGTATGAGTGATTGGCTTGAAATATCGTATGCATGTTTATTATCATTCCTATTTTCATTCTTCACACAACCACATTTTCGGTTCTCTAGATTTTAAATCTCGGTACAATAGATTCATTCTGCGATAACTTCTTACCGTATGAGCGATTCACTTAAAACTTCATGTGCGTGTTTGTCGTCATCCATATTTTTATTCCCCACCCATATTCCCCCCGTGCCCAAGATGAAGGTCAAATAACTTTGAAGTTGCGGTTCAGTAGAGTTTAAATGTACACGCCCACACAGTAAGCACAACATGTTCTTTATAGGAATTAAATAAGTGTATAATTGTGACACTATTCCACCAGTTCTAAAGATTACGAGTGGCCGCTATACAGATATAATCATTTAATAATATTTAGTTTACTGATAGTGACGCGTGTTGGTATCAGACTATTTTCATATGCAAATGAGGCAGGCATGCTGTTTTTTAATTATACTAATTAAATGCGTCGCCGGAAAAAATAACATTTTCGACAAATTATAAAGTATGATCATTGCACATAAAAAAATAAATACAGAGAATAAATAGTAATTTCAGTTAACATTTTAAGGTAACACGGTTATCGCCCCTGATATCAGTGTGGAAAGTTACGTCTGATATAAAATGTATAATAATGCCGATCAGTAATCGGGGTAATGGCGAGTGAATGTTTATTTGGCCAGAAAATGTCGCAAATTCTGTCTCTGATATTATGAACATTTTGTGCCTACTGAGTGGGCATGTACCTTTAATGCAGTGTGTTGAATGGGTGTTTTGTATTGTAAACCCTGATTTAAGATTAAATGCGTATTTTATTTTTACAAATGGGTTATTGATTTTCTTCATTATTAAATAGGGAACAAATTCTCAAATTTAAACATTCACTTATTTGAGTGACTGTTTTATTACTTATTCACTTATTTATACTGTAATAGAGTTTCACATTTACTTAGTTGAACTGCAAAAAGCAAACAGTGTTTGCTTTTTGCAGCTCAACTAAGTACATTTTCAACTTTATTACAGTATTTCCACTACTCAATTTGAAAATCAATGCTTATTTTCACATTGCTGTCAGTATTTTGTACTCCGTCCCACTGTTTACGATCGATGCATATTCAGTTAAAATAAGTGCGTAAAATACGCCAATACGACATTATCTGGAGCTCTGGAAGATGTAAAGGGGGCCATTTCACTAAACTTCTTACGACTAAAATATTGGTAAGCGCAAATTTAGAATCGTCTGCAAATTTGAATTGATGGATTTACATTTATTGAGCATAGGCTGCATATGCAGCCTATGCTCAATAAATGTAAATCTAACAATTATTTACACGAAAACAGTGTTAATGTGAAATTTACAGACTATCATAATTTTGCACTTACGAATATTTTAGTCGTAAATATCACCATTACAGGAGCCTGTGGAGATACTGGCGGGCAGCCACGTTCTGGACCTGGATTGTGACTCAAAATTACACGTGCTGTCTGGGGGCACGAAGGTCGTACAGCACACACCGCCCAGTAAATCTGGGCCCGGCCTGAAAGGTATGTGCGATTATATAGTCTCATATTTGTTGCAAAAATATGAAAATCCTCTAATAGAGGATTTTCATATTTTTGCAACAAATATGACATATATGATTATCGAGTTGTGTGAAATGTCCATATTACATATGGACATTTCACACAACAAGATGAACATATTTGTCATTTTTGTTGCAAAAATATGAATATTCTATTTATTATATACCACTGAGCAAATCAGTCAGTTTTGTATAGACACGGTAAGAAATGATGTGTACTGACATTTGCAGCTTGTATCAGTTTTTGCAGGTGTGGATATGAATATAGATACAGGGACTACTGATATTTCACCGGAATTTGTTTATTTTCTCAATGCGAACATATGACTTATTTATCGTATAGTTATGTATTTCATCGGGTAGGTATATAGCAAATAGAGAATGCCAGGCTGGCATCACACACTGCCCAGTAAATCTGGCCTAGCAAGAAATGTTTTCTTCATTACATAACATATCTGCCCTGTAGCCTATTTCACCAACATTGCAAAGTATACTTATCTAGCAAAGTATAATTATCTAGCAAAGTATACTTTGAGGGAGAAATTTTCAATTTAAGGATCAATGTATTATTTTTTATTATGCTGAATTTATTACATTATCACAGCCATTTTGGCTGTGATAATGAAATAAATTCAGTATAATAAATCTGCATACTTTTAATCATCAAATATATGCAGTCGTTCGTTCTATATGACATAATGCATTTCGGGGAAAAATAAAAGATTACCCCCTCAAAGTATACTTTGCTAGAAAAGTGTACTTTGCAATATTGGTGAAATAGGCTACAGGTTGTTTTGTTACCGGATACAAACTGGGGTAACTATATTGTATATCTATGGTAAACAGATATGGATGAGATGATATTTCAGATGATCAAATCATTGTTCATTGGACAACCCTCCGTATCAATCTGAACCTGACCTGAAATGTTTTGTAACACGCCGTCTCGTAAGGGTAATGCTTGGTTTGTTATTGAAAGGTGGGTGAGAAAGTAAAATTAATTTTCTTTTGCAAAGATCGTTTCCTGACCAGCAATGATGAGTACATTATTGTCAAAACCACTTTATACTTAACAAATCATGTGACAAATCAACAATGTGTTTCCATAGCGACGGACAACGGCTGTATAGCGTATGTGCTACGTCACAGTTTCAACACGAGTCAGGGGAGGTTACTCCGCACGATCCTGTTTGGCGTGAAGCGGGTGACGGCCAATAACATCGAGACGTTCTTCTTCATTTTATTCCTGCTTATCTTCGCCATTGGTGCAGCTAGTTACGTCTGGATCAAAGGCAAGTACGGGGTGACAGCAATACAGCTCAGAACTCCAGATAAGCTGCATATTTGCTTAAATACCCAATGAAAATATACAAAAACCCATTTTGAATCGGAAGTAGCGAGTATCAAAAAGCAATACAAATTTTGTGGTACCTTTATCCTGCTGCAGAAAACAATAAGCAGACCAGATATATAGCATATTTTTCTTATTTTCCATGAAAGCACATCTTGGTATTTCATTAGAATTGTCTCTAATGAAATATCAAGACATGTTTTCATTTCGAAACAAAGTAAACAGTAATGTGATTTTATTTTACCCAATTAATATTTTTGAAATACCCAATTGCTTCAGAAATGATGGAGTGACAATACTCAATTACTAATTCCTTATCTGGAGCCCTGTAGCTGAGTGTCCTCTCTCCATGAGTGGGAGCATGTGATGGGTAATTTAACGATCGGGATTCTTCATTACCGAGCTGAATAAATTTTTTACCCCCAATGCAGCAGGTTAAATACGGGATCGAACCCGTTGGCTCGGCCTTAAATGGCCATAAATGTTGATAAGCCATTAAACACCATTAAGCAAACTCTCCAGCTGTAGTGGAAAGTGAGGCATAGCGGTCACAATTCTGGAGTCGTAGGCGTTATCAATTTTGCACGTACATCCAAATGCGTTCTGTCAGATCGTTACCAAACTTATCTGTAGCTTCCTCACATAAATGACTATTAAACTTCCCTGTGAAATTTACGTGACATCACCTGACTTTTTTTGTGGAAATCTTCACATCCATTATAGGAATGAATGGCCTTTTTGTGGAATTTATCGGGGTATAAACTTGGAAAAGTCGCGGGAATACTGGACGAAGGCCGGAAGACCTCGTCCAATATTCCCGCGACTTTTCCAAGTTTATATCCCCGATAAATTCAACAAAAAGGCCATTAATTCCTTATAATTCCAGCATTTGAAATAAATTCATCAAGAAAATGTGTTTATTTTCCGTTTTCTTAAGAATTATTTTAACTACGCCTGATGGTTACGGAAAGTAGTTCGGCATGGGAGTTTACTGGGATATACATTTTGGACAGAGACTTGCTACGGGCCAATCAAGTGTTAAGGAATTGTGTAAATATTTTTGTGCTGGAATTATTAAAACATGAACGAATGAAGGTCCAAATTTTGCCAAAACAGATGTTGACCGATAACAAAATGCTGTATTAGTCGGTGATGCCGAAACAAGCTTTCATGATCAATCCAATCAGTCTGACCAATCAATCAATCAATCAGTCTGACCAATCAATAAATCACAGTCTGACCAATCAATAAATCAATCAGTCTGACCAATCAATAAATCACAGTCTGACCAATCAATAAGGGCTATTCCAGAAAAAAAGAAATGGGGGGGGGGGGGGCGTTTGACGGAGGACGATATACTTTTCTGTAGGTGGCGGGGTCAAGCAAAAATGTGTTTACATGGGCCATGGGGTTTGAACGAAATATTTTTCTGTTGGTCATTGGGTACCCGGAATATATTTTTACACAGGTAGTGGGTGTTACCGATTTTTTTAATATGCTGTGGGTGTGGGTATATGCCTATCTTTTTCTGTGGGTGATGGGTGCAACAAGATAATTGTTTCTATGTAGAACAGAACAGGGCCTACTATTTCCATGTGACGTCACACACCCGCCATTTTGTGAATAACTAATGAGGACGTGTCTCAATCGCGGTTGGTTGTAAGTATTGTAAGGGAAGTAACTCCGAATTACGGACAAGTCGGACCCCGGCCATGTCGGACCAAGGTCATGTCGGACCAGACCTTTGGCATGAGTTATGTCGGACATTTTTACGGAAATCATGAAATGTGGTCGGGATGCCGATACACAGTGACATTGACGGAACGGTCTATGGCGGATCAATTTATTTCGGATAGTAAGGGCTATTCACTTTTTAATTGACCCCCCCACCAACCCACAGAATTGAATTATGTCTCATCCCCACAACCAACAGCACTGATATGTAGCTGTTCCCCACTACCAACAAAACTTAATTTATGTAAACCCCCCCCTACCACCAGTACTGAATTATGTACCATGTCGTTATGCACCGGCGCATCCAGAAATGCGCGGTTTACAGACAACACGATTATTATTTAGATATGATAACTATCGTATTCCCAATCTAAATTTACTGTAACTGTACATGTAAATACGGTCATAAGCATCCATTGCAAACAGATCAGTAAATGGAAAGTGTCATTATTACCTTAATAGAAGTAATTAGAAATCGTATCGGTCCCGTTAGTATTCGTTAATTTAAATGACCGGCCTCCGTTTCGCCCTTCGACCAACTCGTCCCATCAGCCACTCAAAATAATATGACAGCCGACACAGGTTACGACAGACCCGGGTGCAGCATATTCGAAACACATTTATCAACAATAACAAAAATAAGAATCGTTTTCTAAAATAATGAGAATCGTCTCGCGTTTTCGCGATCTCGCCTTCCGCTTTTGAAAATAAGTTTTGCTCTAACCCAATTTGTCTGTCTGTAACTTGGGGCGACTATCACTGCGTTACAGACAGAACATTCGGATTAGTTTTGCTCATGCATGTAGCACGCAATTCCAACACGCATGAAAGATCGCGAAGCAAAAACACGAGATAGCGCGGCAAGGTTGCAAAACGCGATATTGAATGTGATAGAATTTCGCGTTTTCGTCCCCAAAGCTCGAAAACGCGAGATATAGGACACGTAAACAATGTCTTAGGAAACGATTCTCATGTGCTGCAAAAACATGTTTTTATTAATAAATATAACAAATGTGGACACACACATCTATATTTCTTGACAACAAAAACATAATTGGACAAAACATGATAATCGTCTAATGTGCTGCCAATACACGTTTATTGAGCAAAACAACAACATATTTTGATACATGTGGTTACTGCACCGCATCGTCGACATATATATACACAAGATCGCGAAGAGCGAGACCAAATCGCTAGGCGAAAAAGTGAGATTCTATTTTATTAATTCTCGCGTTTTCGCCTGGCTATCTCGCGTTTTCGCCTCGGCCTTTTCATGATGTCGCCTTCCGCTTTTGGAAATACGTTTGTTCATGTCATTATGTGTGTGTAGAGTTGAAATTGAGTTTTGCGCATGCATTACATGCACGTACGAACGTGGAATGCACTTCGAACTAACATGCTTTATATGTATGTACGTACGTAGAACGCAAGTCCAACACGCATGCTGTCTACATATACATGGGCAAATCGTATTTACAAAAGCGGAAGGCGAGATCGAGATCGCAAAAACGCGAGATAAAAAAAAATATACCGCCGTACCAACCCGTCCCAATAATTAGCACATTTGCGACATATCATTTTCGGTCTAGCTGCACACCTGATGGTGTTTACAATCGTCAGTCGGTAATCCAGTTTCACGTGCAAACTGTGAATGACCTTTAGAATTCAGAGGAAAGAAACATACAAAAACCGCACTATGTAGTTGCTTACGTCATCGCATCGTCGATGAATTGATAATTACGCATTAGCTTGTGCATTTTCACATTTGATTTCTTGATAAAATCAAGATTTGGCAGCACATGAGAATCGTCTCCTAAGACGATTCTCATAGTTTGTCAAAATGGTTTTGTAAAGAAATACCAATGTATTCTTTCACATTTGTCCGATGTTTTAATAAAACATGTTTTGGCAACAGATAAGAATCGTCTCCGACCGAGTTAACCCTAAGTTAACTTTTTTTGTGTGTAATAGTTAAGGGTCACCTATAGACACGTTTAATAAACATTGAGGAGTTATTCATATCCCTGTATTCATTTCCCTTCTACGTTGACCACGTGACCTTGAGTTTGGTAAAAATCTGTTCTGCAGGGTTCCTCAAATATTATTTTTCGCTTGACGGGGGGTCTTTCAAAATTCGGCACAGCCTCAATAACGGTGCTAGCGTTGTGTTCTTTAGCGCAACGTGTAGGGGAAAGAAATCCCTGCAATATGTCCAAATTACTTTCTCTAATTTCGTGTTAGAAAACATAAAAAAATGATGCCGTAAATGTGGTAAAAATTGGGTAAAATTTCTATAGACCAAAAAGGGGGCTTTTTCAAAACGTCTATCTTATAGCAGGGGTCCCTTGGAGATACAGCGCTGATCTTTACACACACACTGCCTCGTTACTAGGGCTACTAATAGGCGAAATGGCGAGGTCCTAGGCAGTTCCAATGGGAAATAGATAGAGAAAAACCGGGAGACTATATCGGAATCGGCCATAAATGCTCTCCTCGCTGCCTGTGTGCGGCAGATTCGGTCTTAGAAATGTTCCCACGGTGGAGATTTTGCCTCTACACCGGGACGAGTGGGATTTCCACCCGACACGGTGGGACAATTTTTTACGTCCACTCTCCATCTGATAACTGGGTCGGGTGGACGAAGCAAAAAATCGCGCTGAGCGTACTGTAGGTACATGTGATGCTGCCGTGTTCTGCCGAAGACGCGTCCTTGCGTGTGTAGCAATTTGTCAAAATCGTGAACGACGCATGAAAATGCGGGCGCGCCGAAAGTGTTTGGTCTTATTCGTCGGTGGCGAAATGGAAGCGAACGAACAACACTTGGTATTCTCTGTCCCAGGTTCGCACCAGGAGCTAGGCTAGTCACATTCATAGCCACATATATGATACATATGTATAAATATTATAAAACAAAAAGAAATTAAAATCTATAGGTGGTGGGATAAAATGGAAATCGAAATATGTAGGTGGTGGGTCGGTAAAGGAAAATCCATATCTGTAGGCAATGGGGCACAAAATAAATACAAAATGTACTGGCGGTGGGGTACGAAGGAAATCAAAATACATAGGCAGTGGGGTAAGAACCAATTACAAATATGTAGGCGGTGGGGGTGAAAAAAAAGTGGAGTCAAACCCCCCCATGTCTTTTTTTATGGAATAGCCCTAAATCAATCAGTCTGACCAATCAATAAATCAATCCGTCTGACCAATCAATAATCAATCTGACCAATCATTAAATCTGATCAATAAATCAATACATCTCAGGGCCTGAAAATAGCAGCTTTTACCTGTATGTCCGGGACCTTACAAGGAAAAAAGTGAAAGGCCCGAAACGTTCACGAGTAATTTCTGGAAAAGGTCCGAAGCGTTCATGAACCGAAACGTCCATAAAATATATAACATTCTCTCGTGGCCCCGTTGCCATTTACACATTTAAACTCAATTTTGGTAGATTTCGGTAAGTCTAGGAACCGATTTACACATGACTTTCAATGTTTCCCTATTGCACACTGTGTCGGTATAGCAAGTGCAGTATGCTACCGAGGAAAATTACCATCAACATTGTTTTTGGGAGTACTAGTATTTTTTTCTATTTCTCTGCCAATTTGATAGCAAACTTTAAACAACAATGATAGAAGATGCAGACAGATAGACGATAATCAGAACCTGGTTCTTGTAAAATGCAAGACATTAATATGGTCAGTCCAGGACCTCGGACCGGTGCTATTTTCAGGCCCTGTATCTATCCATCTCTTACAGGAACCGAGGACCCAGATCGGAACCGGTACAAGTTATTCCTCGAGTGTACCCTGATCCTCACCTCGGTTGTACCGCCCGAACTGCCGATAGAGTTATCTCTCGCGGTCAACACGAGTCTACTCGCGCTCACTAAACTATGTGAGTACTGCTGCAGAGCTGCAGATAAGCTGTGTATTTGCTTAAATACCCAATTAAAATTGTCAAAAACCCAATTGAAATCAGAAGTAGTGAGTATTAAAACAAGGCGATAATTGTATAGTATTCGGATGCCATTTATTATAGGAATGAATGGCCTTTTTTTGGAATTTATCGGGGTATAAACTTGGAAAAGTGGCGGGAATACTCGTCCAGTATTCCCGCGACTTTTCCAAGTTTATATCCCCGATAAATTCCTCAAAAAGGCCATTCATTCCTTAATTCCAGCATTTGAAATAAATTCATCCAGAAAATGTGTTTATTTTCCGTTTTCTTAAGAATTATTTTAACTGCGCCTCGCGGTTACGGAAATTAGTTCGGCGTGGGAGTTTACTGGGATATAAATTTTGGACAGAGACTTGCTACGGGCCAATCAAATGTTAGGGAATTGTGTAAATATTTTTGTGCTGGAATTATAGATATATGATATCCCAGAACAAAGATTGTCCCAATATTTATGGTTAATATGTTTTTTATAAATATTTAGGGTATGGTTGTTCTGGTTTATCACAAGAACAATGTATTTGGATACAATTTGTTTACTATAAAATAGTATGTTAATAGGGGATTCCCAAAACAAATGGTGTCTGAATATTTATGGTTATTACGGGTATACTATTCCATTTGTTAGATGTCTACTGTACAGAGCCGTTCCGTATACCGTTTGCTGGTAAGATAGACATCTGCTGCTTCGACAAGACTGGTACCTTGACATCTGATAATCTCGTTGTGGAGGGTATCACTGGATACAGGTAAATGAATTGTGCCGCTATGTGATAACAAGGGGGGGCATACTGCATTGCTCTTGAGGTTCTGTACGTCCGTGTACATTTACATCGAAAAGTAAAAAAGTTTGTAAGAGTTTCCAGTTCGAGTCCAGTATGCCACGGGGCATATCCATGTTTTACAACCATATGTCTTGTTTATTATGCCACTGCAACGATAGTTGTCGGTGACATATAGTGTTTACCCTGTGCATCCGTCTGTCCGCCTGTCAGTAGACAATTTTCCTTGTCCGGCGAACAACTTCTACAGTTTTTGACCGATTCTCTTCATATTCGGTATACAGTCCTACCATAAAGTACAGGAGTGTCTAACAAATTTTGTTTCACTGTCCCACCGATCCATCCGCAGTTATGCCCCTTTTTTCGTCTGAAATTTAATTTTTGTCCTTGTCCGGCGAACTACTTCTACAGTTTTTGACCGATTCTCTTCATACTCCGTATACATCCCAACCATCAAGTGCAGGAGTGTGTAACATAAATATTTTCGCTGTCCCACTGATCCATCTGCAGTTATGCCCCTTTTTCGACTCTGAAAATAATTTTTTCTCTAATCAAACAATTTTCTAATGTTCTTACATTTCAGCCTATAGTTTACACAAATGTAACAGTTTATAGCATAAAATTTGCTTTCACTATAGGAATGAATGGCCTTTTTGTGGAATTTATCGGGGTATAAACTTGGAAAAGTCGCTGGAATACTGGACGAAGGCCGGAAGGCCTCGTCCAGGATTCCCGTGACTTTTCCAATTCAACAAAAATGCCATTCATTCCTTATAATTCCAGCATTTGAAATAAATTCATCAAGAAAATGTGATTATGTTCCGTTTTCTTAAGAATTATTTTAACTGCGCCTCACGGTTACGGAAAGTAGTTCGGAGTGGGAGTTTACTGGGATATAAATTTTGGACAGAGACTTGCTACGGGCCAATCAAATGTTAGGGAATTGTGTAAATATTTTTGTGCTAGAATTATAGTGCGATAAAACGATGTATTAAAACTTTCATAATTTATGAGTGAAATAAATATACAAATGAGGACACTACGGAAAACGTGTAAAGTGATCAGTACAACTTCACCATATGGGGCTGTGTTTATGCAATAACAAGGAATCTAACATTTGTGTTGGTTTAATGATATTTATTGAACTCGTTGACTGATTTCATGAAACACTTGGCATAACCCTGCTTCTTGTGAAATTGGTAAACTCGTTTAATACATAACCATATTTAATAATGTAAGATCCTCTATGAATTACTCCACTCGCTTCTGTAGAGTGGCAATAGACCCATTCACTCGTGCACTATTTCACGATAATCAGCACGCTTGGTTAAATAAACGGAAAGTCTCCCGCACATTTAATAGTGGAAAGTGAGACATAGCATTAACAATTCCTGCGTCAAAGGCGTCAACATGTTGCATATCTCCTGATCCGTTACTCGGATTATTAACAAGCTTCATCAATAACTTGCTCACGTTGATCAGAGCTCCAGGTAAGGTGCGTAATTTCACCAACTTTGGGTGAAATATTGTTATTTCTTCATCAAAAATGGCAAGTTGGGAGTCCTTTAGAATCGTCTCATTGACTTGCCATTTTTGATGGACAAATAAGAAATTGACCTCCAAATTACGCACCTTAACTGGAGCTCTGATTGATGGCTATCCACTCAATGTCATTCACGTGACCTTGACCTGAATTTCTAGTTGTAATGCTGCACTGATTGGAGCTATATCTTTCACTAAATAAATAAAATCCCCAGAGATAACGAGATAATCGATGCGTGTGACGCGCGACCGGAGACGATTCAAGTGATGGCGACGTGCCACTCCCTTGTCCAGTTGGAGGATGAAATGGTGGGCGACCCTCTGGAGAAGGTTACGTTGAAGGCGGTCGACTACACACTCACTAAAGGTACGGCAAATAGTTTTCAGGAGTTGACTCTTGGAGCATACATGCAAGAAAATCCTTCTGAGAATTTGGTGGACTCGGCCCACCGACACCTGCTAGTGTGGACCCCCGGGGGCCGTTTCACTAAACTTCATACGAATAAAATGTTCGTAAGTACAAATTTAGGATCGTCTGGAAATTTCAATTGATGGATTTACTTTTATTGAGCATGCGCATGCTCAATAAATGTAAATCCAATACTCGTTTACAAGAAAACATTGTTAATGTTAAATTTACAGGCTCTTAAGTTTGCACTTACGAACAGTTTTGTCGTACGAAGTTTAGTAACACGGGCCCCAGGTTTTGACGATAACAGAAACAGAAATGCAGACTTTCTTTGCCACAGTGACAGTAGCGTGAATAGTTTTGTCGATAACAGAAATACAAAAACTAATGGTCATGCTTAAACCTATCAACTGCCCTGTAAAGGTATGGGGAGTAGTTTTGCTGAATGTGTTAATCATACTTTGATCATTGAAAGGTGAAACCCTTTTGCCCAGATCAGACTGCTCGGACGCGCAGGTTGATCTGGGTCATCGGTGTTTGCATGCACTGTGATGTCACATTTCTGAAGTGTGTAATGCTATATATCTGTCCTTAAGTTGATACATTTTAAGAAAGCTGTTGATAGTAAATTTTGCCGATAACAGAAATGCGAACACCGATGGCTACATTTAAAACCGTTCAGTACACACTCCATAAAGGTACGGTGATTAGTTTTGTCAATAGCAGAAACAGAAATGCAAACACCCTTGGCCACGCTAAAGGCTGTGTACTACACGCTCACTATGGATTTAGGCCCCTTCTTCCACTGAGCATTGACCATATTGTAGGCTTTTGACTACACACTCTAAAGGTACCATGAATAGTTTTGTCGATAACAGAAACAGAAATTGCAACACCCTTGACCACATTTGAAGCCGTCCACTATGCACTCATTAAAGATCTGGGGCCCGTTTCACTAAACTTTGTACGACTAAAATGTTCGTAAGTGCAAATTTAGGAACGCCTGGGAATTTCAATTGATGGATTTACATTTATTGAGCATTATGCAGCCTATGCTCAATACATGTAAATTCAATAATTGTTTACAAGAAAACGTTGTTGATATGAAATTTACAGGGTATCATAATTTTGCACTTACGAACATTTTAGTCGTACAAAGTTTAGTGAAACGGCCCCCTGGTGAATACTTTTGCTGATATCAGAAACAAAAATGAAGGTGTCCGTGGAAGAAGAAGGTTAAGTCTATAATCAGGGATTCCGCTGGGGAAAATAAAAAAATTGCCACTTCAAAAAAATCATTCTTTTTTAATTTTTTTTCGAAAATTGTATTTTTTTATCGCCAATTGCGAAAGTGGTGATCGCCAGCGGAATCCCTGCTATAATAGTACGGATGAGGTCTCGTCTCGTCAAGTGTATCACCTTCACCCTTTCATCATTCCACTTCATAATCACAGGTGAAACAGTTATACCGCAGCGCAAGAAGACGCACGGCATGAAAATCTTCCATCAATCCAATCCAATCCAATCAATCAATCGAACAATAAACCCTGTCATCTTTCCCCTTTGTAATCACAGGTGAAACAGTTATACCGCAGCGCAAGAAGACGCACGGCATGAAAATCTTCCACCGGTTCCACTTCTCCAGCGCTCTGAAGCGAATGTCCGTGATTGCTGGCCACACCCCTCCGGGCTCCATGGAAACAGTTTATATCGGCACGGTGAAGGGGGCACCCGAGACCCTTAAATCCATGGTAAGGAATTACAGTGGAACCTATCTAAACTGGACACCCTGGGAGGTCCCCAGGGTGTCTGGTTTAGAGAGGGTCCGCTGTAAGCACTCCATCAATACGTTTTGCCATTTTCAATCATGAATAGACACGACAATGAAATAAATTACAGTGAAACCTGTCTAAATTAAACACAATGTTATCCACAGGGTGTCCGGTTTAGAGAGGTTCCACTGTATATTTTTCACAAAATGTCACGGGCATATGTCATGTTCCCAAATCACATGTTTTGGAACATGACCTATGCCCATGAAATTTTGCGAAAAATAAATTCTGGGTAAATGTTGCCTTGTAGAAATATCTATTTTTAAAGGCACTGAGTTTCAAATATGGGCAGACAATGATGTCGATGAAACAAATTAGTAAAAACGAATTTAATTTTCGATTTAGTAAAAACAAATTTTAGATTGGCATCGTATCTCAAATATGTGTTTGGTTAAAAACTGTTTATTTTGCTGAAAATTAACTGGGTGTTGCTAGTGCTAATTTTTCTGCAATCAATGGTTAATTTAGTTAAAATAGTCAACGACTGTCTGTTCCACGTTTTTCTGCCGATGAAACACATTAAATCTAAAATATTTAAATTGTAATTACTTTTTCATCAATAAGAAAAAAGTCACCCTCCCCAAATTTTTTTGTTTGATGAAATTCCATCAAATATTGATTTTATATAGAACGAAGATTTTCCTATGGGAATTTAACATGGGGGGATAAAGAGGTGGAAGAGGTGGGGTAGGAGTCGAAAAACGAAAAAAATTGGAAATTGACTCCAAAACCTGGCTAGATAGCTTGGAAATGATGTAACAAAAGAAAACAAGTTAGATTTTGAAAATCGATCCACAAAGTCCAAAATTATTTTAAAAAAATCTATTTTTAGCCCCCCATGTTAAATTCCCATAGGTTTTTTCGCAATAAAATCAATATTTGACGGAATTTCATCAAATAATTTCTTTTGGGGAGGGTGACTTTTTTATTAATGATGAAAAAGTACTTGCATTTAAATATGTTTTTGATTTAATGTGTTTAATGGCCAAAAGTTTGTCGGCAGCACAGACGTGGAACAGACAGTAGTGTCTAGAAGGAAAACCTATTTCTATAGATGGTCATTTAACAGCTAAACATTGTTATACTGCAAAAATTATGCAAAGACTTCTGGTTCAATAAGAGCTGAACTACATTACCAAATTATCTCCCCTGTTTATCAGTCTATGCTCAGCGGAATATCAATAAGTGGGCTAACACCCTCGTGGGTTACCTCCCTTCTTCCAATGACCAATTCACTTGTTGCAAACGCCCACTCAGTAGGCACAAACTGTTCTTTATATCAGAGACATTTTCTGGCAAAATAAATAGAGAATAGTAGGTTAGTGCCGTGAATGGGAAAAAATATCTGGCAAGGCTCAGGAAACGGGATGGGCGAGGCTCTGCCGAGCACATCCCGTTTCCGTGCCGCGCCAGATATTTTTTCCCATTCACGGCACTAACCTACTATTCTATTTATCCCGTCAACACCTACAAATGGCTGTAAAATGCAAAAATAGTATTGACTGGATATGAAAAATGTTTCACGGCACCGTGTTTCACGGCACATACGCACTGTGTTGACGGGATAAACACTCCTTCACCATTACCCCACGTATTGATTGGCATTATTATACATTTTATATCGGCCGTAAATGTCGACACTGATATCAGGGGCGATAACCGTGTTTCCTTAAAATGTTAATGGATATTACTATTTATTCTCTCTATTTATTTTTTGATGTGCAATATCATACTTTATAATCTGTCGAAAATATCATTTTTTTCAGGTGACTCATTTAATTAGTATAAATAATTAAAATATATCGTGCCTCATTTGCATATGAAAATAGCCTGATACCACTGCGCGTCACTATCAGTAAAATAAATATTAATAAATGATTATATATGTATAGCAAGCACTCGTAATGTTTATAACTGGTGGAATAGTGACACAATTATACACTTATTTAATTCCTTTAAAGAACATTTTGTGCCTACTGAGTGGGCATGTACCATTTCACTTTCGATACCGGAGGTTGTGAGTTCAATCCTCACCCTATGTGCGAAAATTACATAGTATTTACATCCCACTGATCTTGTTGGATGAGACATTAAAACCTGAGGTCCCTACTCTATATGACCTTAGCTGTTGCTGGAACAACATTCACTTTCACTTTCGATACCGGAGGTTGTGAGTTCAATCCGCACTCTAGGCGTGAACAAATATGTTCAGTATTTTCTATCTCACTCGTCTTTCGGATGAGACTGTAAAACTAAGGTCCCTACTCTATATGACCTTGGCTGTTGCTGGGACGTTAACCATTTCACTTTCAATACCGGAGGTTGTGAGTACAATCCTCACCCTAGGTGCGAACATTTCTTACATATTATTTCCATCCCACTGGTCTTGTGGGATGAGATTTTAAACTGGTTATCATATGACCTTAGCTGTTGCTGGAACGTTAAACCTGTTCACTTTTTTGTCAGATGGTGGCCCATTTATACATGTTCCGCTGTTCCAGTTTAAGTCACCCCCGGACCACTACGACTCTGTATACCTGGAGATGTCTAGGAGAGGGGCTCGCGTCCTGGCCCTCGGGCACAAGAAACTGGGCACCCTGTCTCATCAAGAGGTAGGTATATAAGTGACTTTATACGCTTGATTATCATCATTCATAAGTTTCATTCCATAGCGGGACAGTCTACTGTCTGTTTCACGAAACCTGCCCAAATTTTACGGCTGTATAAACAATGCAAAAACAATATTTTTTTCGATAATATTAAATTATAGCAAAATTTAAGAATGAGCCTACGATACTTTTTATTTCGTGAAAGTTCGTCCCATATTGATTTTATTGCGAAAAAACAATTTCCACATGTTAAATCCCCATAGACATCTTCACAGAGTGAAGATGTCTATGGGGATTTAATATGGGGAAATTTGTCTAATTTCAGAAATAGTGGACCGATTTTCAAAATGTAACTTGTTTCCAAGCTACCTAGCTAGGTTTCAGAATAAATTTCCACGTTTTTTTTTGTTTTTCAACTCCTCCTCCAGGTTCTCCACATCTTTTTTCCCCATGTTAAATTCCCATAGAGAACTCATTTTTTGTAAAAAAATAAATATTTTACCAAATTTCACGAAATAAAAAGAAGGCTCATTCTTAAATAATATTATCAAACAAAAATATTGTTTTTGCTTTGTTTATATGGCCGTAAAAAATTTGGGCAACTTTCGTGAAACAGACAGTAATTGTAGAGTATTGGACTTCAATACTGGCGGTCTTGGGTGCATGAAAAGGCCTTTGGCATGAAGCGAGACATAATTGTCACAATGTTGTCAAGGTCATGTTAATGTGACCTTGAATTCTGTGACCTTGTATTTATTTCACCCCTATAGTCTGTTTCACGAAAGCTGCCCAAATTTTACGGCTATATAGACAATTCAAAAACAATATTATTTTCGATAATACTAAATTAAAGGACAATTTAAGAATGAGCCTTCTTTTTATTTCGTGAAATTTTTTCAAATAGTGGTTTTATTACGAAAAATTCATTTCTCTATGGGAATTTAACATGGGGGGAAAAGAGGTAGAGTGGGAGGAGTCAAACAAAGTTTTTTTTGGAAATTGACTCGGAAACCTAGCTAGATAGCTTGGAAATGATCTAACTAAGAAAACAAAAGTTAAATTTTAAAATTCGGTCCAGTATTTCTGAAATTCTAAAAAATTTCCCCATGTCTATGGGGATTTAACATGGGGAAATTTTGTTTTCGCAATAAAATCAATATTTGACCAAATTTCACGAAATAAAAAGAAGGCTCATTCTTAAATTTTCCTTTAATTTAATATTATCAAAAAAAATATGGTTTTTGAATTGTTTATATGGCCGTAAAATTTGGGCAGCTTTTGTGAAACAGACTATAGGTTCGCAATTTCATGCAGGAATTTATTGAATATGACATTAAATTCTTTGACCTTGTCATGGTTACGTTTATTTAACCACTAGGTTCGAATTTCATGCGGGAGCAGATACTATGTGACCTTGAATTATGTGATCTTCTGTTTTTGTTCACCTCTAGGTTTGCAATTTCACACAGGAGCAGACACTATGTGCAGAGCTGCAGATAAGTTGTGTGTCTAAAGCGTACTATACCACCTGATTTCAAAATCGTTGCGTATTTTATTTTTACAAATGAATTGTTGATGTTCTTCATTACTAAATAGGGAACAAATGATAAAAAAATATAACAAATTTGAAGATTCTTATTTGAGCTGCAAAAAGCAAACACTGTTTGCTTTTTGCAGCTCAACTAAGTGAATTTTCAACTTTATGACAGTATTTTCACTACTCAATTTGAAAATCAATGCGTATGGTCACATATCTGTGCGTATTTTGTACTCCCACTTTTGATAATCAATGCGTTTTCTGCTAAAATAATTGCGTAAAATACGCCAATACGCACCTTATCTGGAGCCCTGTATGTGACGTTGAATTCTGTGGCTTTATGTTTTTGGTTGTCATGGTTACGTTTATTTCACCACTAGGTTCGCAATTTCACCCGGGAGCAAATAGAATGTGACCTTGAATTCTGTGGTTTTGTGATCTTCTCGTGTCCACTCAAGTTGGACTCCAAAGCAGTGATCAAGGAAATCCAGAATGCCACCCACCATGTAAGTACAGCGTGTGTTCCACTTACGGTATTGTGATTTATCAGGAACCTGCCCTACATTGACCAAACACGTACTGACCGATAAAACATCCGGGTTACAACGAAGTGAAAACTGACGTTCCATTGGTCATGTGATGTTAGTGCATGGTGTAATGACGTAACATAAACAAGTCCGCGTCCTGTCCATAGATAACAACGTTATATGCAGTCGGTTTCGAACATAACACGTTACGTGATGAATACCAGGCTAGTGTCTTTTGATATCGAGTTTATCAGGCTCGGCTCGGAAACGGTAGGAATTCCTCGGCAACCCTCCGAGTTCCAGACGATCCTAAATTTGCACTTACGAACATTTTAGTCATACAAAGTTTTGTGACATGGCCCCAGGGGATTCCTACACGTTTCCTAGCCTTGCCTGATAAACTTGATATCAAAAAACACTAGCCTGGTATTCTCTATGAGCAGTACTTTGTTGCCAGGTAAACATTGGTTCTAAGCTACTTTCACAGAAATTTCACAAATTTCACATTGTTTCTTTTATACTGGTACAGATATAGCAGAAATGCCAAACCAAATTATCTCCCCTACTGATCACAGTTTCTGATGTACTTGAAAATAGCACAATGTGATCGAATCAAATGGTGTGATCGATTGATATATTTATGTCATTTACAGTGCATGAAGCCAAAAAACACTTTGTATATCTGAGAAATCATCTGAGACAGTTAATTTAACCCTTAGAATGCGGGAACCGAAAATAGTCATCTGCTGATAATTCATATTTTGTCTTTTCTCTCAGTAAAAACATGGTTTGGCAGCATTTTAGAATCATTTCCATTGGAAATGATTCTAAATTGCTGCCAAACCAAGTTTTTGATGAGAAAAATGGAAAAATAAATATTCAGCAGACGACACAAATTAATTCAGCATTGTAAGGGTTAATAAACTGTTATCACACTGCGTAAACCTGTGATAATTATTTACTTAGGTTGCGATGATAACGGGAGACAACCCACTGACGGCTTGCCACGTGGCCAAGGAACTGAGGTTTACACGGAAGGAATACACACTGGTTCTACAGCCACCGAATGCAACAGGTAACTGGGCCAACGGGTAACTGGGTCAACGGGTAACTGGGTAAAAGCGTAATTGGGTTAACAGGTAACTGGATCAGCGGGTAACTGGGTCAACAGGGTAACTGGGTCAACACAACATGTAACAGTTAACAGGTTAACAGTAACCGGGTAACTGGGTCAATGGGTAACTGGGTCAATGGGTAACTGGGTCAATGGGTAACTGGGTCAAGACAGGTAACTGGGTCAACAGGTAACTGGGTCAATAAATCAAATTCACTTATATTGAGCTGCAAAAAGCAAACACTAAAAAGCAAACACTAAGTAAATTTGAACTTTATTGCATTTTCAGTACTCAATTTGAAAATCAATGTGTAGTTTCACATTGCTGCAAGTATTTTGTACTCGCACTTTTGATAATCAATGCGTATTCTGCTAAAATAAGTGTGTAAAATTTCGCCAATAACAGCTTATCTGGAGCTCTGATACTAATTTCTTGTTTCTCCACAGCCACATACTTAGACCAAATTTGCCGTCTCTTTTATCTGTAGTTCCCGAGTGGCGTTGGCAGTCAATAGACGACTCCGTCGTTTGTCCGTTACAACAGGGGAACGTACGAAAAGATATCATTGAGAAATACGACCTCTGTTTGACCGGGGAGGTATATAGAGGATCTTACCCGAGTGATGATTTAACATGATATTTATTAACCCTTCCTACGCTGTTGTCGGAAATTGCCGTCCGCTGTTTTTCATTTTTGCTTTAATTCTTAGCAAAAACTGGTTTTGACAGCACATGAGAATCGTCTCCATGATTCTCATGTGCTGTCAAAACCAGGTTTTTGTCGAGAAATATTGAAAATAAAACATTTCCAAACGAGTTTACTGACTTCATAAGAAACGAGGCTGTGCCAAGTTTCTTTATATGAAATCAGTCAGCGAGTTCCTGATATTTATTAACCGAGTTTACTATCTTCATAAGAAACGAGGCTATGTCAAGTTTCATATGAAATCCGTCGGCGAGTTTAATAAATATCATATTAAATCAACACAAATGTTAGATTCTATTTATTGCATAACCACATCATCATAATGTGAAGCTGTATTGATTACCTAACATGTTTTCTGTAGCGGCTCATTTGCATATTTATTACACTAGTGTATTATGATTTTTATTACACTGTGAGAGCCCATTTTATGCAATAAAGTATGTTATAATTTATCAGACAACTCGCTATGCATTGACCTTACCTGATAAACTTGATATCAAGACACTAGCTGGATATTCTCTATATTTGGTCATTAGCCTCTATAAGAGGACAGTTTTATTACAGCCAAATAAAAAATAATAACTGGTGAACGTACCATCAATATTTGAAATCAAAGTTTGTCTGTTTACAATTTATTTATTTTGTCAATCAAATCACTACTGGATATTGTTACATGACTGCCGTTGTTTGATGACACCTCTCACAACCGTGTTCAAACGTACAGCGCGTGCTGTTTGACCATGGCTGTAGACAATGCCAAGCCAACACCTACGTAATGCATGTGCCCCGTGACGTTAATAGAATGAGCCATTACGTCACCAGACAAGTTCACAACGGTCGCACTTAAATTTTAAAATTGATACCGCTGCATCACATGACATGTACTGCGGCCCCGGAATATATATTTGTAAATCGGCTTTTGAATGGAACAGATTATCAAAGTCGCGAAAGTACTGCATATATGCTCAAATTACACGATATTTTCGACTGAAATGTAACAATAACGTTCGACCATGTCCAGCCGTGGCACTCAGGAATTGTTTGAACCTGCGGCCTACGGCCTACGGCCTTGGGGTTCACACAGTTCCCTCGTGCCACGTCAAACGTTTACCCACGGCTGGAAATTTGTAGAAAATGTAATAACCCGCCATCGGTATGATTAGTTTGAGCTGATATGTTTTCTTTATTACAGGCCCTGACATATTTACAGTCGACGTCGCGTGGGTTGTTCAATCTTCTGCTTCCCAACGTTAAGGTGTTTGCCAGAGTGGCCCCGAAACAGAAGGTAGGTGTCTGACCTTCAATGGTGGCAGAAAGTCCACTTTACTTGGCGGAATATAGTTTGCTATAAGGAGACACGCTGCGTGATTTTGTACCTCACAACATGTGCAATGTTTCATGAAAAATATTTACAAAATTTACATCGAAAGTTGTCGAAAATTTCATAGCTAATGCGGAATTCTATGAAAATTTTGTCATCTTTTGACGTCATTTACAGAAAATATCACTGTTTCTGTAAATATATTTCATGAAAAATCGCAAATGTTCTTGGGTACAGTTTTGGTTGTATTGACAAATCCCTTTGGTGTCGCCCCAACCAATCAATCAATCAATCCTCTGTACCTTTCTCACACCAGGAGCTGATTATAACCACCTTGAAGAGCCTCGGATTTGTGACACTCATGTGTGGTGACGGCACCAACGATGTCGGCGCTTTGAAACACGCCCATATAGGTAGGTATGCTGTCACGTTGTGTGTGACGCTCGATGTCGGCACTTTGAAACAGTCATGTTGTCATGACATGTGTGACTCCTGACTGGAGAACTTGGGCTTATTGCGTTTGTGGTCAGTCTAGCTCCTGATCTGTGGCTGGAGAAATAGGGCTTTTGGCATTGGTGACCAGTCTGGCTCCTGATATATGACTGGAGAAACAAGACTCGTGGCACATGTGGCCAGGCTAGCTCCTGATCTGATAATGTGCTTCTACAGCCTAATGGGGATCTATAATGTTCGTTAGAAGCATGTACGTGCGTTTGTGCATTACTAACACTTTCCATTCATTAATAACTTATGAACCCCTTCAAGGATTTGAATAATATCTGGCCACGGTGTGTGTCTAGGAATGGTTCATACTCCACATGTCTGAACTATCAAGGTCGAAGTCATTGAAGACATATTTTCACCTTGTTTGCGAGGCAAATACACTGAGAAAAACAGTTTTCTCAATAACTGCTTTAAGCATTTACCAATTTCAATAGTATTTGGCCACAATGTCTGTCTAGTGATACTGCTTTGTTTCACATACAAGCTACGTCTGAACATCCAAGGTCAAGGTCACTGATGTTGATTTTATTATCGGACAGCCATATCGGAATTAGCTTTGCGATACCGAGCCTTTGTTTATATCAAGTTCATCACACTCGGCTCGGAAACGGTAGAAATTCCTCGACGAGCCTTGGATTTCTACACGTTTCCTCACCTCGTGTGATGAACACTTGCCCGGTATTCTATTCTGTCTCCAGGAGTGGCCCTACTGTGCGGAGCCCCAGAGAGACTGCCGGAGAAAAAGAAAAAGATGGAAGAGGCAAGTATCAATCAATGCGGGGAGTTATGGATCAAAGAACAGATTAAATACAGTGTAACTTCTCTAAACCGGACACCCTGGGGGTCCCCAGGGTGTCCGGTTTAGAGAGCTTGCACTGTAGTCAAGCTGTAGTTGTACTCCATTAAATATCTTTTTTACATTTCAGCCCGTAGCTTGCGTTCGTTACGCTCACTCGTTTGTGTAGCGTAAGAACATATTAAATGCATAGAGACGTTAGCTGTTTTCAGTGAAAGAGCTATTCATTTTTTCATCAAGTGAAAAACAATGCAATTCAGAAGTGGTGAAGCTATAGGTATACACCGACAACTAATTCTCTTTTTCCCGGTCTCGGTAGATTGTGTTTGGACTCTGTGTGTGTCCATCTCTCCATGGGTCCAGTCAAGAAGTTTGCCAGAGTTTTTCCAATCTGCGGGGACGCTTGTGTGTAGACTGGCCTTATTTTCTTGATATTTAGAGAGGTTCCACTATATATATATATAGAGGATCGTGAACTTGTTGACTGATTGCATAAGAAACTCAGCTTAGCACATTGCATCAACACAAATGTTAAATTCTATTTATTGCATAAGCACAGCACAATATGTTGATGCTGTAATGTCCACCTAGCTTGTTTGCTGTAGCGACCTAATTTGCATATTTATTACACTAGTGCATTATCATTTTTAATACACTGTGAAAGTCTATTTACGATAGGTGGAGGGGGCATTTAGTGTTATCCTTGTCCGCCCCCAACCTAATAACTCTTACACATTTTAAGCTATACAAGCCACAAAACCTTAAACTTGGTATGTAGCTTCCTTATCATGAGTAGATGCGCAGAGTTTATTTTGATTTTTGCTTTCGCCCCCAGATCATAAATTATCTCTCCATTTTCGACTTATTATTTGGCAATTTTGCCTTATAAGTTGTAAAACTTTTAAACCGTACTAGCTACAGACCTGGGGCCCGTTTCACTAAACTTCTTACGACTAAAATGTTTGTAAGTGCAAACTTATGATATTCTGTAAATTTCACATTAACAATGTTTTCTTGTAAACAATTATTGGATTTACATTTATTGAGCATAGGCTGCATATGCAGCCTATGCTCAATAAATGTAAATCCATAAATTGAAATTTACAGACGATCTTAAATTTGAACTTACGAACATTTTAGCCCCAGAAACTTAGTAATGTAGCTTCCTTATGATGAGTAGATGCGCAGAGTTAATTTTGATA